>QRFJ01002590.1:194014-373558 GCA_006176705.1 Cocos nucifera | reverse complement strand
ATATGCCTAGACTGTTAACGGTGGTTTCTTTGGGGGCACCAAGATACGCGTTTTGATGAATAAGTTTCATGAAAGAAGTGCAGGCCTCTGCTGTGCATACGATGCATCTCATATGCACCATCCATCATACGATGAACGGGCCGATACATCATAGAGTTATAATGATCGGTTACATATCATCCATCATATGATGTATCATGCCGTTCATCCGATGAACCGTGTTTATGGGCTATATGCACCACTACATGATGCATTCAGCATAGGCAATAATTTATCCACTAGGATCGGACATTTGTTTGTTTCATTTTGTTTTGTTTTTTCCCTCAATCTTGAGAGACAAAATTACACGAATCAGATTGGACCAATCCAAATCCCCAAGCATATATACGGTGGATAACTAACACCCCTCTCAAAGAAATTATTGCATGGACCAGGGCAAATCTTGGAGCATATGCACAGTGGATAATATGCAATCGGGAATTTGTGAAATACAAGAGGTACCATTGGATTTGACCTGACCGAATGGATCCGGTCCAAGTAATAATTAGACCCTCATTTAATCTTAAAATAATGGCGAGCAACTAATGGACTGGTCCACCGGATCACACCTATCTTAGACCAATTTTGGAGTTATGGAGCTTCAATTCGAGTGGAAGGCAGCATTTTTTAGACACTATTATTTAATTTACCAGACCGGGACACGTCCCAGTATTGGACTGCTTAACCTTCTGTCCAACGGACACATTCTTGCCAATCTTGACCATCCAAAAATACACTGTTAGTGAAAGATATTCAGTATTTCATGCCCAGAGTTTTACTGACTAAGTATCGACATTGCCGACTATTTTCAACAATCGAATGATGACCAACTAACTTCATCAGATGAGAACCAACAATTGGATGTATGAAATCGACGACCACTCGAATGCATGCGACTATTCGCTGTATACTCGACTGACTTTATTATTTGGCTTTATACTGAGTAACTCATAAAATCGGATGTCTACATAATACAGTTACAGCCAGCCCGGAAGATTAAGGACTGAAACCATCACTGAACGTGGGTCATGGACCCAGAATAACTACTCCATCATGGCCCACGATCATTAACTCCGATGTTCGCAGAAGTTACACCATAACGACAGTCTCCACCCTTATAAAAGGGACAGGTAAACAGGACCAGGATAAGCTAAGATCTCTTTTCTCAGGTTCTTGCTTTCCAGTTCTTCCAACTGTTCTCTAAAATCTTCAGCTAACTTAAGCATCGGAGGGCCCCCGGCAACGACTGTAAGAGACTTTGCCTTACAGTTTCCTTCACCAAAATTCGAGGCGCAACTTACTTCATTCCAACCAGCTAACTATCTCGCCCATCACACACCCAAACCATCTAAATATTGTTTATATTAGAGTTATTTTTAATATTTAGAGTTAAGGAAACTTCATGTTAATTAGAATTAGCATTCTTTCCTTTGTTCTAGGTTATTCTTTTCTAAAATATATAGATCTCATTATTCTCACATTTTTACCATGAAAAATATACGGATGAACCCTTTGTTTTTGAAATTTCTTGTATTTGTATACCATTGCTTCCATAAATCAAATAATGTTCTTTTTCAGGACACTTGGGGATCTTAATTTTTCACAATATTAGATTCTTTACTAAACAAAGAAACATTTTGTTGCTATTTGAATGTCGCAGAAATCAAATTTCTTGAAAGATATGAAAAAATCAATACCTGATTAAATTAAAAAAAAAAATCCCCTTAACCGGGTGGCCCTTATTTCGGGCATGCGCGGGTAACTGGGAAAAGAAAAAAAAAAAAAAAGGGCAATTGCTACGGAGCAAACCTGTACCAAATTCGTTATCGAACCGCAGGCATGGAAGCCATCGCCCGAGCTGAAAGAAAAGAGTATGTATGGATATCGGAAGGGAGATATTAAATTACTTTCAGAGGGATGTTAGACTCACATAGAACAGGGGGACAGGCGGACAGTCGGCGAGGAGAGGGCGCCAGCGGAGAATTTCTGAGGTAGAACCCGGCTTAAGCAAGGTCGATGGCGAGCATTCGGGCCGCCGGAGTGCCAGATCTGGCAAGCAATCCAGACGAAAGCGAGGAGATGGATGAAGAGAAAAGAGCCAGGGTGCGTTGGAATTTAGAAAAAGCGAGATGGGAGGACGACGGCATGCCGTACTTTTTGTTTTTTTTTTTTTTTAAGCACTGGTGCGCCACGTGTCAGTCGAATTTAAACCGTTAATAATGGCGTAGCGGTGATTTGTAGTTTTTGGAATGGCAAAACCAAGATCACATTTGGTTTTTAGATTTTAATGTATTGAATTTTTTTTTTTTTTTGAGGAAAGAATTATAATTTGTTAGAAAATTTTAGGACCTTTTTTTAAAATTTTTAATAAAATCATGAAAACTGAAATAATAAAATCCTTTATATTACTTTTATTTTCTATTTTTTTAAAAAAAAAATTATTTTCAAAATTTTATATTTTTAATACTTTCAAAAATAAAAAATTTATATTTTTTATCCTAAATAAAAATAATTCATCATAGTCATTTTTTTTTGCCATCATTCAGCTTCCGCATCACTCGGCCACCTCCTTCCCCCCACCACTACAAACTCTACCATCATTACTATTATCATTTTTGTCAATCGCAATATAGCTGCAATTAGGATGAATTGACTCATGATCTAATCCGATCTATTTAGATTCAATTGATTTAAAAACTACTAGGATCAGATTGGGTTTTTTACATTTCGGATGTCATTCCAATTCTAGATCAAGTCTAGTTACTGACTTGGACCGATATGATCGACTCGCTTAGTTTTATAGATAATTTGATCTTATGCTCTAAATGACCGATCTGATCCAACTCGATTCCTATTCAAAACTCATAGTGGATTTAGAATGGGTCGAATCCACCCATAATCTCAGCCTATTAGTATCTGCTACGATAGATAATGTGAAACACTTTGGATCACCTAATTAATGGACCAAAGCACGTCGATCAGTAGTTAGAGATATTTGCATACTGGGCAAAGGGACTATCTCAAGCCCTCCGACCCAAAGGATGAATCGAGGAGCCACTTTCGAAACTGATTCCTCTGACAACACTGTCATCAATATCAGGTCTCTTAAATCGCCTCAAAAACGAGTAGCTTCTTCAGTACATTGGGCAATTCCTCTTTCATAGGATAAGCAGCGATGCAGTATATTCAACTACAATCAAACTGTTTTCACTCTATCTAAACCATAGAGCAGATAAGCATCCTAATCATTGTCAATTACAAGCCTTTTCATTCTAGAAAAATGGTCTTATCTCAGAGATGACGTGATTAGCAGTACCAAATTAGGAGAATACATAACATTTTGGCAAGCATTTCTTTATAAATACCATAGCCTGGGATCAAGTAAGCAAGAAATTCCTCTTAGAGAATCCGTTATTGCTAGCCACATTCTCTGCTTGACATTTGAGCATCAGAGGATCCTTGCCGTAGTCAAATCCTCCAACTCAGATTTTATTTTATAAGTCACTCCAGTATCCCTACGCGAGGCTGACCGTCTACTCCCAAAACATATAATCTAAGCAACAACAAATAGAAGAAGATATCCGACCTTTTAAATATGACATCTAAAAAAGCATCATCTTGTCTCACTGACATTGTCGCCTTCCATCAGGCAGATTTCTAAGCTGACGATCATGTTCAGCTCCTGGTGCTAGAAACTTCTTCACCAATCCAACCAGTCTCGATCATGGATGGTCCAATTCAACCTCCTCCTCCATAAGTAACACCTTAATGGCTTGCCTCCAGTGGTCCAAACTTGCATTCCGTACCTCCTCCAATGAGCTCCAATCAAGCTAGGCCATTCCTACACCACCCTCTATGTGCGGCCCATGTTCCCCTCGGTGTTACCGACTATGCCTCTAAATGATAGTTACCACACAACCACCAGCTCTCAATCACAACTGCAAAGCCACAGCATCCTCGACGCTTCTTTAGAGTCGAGGAGGAACAGAATCTATCACGATCTTTCTAGGGCCATAATTCTAGGCATGACTCGACGCCCATCACCCTCCTCAGCAATCGAGCATGGACACTCTGAGATCTAAATAAAAAAGAAGCTTCCAAGAGCTGACATGTATATTGAAGCCATTCAACAAAGCTTCATCGTCTCGACCCTTGATGGGTTCAATGGCGAGCCATCCTTTCTGATCAAAAAATAATGAAGGAGATGCTGCCTCCAAACTTTAAGCTGCTTCAGTTCAAAACCTATGATGGGACCACCGACCTTGTCGACCATATAGAGACCTTCAAGGTGGCATTGCTCTTTCAAGGAGCATCATATGCTATCCTTTGTTGGGCGTTCCCTACTATTCTTAAGGGAGTTGCCCGGTAGTGGTATTCAAATCTGAAACCGACCTCGATCCATTTTTTTGAAGAGTTGAGCCGGTCTTTGGTTGTAATTTTATCAGCAGCCAAAAGTAGCAAAAGCAGTCCAACTACCTCAACACCATCCGATAGAAGAAGAGAGTTGATCCATGACTTTATGAGTCGCTTCAATGTGGCAACCCTGAAAGTTCGCGACCTGGACCAGTAGGTCGCGATGATCATCCTAATGGGTAGACTCCTAAAGAATGACCTCAAAAGATTGCTAATAAAGTTCCTTTCCTTAAGACTATCTGGGTGCTTGAACCAAGCGAGAAAATTTCTGCTTGGAGGAAGTATTCATCAAGAAGTACCTCCGGACCTGTTAGTAGTGATCAAATAAAGAGGCACTCCTAGGAGGCGGAAACTTTGCCAACACTCTCTGATCTCCACCCTAGAGGTAGAAGGATGGAGGTCAATCTAGAAATCGCAATCCTTGAGTCCTCAAAGAAGAGACTGGCAATGCTCTCCTCTGAGGCGGTACCATAATTATACGTCTCTGAATGCCACTCGAGAAGAGGTTTTGATGGAGATACATAAAGAAAAATCCTGATTTTTCGGACTAGGTTTGTTCAGATCTGATCAGATCAAGAGATATATTTCAAAATTTTTTTTCTTTGATCTAGATCAGATCTAAGATGTTCAATCTGATTATTATTTAAAATTAAATAAAATCTAGATAAATTAAATTTAAATTTATTTACCTTGATATGGATAATCCTATTATCCATTGATGATCCTGTATGCAGCGGAAGGTTCTGGATCTAGCCACGCAAGTGCCTGGCCTCTACCGATATCCACTCAGACTGGATCTGAAGATCCTCTTCTATCTATCACGTCTCCAAAATCAGATCGGGATCTGATATTGAAGGATCTTCAAAACTTCTTTTGAAGATTTTTCAAAACAAAAAAGTCATTCCTTTGCAGCAGCGCCAGCCCTTCAAGTTTCAGTCACTTTCTTTTGAATCTGGGATGCACCAACCGAAAAATCCAAAACTCCTTTTGGACGTGGAGAGGAGAGAGAAAGATGGTTGGCATGGAGGAAGAGGAGAGGCCGCGTTGGGCATGGGAATTGTGATTCCTTTCAATCACTTCCAATCACAATCTGGATTGGTTACAGGGTCTTCTTATAGACTAAGCGTGATCCAACTTCCTTTCTTCCCAATCAATACAACTCTTTGTGAAATCAGATCTAATCTGATGACGTAGGAAATAGAATCCCCTTGGATTCCTCCTTAGAGGGCACCTAAGACCAGTCAAGTTGGCTTAGGAGAACTCTAATTGGAAATCCAAAAAGCGAGATGGAGTCGCTTGGTCCAAAGGATCCTAGGTGCCTCCAACTTGGGCCACACGCCTAGGGTGGCGTGCGCCCTCGCTCCCTTGCCAGGTTCTGGTTTAGGGGGACAGCTCCCCACCAGCTCTCCAATAGGTGCGGATATATGGTCAAAAGTCAAAAGTGTTCAGATGGTCAACATTTGACCAATCAAAAGGTGACTTTTGACCAAAAATCAAAGAATAGAAAATGGCAGGTGACAAAAATGGTAGGTAATGTCTTACAAAATAGATACAATCTTTTTTTGACTTGGATAACCTCAGTCAACCATATGAAGTCTCTGATTGAGCACGAACTCCTTTAGCTCAAAGAAGGACAACTTATTTATGTAGGTAATGAAGAACGTTAGGTCAATCGGAATTGCTAGCACGATTTTCTTGACCTATTGTAATCTCATCAGATCAATTAAAACTAGGAACCAGTTCAATTGTTTGATCACCAGATTCCAAATCCTTATTGTGTAATCCAGTTAGGTCAGTTTGTTGGTAATGGATATTGTTCATGATCTCATCATCGACATCATCAAACTCCTTTTGATGGATCAGAACCTTCTGATTCGAACAGCTAGAATGATCGATCATCTAAATCATTCTAATGTCTCAAAAATCCACCAGTGACACTAGTAGTATATGGTGGCCAATCCATCAGATGCGGAATGTGAACCCTTGGTGTATGCTACCTGTATGCATTAAGTTTTTTCTTCTTGAGCCCTGATCAGATTAGGGTTAAGGTTTAACTCGTAAACCCGAGTTCTAATCATATGATGTATCATTCATTCGAGTCGATGTTGAAAATCTAAATTAGAAACTCTTTCTATATTTCACTCTGTCCATGGCCCTCTTGTCTAGGTGGCACGTTCTAAGTGCAACCGAAAACCTGACATCAATGTGTGGGCAGGTATTTCTTCTATCAAAATTATAAAGCCCTTTTCTTTTCTCAAAATATTATAGTTAATTATTTAAGAAAAGTTTATTATTTCATTTTGATGATTGATTTCTGTTTTATGTTAAAATCATGTTTCGCTCTAAATAGAGAAAAAGGCTGAGTACCATTAGGATTCTTCTTCCTCTTCTTGGCCTCCTTCGTTCCCCTCTTCTCGTGATAGGCAGTTTTTGTTTTTATTTTTCCTTCTAGATTATTTTCTAGTGAATTGCTTAATTCATGATGGTGAACAGGGGCAATTTTCCATCAGATACAGGACCAAACAAAGAACATCCTGAAAATGCAAGGTGTAACTTGGATGGCCTGTTGATCAACAGGCAACCAGTTGCGATAGGATTGTTCCTTTGTATGATTGCATTTTATAGGAGCCGCATGGCATCACTCTTTATCCGAACCAATGGTTGATGTTACAGAAAAAAGAAAGGATGGCAGTCTGGCGTTCGACTCTGTTTATAAATTGATGGATAAAATATTTATACCCTTTAGGGGTCGTTCTTTTGCAAGTAAAACATTTACATGGGAATCTATATTTTCTTAGGTAAATATTTTTCAGGTAATATTTGGACAGGAAAATAATTTACTTATGTTTTTTTATGCATGGGCAAGTTGCTCTGAAATCTATTACCCATGTTCTTTCACATTACTTTTTTCCTGGATAAGTTGTTAAAATTTATTCATATTTCCTATAATATCCCTTATGCTTTTTAGTTTGGAAGAAAGTGGATGGGTTATTGAGCATTAAATGATGGGAATATTGGAAATGAGGATGGGATATTTTATGTATAAATTTAAATGTCTACTTTACTAGCTTATGGAAAAATGATTTAGCCACCTCCTAGGTGGGTAAAACTTTTCTCCATTTCATGGGTAAATGCTACCCATATAAAAGTAACTTTTCCATGTTGAAAAATGTGAGAACATTGGTAAGTTGGTCAATGGGAAAGTAGACCAACTTTCCCATGATATTTACCCACAAAAGAATGAGCCCTTAAACTCTTATTTATAAATACCTACACAAAATCCTAGCCATCGTCTAAGCTTCCCTATTTGGCCGCTCCAAGCCTCCCACCCAATTGAGACTCCTGAGGATACCCCCCCAAAAAAAAAAATCTCAACAAAAACGAAGGAAAGATGGAAAAATTGAAAGGTAAGACCTTGCATTTGCACCATGGTTGGTGAATTCTTCTTTCGCGCAAAAATTACAACCCTAATCCTTCCCTATCTATGGAGGCAGTGATGATGAAAGCTCTTTAGACCCCTCTTGCATATTTTTTGGTAACAATTGCTTGGCAGCTTGGATGGTCTAATGGTATCCAGACAACCGCTGCAGCCATTCATTTGAGAAATGGTTCAGGAGGAGGAATGATGGATGAAGGCGAATTTGAGCCTCCACTTGCTTCTTCCCATTTATTTAATCTTCTAAGATGAGTATCCTATTTATTTCTCTCTTTTTTTCTGAAATTTTATTGATGTTTATGATTTTTCTATGATAGAATCACAAAACTGAAGCAACTTCCTTTAGAGTTTTGTACATTTTTTTTACACGGTTTTGTTACATTGACATTTAGGCTACGTTTGGTATCATTGTCACTGATATTAAATATTTTTAATATTTTTACCGTTGGATCTCTGATGTAATGGCTTAAAATATTTTAATATTTATATATATAATATTATTATATTATATTATATATATAATTGGATCTCGGGCTACCGAGTCAGGATATTAAAATATCCAGACCCTATTCGTTTATATCATGGTTTATCGGATCCGGGTTCGGGTAAACGGGTCCAATACTAGTATCAGATCTGGACCCATCGGATAAATACCCACGGGTCTCGGGTCTGGACCAGGCCTGTTGACAGCTCCAGTGAATCCTTCTTTCACATGAAAGATACAACCTGAACCCTTCCTGTGTTCGTGGAGGCAATGATGATGAAAGCTCTTCAGAACCCTCCGGTGTTTTTTCCCTCTTTTTGGTAACCATCGCTTGGCAGCTTGGATGGTCTGCTGGTCTATAGACAATCGCTGCTGCAATGATTCGTCAGAGGAATAGTGCAGGAGGAGGAAAGATGGATCAAAGGTGAGTCTGAGCCTCTACTTGCTTGATCCCAACCTTTTCATCTTCTAAGATAAGTATCCTGTTTATTTCTTTATTCTTTTTTTTTTTTTTTGAAATTTTGTTACGATTATGATTTTTCTATGATAGAGTCATGCAAATATGAAGTAACTTCCTTTAAACTTTTTTACATTTTTTTAAAAGGGTTCTGTTAGATTGATATTTAGCTATTCTTTTTTGTTCTTAACAAAAGGAGGGTTCAATTTCATTACCATGATGCCATCCAAAACCCGTTTTCGGTATGCAAGTCTTTTCTGTGAAAATTAAGATCTAAAGATGGTTGAAAGACCATGATATTTTGGAAGTCATGCCATAGTAAATCTTAACAGGAACTAGTCTCCCAGGTATCTTATTTTAGGCATTACATTTCAGTGCATTCATATCTGTCTTGTTCTCTCTCTTTTCGAGGCAATGATGATGAAACCTTGGAGTTGAATAGTGTGAGAAAGGCCTTGTTCATGCATCCACATGACAGTGCAAAAAGATGGAACTTAGCCCGGTGCAAGTATCACACCATGGATTTGGTATCATATTCATATCTATATCTATGTCTATATCCATACATACATCAAAGGAGAGTCCAGAGCTCTCCTAACGTGCCACGTTTCGAGCTTCGAACTCTCTACGATGTTTTTTTCCCAAGCAGCGGTAGCTCTTTTTTTCCTTCGAACCCTTCTCGAGGTCTAAGTATTGCATGCACTAGGTGCAATTGGATCGCGCCAAATCCCACGGTGGATAACATGCCACGTTACCCCTTGTATTTCACCTATTCTTGATTGCGCCATCCATCGTGCACATGCTTCGAGATTTGCCTTGGTTCACTTGTACTTGGTGGGTGCAATAATTTCTCCTTCCTCCCCATCATCACTCCCCCTCCAATCTCCCTCAAGTGCTTTCCTTCCCATAGATCTCCGAAAAAGAGAGATGTTGACCTCCTCCCTGCTCTCCTCACTGCCACCTCCCATTGGTCTCCATCGTCGTTTCCTCTCCATTATCATCGGCATTGGCCTTCCCCTCCGATCTCCCTCAGGTGCTTTGCTTCCCACAAATCTCCAAAAAAGAGAAAGAAACAAAAAGAAAAATAAGGGAAAAGGAAAAAAAATTGATCAGTCTATACGGGAAGAGGTCTGCTTTTTAATTTTTCCACCTTTCCTTTGTTTTTGTTGATTTTTCCTATGTTTTCCCTTGGTTTTTCCTCTGCCGTTTCTATTCTTAGGAGTCTCAATCATGTGGGAGGCTCGGAGCAACCAAATAGGGAAGTTTAGATTGGTTCATAGGACTCTCAGTCGGGTGGGAGGCTTGGAGGGGCCACAGGGAATTTTAGATGAAGGCTATGGGTTTTTCTTGAGCTGAATCCAGAAAGCGGGATTGTTCCTCTTTTTAAAAATTTATCCATTAGACAAGGGTAGGAGTGCTACATTGTCTGGATAGAGAATACAACTTGTTATCATGAGAACAAAACTCCATAAATTGGAAATTTCGGAGCCAAAGAATAATTCTTTCGAACAGAAATAGCCCAAACCCCACAAACTATCATGCCTCTAGTAAGATTAGGCTATCAAAACCTCAAGTGACCAACTCACACCGCCACAACTCACACAAAATCCCATATGCTTGAGAAAAAACCCCAATCAGAACCTAAGAAACCTCTTGGATATCTCAAATGCTCTCCTTCCTCGTAGATCTCCGACAAAGAGAATGAAATGAAAAGAAAAGAAGCGAAAAGAAAAAAGAATGATCAATCTATGTGGGAAAAGGTCTTACCTTTCAATTTTTTTTGTCTATCCTTTGTTTTTGCCGATTTTTCCCTTGGTTTCCCCCGGTTTGTAGCAATGTTCGTTTACAATGGTGGCGGCTGGCTTGGATGGTCTGCTGCTTTGCAGGCAACCACTGCTAGCCATTCATTGAGAAAAGTGATGTGAGTGCAATATCTGACAGACCAAAGGTGCATCTGAGCCTCATCTCCCCTTCTTTCATTTTTCAGAACTAAGCCCTGTTCACTTTTCCACTCCTTAATCGCATTTTCGCTAGTTTCAAATTTTTCAATGTTCAAAATATTTATTGAAATAATTTGTAGTTTATTGGTTTCTGTTTCATCTTTTTCTTGATGTCGAAGGTGGATCCTGACTCGACCCGACCCGTTTGCAGCCCCTTGTCATTTGTTGAGGTATGAAAGCTCCAAAGAGAAATAAATCAGGGTTGGTGATTTGGTGCTCCCCCAAGTTGTCCCCTCTTTGTTATAAGTTGAACTACAATTCTATTGAGTGCCCTCTATAGTGATGGTTGTCTATCAGTTCATGAACTGGAGATCATCTGAACTCGGCTCTTAAACATACGATGCATCATGAATCGAGTTGAATCACAATCCAATTCAATCTGATTCAAGTCTTTCAACCGACCGAAACCGATGTTTATCGGGTTGGATTGGGTGGGTTTCTTGGGTTTTGGCTATTTGCTTAGCCCTATCCCACCTGATTGAGACTCCCGAGGATACCAAAAAAAAAAAAAAAAATCTCAACAAAAACAAAGGAAAGATGGAAAAATTGAAAGGTAAGACCTTGGATTTGCACCATGGCTGGTGAATCCTTCTTTCGCCCAAAAATTACAATCCTGATCCTTCCCTATTTGTGGAGGCAGTGATGATGAAAGCTTCTTAGACCCCTCTTGTATATTTTTTGGTAAGGATTGCTTGGCAGCTTGGATGGTCTGATGGTATACAGACAACCACTGCAGCCATTCATTTGAGAAATGGTTCAGGAGGAGGAATGATGGATCGAAGGCAAATTTGAGCCTCCACTTGCTTCTTTCCCCATTTTTTTAATCTTCTAAGATGAGTATCCTATTTATTTCTCTCTAATTTTCTGAAATTTGATTGATGTTTATGATTTTTCTATGATAGAATCACAAAACTGAAGCAACTTCCTTTAGAGTTTTGTACATTTTTTTTACATGGTCTTGTTACATTGACATTTAGGCTATGTTTGGTATCATTGTCACTTTTTTTTTTTCGAAAAAAGAAAATAGAAATTCTATCTCTATTTTTTCCAGATTTCTAACAATAAAATATATGTTTAGTTTGGTCCTTTTTTATTTTTTTTTACAATGAAGATTGGCGACATGGCTGGTGATCAGGGAGATGGATGGGGGATGGGGCTTAAACTTCAAATAGATTGTAATAACCCTAAATTTAAAGAGATTGTATTCTCATTAAACAATTTTTCTAAACCCTAAACTTCAAATAATGAATCATTTGATGGTGGTCGTCAATTTGTCTTTCCTTAGTCCCTTTAGTTCATCAGATACTAGTTGTAATAACCCAGCCCATCCTGAGCTTATTAATGGACTGGGCCTGGTCCACTTGACTGGCTTAGTAAGCTCAAATGGCCAAAATTGGGAAAAAAAAAAAAAAGAAGAGATGTGGGAGTCTTCTTCCTCCCGATTTTGTGGGAGAAAGCCGACATCGAGGAGGACTTGGTCTCCTTCCTTTGGCTCTATTTCAAAGGAAGAAACTTCCTTGACCTTCCCATTGAAGATCAAAGCCCCAAGTTAAAGAGTTGCCAACATCCTCATTGGTCTTCATCAGACACTACCCACTACTGTTGCAAGTGGTTTGAGATCTGTGCGGCGGTGATCCAATGGTGGAGTCGTGTGGAGGAAGGTGAATCCTTCTTTCACACTAAAGATACTACCCGAACCGTCTCTATGTTTGTGGAGGCAATGACAATGAAAGCTCTTCAGACCCCTCAGGTGTTTTTTTTTCCTTCTTTTTGGTAACCATTGCTTGGCAGCTTGGATGGCCTGCTGGTCTACAGACAACCGCTGCTGCAATGATTCGTTTGAGGAATGGTGCAGGAGGAAAGATGGATCAAAAGCGAGTCTGAGCCTCTACTTGCTTGTTCCCGACATTTTAATCTTCCAAGATAAGTATCCTTTTTATATCTCTATTCTGTTGTTTTCGAAATTTTGTTACATATATGATTTTTCTTTGATAGAGTCATGCAAATATGAAGCAACTTCCTTTAGACTTTTTTACATTTTTTCACAGGGTTTTGTTACATTGATATTTAGCTATTCTTTTTTGTTCTTAAAAATAAACAAATGGTTCGATTTCACTTCCATGATGCCATCCAAAACCCTTTTTTCAGTATACAAGTCTTTCTCTGTGAAAATTAAGATCAAAAGTTGGTTGAAAGACAATGTTATTTTGGAAATCATGCCATAGCAAATCTCAACAGGGAACTAGTCTCCCAGGTATCTTATTTTAGGCATTACATTTCAATGCATTCATATGTTTATCTTGTTCTCTCTCTTCTTGAGGCAATGATGATGAAACCTTGGAGTTGAATAGTGTGAGAAGGGCCTTGTTCATGCATCCACATGATAGTGCTGAAAGATGGAACTTAGCCTAGTGCAAGTATCACACCATGGATTTGGTATCATATTCATATCTATCTATCTATGTCTATGTCTATATCTATATCTATACAATACATTAAATGAGAGTCCAGAGCTCTCCTATCTTGCCACGTTTTGAGCTCTGGACTCTGTACAATGTTTTGTTTTCCAAGCAGCAGCAGTGCTTTTTTTTTTTCCTTCGAACAGCGGCAGCGCTTTTTTCCTTCAAACCCTTCCTAAGGTCTAAGTATTGCATGCACTAGGTGCAATTGGACTGTGCCATATCCTACAGTAGATAACATGCCAAGTTACCCCTTGTACTTCACCAATTCCCGATTGCGTGCTATCCACCATGCATATGCTCAGAGATTTTCCCCGGTTCACTTGGACTTGGTGCATGCGATAATTTCTTGTTACAATGCCCCCTGTGGCAGTTGGATCTTTCATTGCTCGCTCTGAGATCATGCAGATGGATGAATGATGGAGGTCAGGGTGGTTTGAGATCTGTGCGGTGGTGATCCAATGGTGGATTCGCATGGAGGAATGTGAATCCTTCTTTCACACGAAAAATACAACCCAAACCCTCTTTGTGTATGTGGAGGCAATGACAATGAAAGCTCTTCAGAACCCTTTGGTGTTTTTTCCTTCCTTTTGGTAACCATTGCTTGGCAGCTTGGATGGTCTGCTGGTCCACAGACAACCGCTGCTGCAATGATTCGTTTGAGGAATAGTGCAGGAGGAGGAAAGATGGATCAAAGGCGAGTCTGAGCCCCTACTTGCTTGTTCCCAACCTTTTCATGTTCTAAGATAAGTATCATGTTTATTTCTCTATTCTGTTTTTTTTTTTTTCCTGAAATTTTGATACGTTTATGAATTTTTTATGATAGAGTCATGCAAATATGAAGTAACTTCCTTTAAACTTTTTTACATTTTTTTAAAAGGGTTTTGTTACATTGATATTTAGCTATTCTTTTTTGTTCTTAAAAAAAGGAAGGGTTCAATTTCACTGCCATGATGCCATCCAAAACCCTTTTTTCAGTATGCAAGTCTTTTCTCCATGAAAATTAAGATCAAAAGATGGTTTAAAGACAATAATATTTTGGAAGTCATGCCATAGCAAATCTTAACAGGGAACTAGTCTTCCAGGTATCTTATTTTAGGCATTACATTTCAATGCATTCATATCTGTCTTGTTCTCTCTCTTCTCAAGGCAATGATGATGAAACCTTGGAGTTGAATAGCGTGAGAAAGGCCTTGTTCATGCATCCACATGACAGTGCAGAAAGATGGAACTTAGCCTTGTGCAAGTATCACACCATGGATTTGGTATCATATTCATATCTGTCTATTTCTGTATCTATACATACATCAAAGGAGAGTCCAGAGCTCTCCTAGCATGCCAGGTTTTGAGCTTCGGACTCTTTATGATGGCTTTTTTTTCCCGAAGCAACGGTAGCGCTTTTTTTTTACTTCGAACCCTTCCCAAGGTCTAAGTATTGCATGCACTAGTTGCAATTGGACTGCACCAAATCCCATGGTGGATAACATGCCACGTTACCCCTTGTATTTCACCTATTCCTGATTGCGCGCTATCCACTATGCATATTCTCCGGGATTTGCCTTGGTTCACTTGTACCTGGTGCATGCAATAATTTCTCCTTCCTCTCCATCATCACCGGCGTCAGCCTTCTCCCTCCAATCTCCCTCAAGTGCTTTCCTTTCCATAGATCTCCAAAAAAGAGAGATGTTGACCTCCTCCCTACTTTCCTCACCACCACCTCCCATTAGTCTTTGTTGTCGCCTTCCTCCCTATCATCACTCGCATCGGCCTTCTCCTCCGATCTCCCTCAGGTGCTTTTTTTCCCATAGATCTCCAAAAATGCGAAAGAAATGAAAAGAAAAAGAAGGGAAAAGGAAAAAAAAATTGATCAATCTGTGCAGGAAAATGTCTTGCTTTTTAATTTTTCCACCTTTCCTTTGATTTTGTTGATTTTTCCTATGTTTTCCCTTGGTTTTTCCTCTACTTTTTCCAATTTTACGAGTCAACTGGGTGGGAGGCTCGGAGCAGCCGGATAGGGAAGTTTAGATCCATTGTCAAGAGTCTCAATTGGGTGGGAGGCTTGGAGGGGCCGAATAGGGAATTTTAGATGATGGCTATGGGTTTTTCCTGAGCTGAATCCAGAAAGTGGGATTGTTCCTCTTTCTAAGAATTTATCCAATTAGACAAGGGTAGGAGTGCTACATTGTCTGGATAGAGAATATAACTTGCTATCATGAGAACAAAACTCCATAAATTGGAAATTTTGGAGCCAAAGAATAATCCTTTTGATCAGAAATAGCCCAAACTACACAAAATATCATGCCTCTACCAAGATTAGGCTGTCAAAACCTCAAGGGACCAACTCATACTGCCACAACTCGCACAAAATCCCATATGCTTGAGAAAAAACCCCAATCAGAACCTAAGAAACCCCTCCTATATCCCTCAAACACTCTCCTTCCTCGCAGATCTCTGACAAAGAGAATGAAATGAAAAGAAAAGCAACAAAAAGAAAAAAGAATGATCAATCTATGTGGGAAAAGGTCTTACCTTTCAATTTTTTTCATCTATCCTTTGTTTTTTTTTGATTTTTCCATTGGTTTCCCCTGGTTTGCAGCAATGCTAGTTTACAATGGTGGCTGCCAGCTTGGATGGTCTGCTGCTTTGCAGGCAACCACTGCTAGCCATTCATTGAGAAAAGTGATGTGAGTGCACTGCAATATCTGACAGACCAAAAGTGAATCTGAGCCTCATCTCCCCTTCTTTCATTTTTCAGAACTAAGCCCTTGTTCACTTTTCCACTTCTTAATCAAATTTTCACTGTTTTCAAATTTTTCAATGTTCAAAATATTTATTGAAATAATTTGTAGTTTATTGGTTTCTGTTTCATCTTTTCTTGATGTTGAAGTTGGATCCTGACTCGACCCGACCCGTTTGCAGCCCCTATGTCATTTGTTGAGGTATGAAAGCTCCAGAGAGAAATAAATCAGGGTTGGTGACATGGTGCTCCCCCAAGTTGTCCCCTCTTTGTTATAAGCTGAACTAAAATTCTATAGAGTGCCCTCTATAGTGATGGTTGTCTACCAGTTCATGAACTGGAGATCATCTGAACTCGGCTCTTAAGCATACATTTCTATATGTATGTCTTGCTCTATCTTTTCTCTGGAGGCAGTGATGATGAAGCTCTTTTAGATTCCTCCCTTATTTTTCTTTTGTGACTATTGTGAGCTTGCTTGTGTGGTCTGCCACTCCACAGACAACCTCTACAGCCATTTTGTGGACAAAGGATGCAGAAGTGGGATGACAGATCAAAGGTAAATATGAGCCTCGCCCACTTGTCCGTCTTTTTTATGTTCTGAGATCAGCATCCTGTTTATTAATCTGTTCATTATTCTGAAATACTTCTTTTTCTTGATGATATTTGTGTTTTGAAATCATGCAAATCGGGAGTGATCTGTTGAAGTTTTTTTCCTTTAGGAATTTATAATGTTTTTGTAGGGTTTTCTAACAATGATATTTGTCTTCGTTATTTTTCTCGGAATTGTCACTACATTGCAATTGGCATCAAATCCTTTTTTTGAGTATACAAGTCTTTTACTTTCTAACAATTTAAGATAACAGAATGGTTGAAAGAGAACCTTAGAAATCATGCCATCACAAATGTCAAGGGGAAAGTAGTCTTTGAGGTACTATTCATGAATGATACAATGTGGCAACAGGTGAAGTGAATATTTTAAAACAGCATAAAGAAAAGATAAAACAGGAAAATAAACTTTAGTCTAATTAAGCTGAATTTTTGCAAACCCTAGACTTAATTGATATGGTGCTGGTGCATCTTTCTTTTTGTATTCAGTTCAACAAGTAGTCAGGAAATGGATAGCCAGGATTCTTAAGAAGCTCTTTGGGAAGAGGCTGTGTACTCATTATAACATTATAACCTCAGTGCCTGATATACTAGTATTTTGTTCCTATTCGGGCTCTGAACCTAATGCTTATTGGGTGATTTATTTTTATTTAATCAGGGTGTTGCTTTTTTCTCATCTTTCAAGAAAATTTTTGCTTCTGCTACCACTCAAATAGCAATAATTTTTTTTTTTGTTCTGTAAAAGAAATCTTATTCTTCATGAAAATTTTAGATCGTGAGTTATCTTGAACAAAAAGCATTTATTAATTCATGACAAGCAACAATATTATAGTACATAAAAACAAGAAATTTCAACAACAAAGTATTTCCATGTATTTTAATAGTAGAAATATGGCAATAATGCGATCTATATAGTTTTAGAAAATAAAAGGTCTAAAACTAAGGAAAGAAAGCAAATTCTGATTAAATATGAAGTTTCATTATCCATGAATATTGAAAATAACTCAAATATGAACCATATTAGATGGTTCTTGTGTCTATGTAGTGTATGCAATTCATCAAAGATTGGGATGGTTGAAATTGGCAAGTATCTATCCGTTGGAGACAAGATGCACGGTCAATGAGACCTGACATTGATGATGGGATGTGTCGGGTCTTGTAAGTTATAATGGTGTATTTGAAAAGAGCTGCCTTTCTCTGGATTCTGAAGCTCCACCTCTCCCAAATTAGGAGAAAAAAAAGGACAAATGCCGGTCCCAGTAGCTCGTTTCTTCTAATGCAATTTATAAAGTCTGTTCTTTTCTCAAATATAACTGTTGATGTTGGTCAATAATTATTTGTGAAAAATTTGTTATTCCATATCAATGATATTTTATGTTTTAAGTTAAAAAAGGTGCTTTGCTCTAAGTGGGGAAAAGGGCTGAGTATTAATAGAAATCTTCTTCTTGGCCTCTTCCTTGCTCTTCTTCCTCCCTGTGACAGGCAGTTTTTGTTTTAATATTTCAGGTGTGGTTCTTTTCCATTGTACAATGAGAGAGCTCTTTTTCGAGAGGTTAGATGTTTTCTTCTTTGCTTAGTTTACTCTGTTTATCATGTTCGTGTGGTGGTTTTTGATATTATTTTCTGGTAAATTGCATGATACATGTTGTTTAACAGAGGCTATTTTCAGTCAAATACTGGACCAAAGAAAGAACATTCCTGAAAATGCAAGTTGTAACTTGGATGGCCTGTTGATCAAGAGGCAACCAGCTGCGATGGGATTGTTCATTTGTACTTTATGGGAGCCGCATGGTGTCACTCTTTTAGCAAACTCCACTTGGGTTACCCTCACAATGCTCCTTCCCTTTCTACTTTCCCTCTCGTCCTTGCTAGCTCATTTGCTTTTGCTCAATCTCAATCATTGGCCAATCAAACTCAATGGATCGTCAATCTATCTGTCAGGAGCATAGTATGCATTCCATCGTTGGATGAAATGCCTAACTCTAATAGTTTGTTGAGGAATGAAAGCCTGAGAAATAAATATAGGGTTGGTGGCTTGGTTGTTGCCCCTCGAGCAGATTCATGTTGTATCTTTCAGGCAAAAGAGAGAGAGAGTTTGAAGCGCTTTGAGATCTATCTTGATGCCGCAAAAAAAAGATCAATCATTCTTTCACGTGAAGGATACAGCCCAAACCCCCCAAGCTGCCCCATTTTACATTGCTCATGCCTTCGCACCCGTCTAGGGCTGAAACCTAATGAGATATAGATTGGATACCAGTATATACATATCCATATTTGTTTTATTTGATGCATACAGATATGGATACAGATGTTAGTTGGATGCAACAAATTCATACCATTATTTCTTTTAGATGGATATGGATACAAATTGGATATGGAAAGTATGAATATAAATATGGATATAAGTCGGATAATTAAGCCTTATGACTATAGAATCAATATTATTACTAAGTAGATAATAAGTCAAATTAATAGCATGTTAATGTGGTTATATATTTTCCTCGAAAGTTCAGGAGTGCTTTATAAAATCAAATGTAGTTATGACTACAGAATTGGATATTAAATACAGATTTGATAGTTGTCTATTTATATCCATATCTGTTTTTCTTTGATGGATATAGATATGGATATCAGTCAGATGCCCTAATTTATATCCATATCCAGATAGATTCGGATATGAAAATGGCTCCGGATGGATATTATCTAATCTACTTTCACCCCTACAGTCGGGGGCTGTTGGATCATCCATTGCTCACTTTGAGATCTTTGTGGTGGGTGATCCGACAGTTTTACACCAAGGTAGGTGAATCTTTCTTTCATGCGAAAGATAAAACCCTAATCCTTCTATGTCTGTGCAGGCAGTGATGATGAAAGCTGTTTAGACCCCTCTTGTATATGTGTGTGTGTGTGTAGGGGGGAAAGAGAGAGAGAGAGAGAGAGAGAGCTTGACTTGTGCCCATGCAGCAATGCGCGTTTACAATGGTGGCAGTCTGCTTGGATGGTCTGCTGCTTTGCAGGCAACCAACCCATTCATTGAGAAAAGTGATGTGACTGCAATATTTGACGGACCAAAAGTGAATCTGAGCCTCTGCTTCTCCCCATATTTCTTCTTTTGGAACTAAACCCTTGTTCACTTGTCCGTTTCTTTTTCAGAATTTTCATTGTTTTAAAATTTTCAATGTTCAAATTATTTATCTGAAACGATTTGTAGCTTATTGGTTTCTGTTTCTTGTTTTCTTGACGTCGAAGTTGGATCCTAACTCGACTCTTTTGCAGCCCTTATGTCATTTGTTGAGGTATGAAAGCTCCAGGGAGAAATAAATGAGGGTTGGTGACTTGGTGCTCCCCCGAGTTGCCCCCTCTTTGTTATAATATGAACAAAATTCTGTGGAGTACCCCCCATAGTGATGGTCATCTCCCAGGTGATTCAACTGTGCATTCGCGTGGGGGAAGGTGAATCCTTCTTTCACACAAAAGATACAACCCGAATCCTCTCTGACTGCGGGAGGAAAGATGGATCAAAGGTGAGTCTGAGCCTCTACTTGCTTGTTCCCATCCTTTTCATCTTCTAAGATAAGTATTCTGTTGACCTCTATTCTGTTTTTCTGAAATTTTGTTATGTTTATGATTTTTCTATGATAAAGTTATGCAAATATAAGTAACTGCATTCAGAGTTTTTTTCAAATTTTTTTAACAGGGTTTTGTTACTTTGATATTTAGCTTTTCTTTTTGTTTGAAAAAAAGGTTCAATTTCACTGCCACCCAAAAATGATAAGAAATTCCTTTTTTTCAGTATTCAAGTCTTTTATCTATGAAAATTAAGATCAAAAGATGATTGAAAGACTGTTATTTTGGAAATCATTCCGTAGCAAATTGTTTTCCGGTTCCACAAGATTCTAACCTAAAACATTGAATAAAATAAATAAATAAAATAATTACTAGCATGCCATGCTGATTTTGTGATGACAATTTATTAAAGCCACACCTACAGGTTTTGATGTCCATGGCTTCTGCTAACCATTAAAAACACAGAATTTAGAGAGCTACTTTGTTCTCTGATTCTCATTTGTAATGACTGATATATACATCAAAAAGAAGTGACAAAATTGTTTTTTTAAACTAATTACAAGTTAAAATTGCACCAGCCACCTCAATCAAACATTGGTTTCTCTGATTCAGATCATGATTCCTACCCAACCTTTCAAAACAATTAGACCACCTCCTATCTCACAAAGCTAATGTTCAGAAAGTAAGGAAAAAGACGTGTTAAACCATGAGCCTTGAGTCTCTCTCTCTCTCATTCTGTGGTGGCCGCTGCAAGCTACAATGACACACATTTGGACTTTGGAGTTGAATAGCATGGGAAAGGTCTTGTTCATGCATCCACATGACAATTCAGAAAGGTGGAACTTAGCCTAGTGCGAGTCTTACATCATGGATTTGGTATCATATTGATATTATCATGAGAACAGAACTCCATAAATTGAAAAATCCTGGAGCCAAAGAAGAATCCTTTTGATAAAAAATCCCCCAAAACCCACAAAATATCATGATTCTACCAAGATTTAGCTCTCAAAACCTGAAGGGACCAACTCACACCACCACAAGTTGCACAAAATCCCATATGCTTGGGAAAAAAACCCAATCAGAACCTAGGAAATCCCTCTGATCTTGCTCAGGTGCTCTCCTTTCCCATGTATCTTTGAAAAAAAGAATGAAATGAAAACAAAAAAAAAGAAGAAGATCGATTTATGTGGGAAAAGGTCTAACCTTTTAATTTTTTCCATCTTTACTTTGTTTTTGTTGATTTTTCCTATGTTTTCCACAGATTTTTCCTCTCTGAGTCTCAATTTGGAGCAGCTAGGGCTTTGTGTTCAGTATTTATATATAAGAGTTTAAAGGGTATAAATATATTATCAATCAATTTAAAAACAATTATTAACTGTAGCTTATTTGTTAAGGTTTGGGATAGGCCATCTAAATATTTGGAGTTCAAATCCTCTCATTCTTTGGGGTATTGCAAACAGATCCTATTAGGATTCGAGATGGGTCGGATATCTGAAAAATCCATCCAACTATCATCCCTACTTAATCCCGCATTGGTTGGGGTAGGCTACACGAATTCATTTCCTCCATTCTGCTCTAATAGGATAGACAGAGCATTTTCAACAATAAATATCCGGGGACTTGAAACTTCAACCTGGATGGTTAAAAGTCACAAGAGTCTAATGAAGATACCGAGGAGAATCCAGAGGCAGTGATGATGAACATACCAGCTATGTTATGGTAGAGCATATATGTATGTATGTATGTATGTGTGTGTGTATATATATATAGAGAGAGAGGGAAATACAGAGCGAGAGCTTGACTTGGCTCCACTTGAGTGGATCTTCACCATATTGGCCGTTGTTTTTCCCATGCAGCAATGCTCATTTACAATGGTGGCAGGCAGCTTGGATGGTCTGCTGCTTTGCAGGCAACCAGTGGCAAGCCATGGATTGAGAAAAGTGATGTGACTGCAATATCTGACAGGCCAAAAGTGAATCTGAGCCTCTGCTTCTTCCCATCTTTCTTCCTTTAGAACTAAGCCCTTGTTCACTTGTCCACCACTTTTTCAGAATTTCCATTTTTTTAAAAAAATTTTTCAATGTTTGAAATGTTTATCTGAAATGATTTGTAGTTTATTGGTTTCTATTTCTTTTCTTGATGTCGAAGTTGGATCCTGACTCGACCTGACCCATTTGCAGCCTTTATGTCATTTGTTGAGGTATGAAAGCTCCAAGGAGAAATAAATAAGAGTTGGCAACTTGGTCCTCCCCCAAAGTTGCCCCCCTCTTTGTTATAAGATGAACAAAATTTCTACAGAGTGCCTTCCATATTGATGGTCGTCTCCTAGGTCATGAACTGGAGATTGTCCAAACTTAGCTCTTAAACCCCATACCTCTCTCTCTATATATGTCTTGCTCTATCTTTTCTCTGGAGGCAGTGATGATGAAGCTCTTGTAGATTCCTCCGGTATTTTTCTTTTGTGACTATTGTGAGGTGGCTTGTATGGTCTGCCACTCCACAGACAACCTCTACAGCCATTTGTGGACAAAGAATGCAGAAGTGGGATAATGGTTCAAAGGTGAATCTGAGCCTCTCCCCACTTGTCTCTGTCCTTTTTATGATCGGAGATAGATACCTTGTTTATTATTCCAAAAATAATACTTTATGATATTTGTGTTTTGAAATCATGCAAATCAGAAGTGTACTGTTGAAGTTTTTTTTGCTCAAGGAATTTATAATGTTTTTATAGGGTTTTGTCACAGTGATATTTGTCATCTTTATTTTCCTCAGAATTGTCATTACCATCCAAATGGCATCAAATCCTCTTTTTTGAGCATGCAAGTCTTTTACTTGATTCGTGCTTCTAACTGAACTTGATTCGTGCTTGTCTCAAGTTGAAGCTAGAGACATGCTCAAGCTACTTGATTCATTGGACAGCTCTGTTTTCAGCCCAATATTCTGCTCAGCTATGAGGCTTGATGGAAGGAACCAGGAAGAGTTGGTCAGTTGGTGCTCTGCTGCTACCGAGAGCTGCCCTCTTCCACAATATGACATGGCTGTTATTAAAGACCTCTCTGTTTTGAATGCATTCTTCTCTTTATCTTGCTGTGTCTTTTCTATTGAGGCGATGATGAAACCTCTTTTCGTCGACTCTGTTTTCTTTTGCAACAATGCGTGGCAGTTGGGATGGTCTATTTCTTCATAGACAACTGCTGCAGTCACTTGTTGAGAGGATTGCAGTAAGGATGTGAGGATCCATGCGGGTGCTTGTTTAGTCCCACATTGGGAGGTCATAGCAAGGCAGGACATTCTTGCGGGTGCTTGTTTAGTCCCACATTGGGAGGTCATAGCAAGGCAGGACATTCTTCTGGCTAGACCATTTTGGGTGGAGAAATAATTCGTGCACTGCTTGTGGTTTATATTGGGTCATGTAGCTACCGCTTTCTAAGGGACATTTAATATCTATAGTTTTACTAATTTGTTTGAAATTTTGAATGAAAAAAATGATCCTTTTCTGAGAAATGAAACTGCACATAGCTGCGTGGTGGGACGGTGCATTTTTTCTAGGCTGGGTGGTGTACAAAGAAAGAATCTCTTTTGGACGAGGTTTTTGGTTGCGAATCTGAGCCTCTCTATGTTTCTTCATTTCTTTATCTTTTAAAGACAAGGTCCCTTGTTTTTCAGTTCATTCTTTTCCAACTCTTGTTTGTCTATGATTCTTCTGTGTTTAAATCTTTCGAATTTGGAGGGATCTCTAGAAGATTTGTTACCTTTCTCATTTTTGTAGGTTTGCTTAAATTATTTATATCATTTTCTCCGATAAATGTTAATTTTCATTACCATTCAAATGACACCACATTCTCTATTTTTTTCATACAGGAATCTTCTGTTCTGTGAAAATTTAAGATCACAAACTGGTTGTAAGATAAAATATTAGAAATCTTGTGATAGTTCAAAATAGAAATATATTTCAACCAGTAAATATTCCAAACAAAAAAAGAAATGATTGAAATGAGGAAATGTATGTTATTTGTAATTAATCCGAGCGAGGGCTCGGGAATGTTGGAAGCAACAGAAAAAAAAAAAAGTTTGTGAGTAGAAAAAAATAATTCGTGGAGAGTCCGGAGAGCGGCATTTGTCATGTAGGGAGGCCACTGGCTTCCATTTTAGTAAAACCGCCACTATTGTTGGGGGTCATGTGATAAAGTTATGAATAGAAATGAAGATTTTGACACGGATCTTGTCATGCATAGCAGATCAAGATTGTTTTGGGACATGATTCTCATGCATATCTCTTCATCTCTTGTTGGCACATGATTCTTGTGCATGTATCTTCATATCTCAGGTAATCCTGCACGTGATTCGTGGATGGTTCATGCATGGTGGATGAAGATTTCTCATGGATATGTCATGCAAAGCAGTGATTCCTTGGATATGGAGGACCAATGAGTTGGAAGAGAGCAAAGAAGGCTATGGAGAAGGATGGCTTTGATGTAAGGAAATAAGACACTATGGTTTTAAGCGTAACGTGGTATTATACTCTATTTTATACTATATTGTAGGGGTACAAATGTAATCACATAATTACAAAGATATGGTAAGTGACTCAATCATTAATCATCTTGCTATGTATAATTTGTCCGAGAATCATACACGACAATCCAAGGTTTATTTGAAAAGAAGTAAAAATGCATATACAATATTTATGTGTCAAAATTTTTGTCTGCCATATATAACCTGTCCAAGAATCATGTGTTTGATTATTTGAAGAGATATTAATGAGAATCATATGTTAGAATCTTGATATGCTATGTATGACAAAAATCAAGATTTTCTATGTATGACAAAAATCATGTGCCAGTAGTTTATAATTTACGTAACTTAGAATTAGTCCAAAAATTCTATGTATTTAGAATTAGTCCAAAAAATCAGGACATTGTCTAGAGGAATAAAGAAAATTGGACAAGAGAGTCTATTGTTAGAAAGAAGGAAGGAGTTTTTGATGCCTTGGACTCTCGAAGTGCATCTTTATTTATAATGTATGTAGGGATGTTACCTTAATTTCTCACGCCCTCTCTTCATCCTCATCTCATGCTCAATCATTGATCTCACGTCCTGTCTGATTTTTACACCACATAGAATTACGTAGACTTAGTTCAAAAGATGTCTTAAAGTAGAAGGACTCTTTGGACTAATTCTACGTAGTTTTTACGAAAAGTTGCAAAAGTTCTCTTAGGTGGCGCCAATTATCAAGGGTTAAGTTCAAATGAAATCTCCGTCTAAAGGCCATCAAAATAGGATGGCATTCATCAAGGGGGTGTGGAGATAAGGGAAGAAAAGTCAAAGCACCAGGGGCTTTGATTTGGTCCAAGGGGCGCCAAGGAAGAGGGGGTGGCAAGGACTTTTTCTTAACCAATTAATTTCAGATAAAACACCGAAGTGTTTTACCTATAGAAGAACTCCTAGGTGCCTCATTCAGATATGAAACTACGTAACATAAGTTATGTAGAAAATAAATAGGATAAGAAGAAAATAAATTGGCGCCATTCAAACCCATGCGCTAAAAAGTCCTAATGCATAGGGCTTCCTTCACATGCTAAGAGAGAGACTCTCTGGTACATGGAACTCTAATATAATGTGCCCAATCCTTTGGTCAACCAGCCAAGGGTCAATCCAATTGAGGACTAAATCCGATTTGATCTAAATTGAATCTAATTAGTCCAAATCAGAACTCGATTTAAATCTAGGTGCTAGGATTTGCAATATGTGGTAGCATATTTAATTTGCAAACATGATTTAATCCAATTAAATTCTTGATCAATTCTTTTTGTGTGTGATCCATTAGGTTCCACATCTAGTCAGCAGCGAGTCCAGATGTAATTTGACCTAATTTGGTTAGAACTCAATCAAACCAATTTAGGTCAAATTGAGCTGATCCAATTCGATCAATTAGAATATTTTCTAATTAACGATCAAATTAAATTCTTTAATTCGATCGAACCCATAAGACAATATTGATGTCTAGCAACGTATCATGTCTATCTGAAAGATATGAAATTTTGATAGAAATACCAAAAATAGCCTTCAGTAGAAAGTTACCATGCAACAGGATCCTTCGATCACTCTACATCCCAAATATGACTGTGGGTATGGAAATATGTCAAACTCAATATCATATTCATATTTCTCTTAATCTTATGATGATGATTCAATTAATGAAACATTAGAAATCATTTCTAATTTTCATCATGCTTTGATCAAAATCTTTCTGAATCATCATTTGATTGAAGCAAGTAGGATGCGATCTTCTCTTACTAGGAGTGATCGATTCCATATTGATCTAATCACAACCTCTATATGTAATCCACCATATCCAGATCACCTCGTATATGATTGAGTCATGAATGAGTATGAATCAAAATATGGATTCATACATATAAGGTTCTATGATAGTCTCAGATCAAAGAATTATATACACAACTCTCACTATGAGAACCATCTATTGACATATAGATAAGACTCCATTAAAAGTTTTTAAGTTGGAATCAGTGAACTTATTCTCTAATAAGCATCCACATCTTTGTATTAGTGTCAAATAAGTGATTGTGAGATCAATCACCCTTTCTATCGAGCATACACAGGATGTGCCAATTTTTTCAGAAATATTGATCCCCAACTCAATATTCCATCGATCAGAAATAGTTTAGATTAGAATTTTAAGATTTTAGATCTCATAGGTATGATCTTATCATAACCATAAAACTATAGTCCTAATTTATGGGGTTTATTATGATCTTAAATAAATAATAAGACACAGCATATGATGAAATAAATATTTTTATTGATTTAATATATTATTACATGAGTCTGAAAGATAAAAGAATAATCCATCAAAAGTACATATTTTGATTGGCTTGAGGGATATTCCTTTCAATCTCCCATTTGCACTAAAGTCAATCACTCTTATATTTTAATCGCACACAATCAAGATGGCGATTGAACTGCTACTGTGGTAGAGCCTTAGTGAACGGATCTACTATGTTGTTCTTTATATCTACTCATTCAATGACAACATCTTGTCTCTTAATTATTTTTCGAATGAGATGAAAATGTCTTAAAATGTGCTTGGATTTATGATGAGACCTTGGTTCCTTTGCTTAAGCAACCGCTCTAGTATTGTCATAGTAAAGTGGTACTAGATTCTCAATTTTAGGAACAACATTCAATTTAGTGATGAACTTCTTCATCCAAATAGCTTTCTTGGTAGCTTCACTTACAGTTATGTACTTTACCTCAGTGGTTGAGTCAGCTACAGTCAGTTGCTTGGTATTCTTCCAACTCACTGCTCCATCATTCAGAGTAAAGACATATCCTAAAATAGATTTGGTATCATCTAAGTCTGATTGAAAACTAGAGTCAGAATATCCTTCTAGTTTAAGATCAGATCCACCATATACTAGAAAAATATCCTTAGTCCTTCTCAAGTACTTAAGAATATTTTTTATAGCTTTTTAATGATCTTCTTCTGGATCAACCTGAAATCTACTAGCTATGTCTAAGGCATAAGTTACATCAGGCCTAGTACATAACATGGCATACATTATTGATCCTACAATCGAAGCATAAGGAATAGAATAAAGAAAAAATTAGATTTTTTCTATCGCAGGATGCATCTGATTGGATCAGATTTACAGTAGAATAATTTTAAAATTCTTTTATAATCCGATCAAATCTGAGAGTTCTTAGATCTGATTAGATTGATCTAAAATTTAGAAGTAAAATAAAAATAAAAATAGTGATAATAATTATCACCTGATCGGATAAAATATTTACTCGTTGTGATGATCTGACGACTGATTCGAGGTTCTGATTGAGTTGCATACGTGCCCGACCTCTACCGGTATCCACTCAGATCAAATCTGAAAGTCTCTTTCTTCTGAATTTGATCTCCAAAGATCAGATTTGGAATTAATCATGAATGCCTTCGAACCGATCTTTGATGGCAGCACCTTCATCTCTCAATGCGAAAACTAGTTGTGCAATCTTTGCAGGATCAGGAACCAACCTTTGATCTCTGAGTTTTGCCCAACCCCTTGGGTGTGGAAAAGAGGAAGAGATCTGAAAGAGGGGTATGGAGATGGAGATTTTGGTAGGACTTCATCGTAGAGAATTTTTTTATGCATAATAACTTGCGCAGGGTCCTTTTTATAGACCAAATCAAGAGTTCCTTCATATGTGACTTTGAATAGATCAAAGCCAACATGCAGAAGGACTCTCCCATGATCTCCATGCCCCATACCCTTTTTTTTTTAGATTTTTGTCACACAAAAATAAAGAGATATGGCATGGAATAATTTGGGATAAGATTAAGTTGGCACACAACTCTTATCTTCTAAGAGTTTGAACTATTCAAACTTGATTTGAATGGGACACCTCTATACATATCCATATGAGGCGCACGGCCAAAGGGGAACAATTTTTATTCCTAATCTCTTTGTCTTATTGGAAGACTTCTTATCCTTAAATCAGGATCTTGTCTAGACAAGAGAAAGAGGAGTAAAGAAAATTGGATAAGAGAGCCTATTGTAAGAAAGAAAGGAGGAGTTTCTGATGCCTTGGACTCTCAGAGCGCACTCCTATTTATAATGTACGTAAGGATGCCACCTCAACTTCTCACATCCTCTCCTCATCCTCATCCTCATCTCACGGCCAATCATAGATCTCATGCCTCATCTAATTTTTATGCTATGTAGAATTATGTAGACTTAGTCCAAGAGGTGTCTTAAAGCAAGAGGACTCTTCGGACTAATTCTATGTAGTTTTTATGAAGAGTCGCAAAAGTTCTCTTAGGTGGCTCCAATCATCAAGGGTCAAGATAAGATGAAATCCCCATCTAAAGGCCATCAAAATAGGGCGGCATTCATCAAGGAGGGGTGTGGAGATAAGGGAGGAAAAGTCAAAGCACCAAGGGCTTTAACTTGGTCCAAGTGGCACCAAGGAAGAGGGGGTGGCAAGGACTCATCCTTAACCAATTAATTTCAGATAAAACATCGAAGTGTTTTACCTATAGAAGGAATCCTAGGTGCTTCATTCAGATCTAAAACTACGTAACATAAGTTAAGTTATGTAAAAAATAAATAGAATAAGAAGGAAATAAAGTGGCGCCATTCAAACCCATGCGCTAAAAGGTCCTAGCACACAAGGCTTCCTCCACGTGCCAAGAAAGAGACTCTCTAACTTGTGAAACTTTGATATAATGTGCCCAATCCCTTAGTCAACCAGCCAAGGGTCCATCCAATTGAGGACCAAATCTGATTTGGCCCAAATTGGATCTAATTAGTCCAAATTGGAATCTGATTTGAATCCGATTTGAATCTAAGTGCTAGGGTTTATAATATGTACTAGCATATTTAATTTGTAAACATGATTTAATCTAATTAAACCCTTGATCAATTTTTTTTGTATATGACCCATTGGGTTCCACATCTAGCTAGTAGTGGGTTCAAGTGCAATTTGACCTAATTTGGTGAGAACTCAACCAAAACGATTTAGGTCAAATTGAGCTGACCCAATTCGATCAATTAGAACACTTTCTAATTAACGATTAAATTAAATTCTTTAATTTGATTGAATTCATAAGATAAGATTGACGTCTAGCAACGTATCATGTCGATCCAAAAGATATAAATTTTTGATAGAAATATCAAAAATATCCTCCAATGAAAAGTTATCATGCAATAGGATCCTTCGATCATCCTGCATCCCAAATATGACTTTGGGTATGAAAATATGTCAAACTCAATATCATATTCATATTTCTCTTAATTTTATGATGATGATTCAATTAATGAAATATTAGAAATCATTTCTAATTTTCATCATGCTTTGATCAAAGTCTTTCTGAATCATCATTTGATTGAAGCAAGTAGGATGTGATCTCCTCTTACTAGGAGTGATTGATTCCATGTTGATCTAATCACAACCTCTATATGTAATCCACCATATTTGATGCGTAGTCATTGATAGCACCAAAAATAACTCTACTCACTAGGTAGGTAGGGTGAGTCGAGATCGTATCCTTAGGGACCTTGGGCTAAGTTGAGATTACAAAATAAAAGAGAGAAGATTTATTTTGATTTAGAAAATAAACTATCCTAAAATTGATGTAATTAGAAAATAAAGATCTCGAGAGTTTTGAATTAATTTTGTACTTACAGAATTGTATTTTTTTTTTGTATAGTTATGATTAATCTAAGAAAAAATATCAGTCTTTCCTCGGCATGCCCCATACACATAAATCACGGCATATCTTCGAAAAGTATTAGGTAAACAACTCTTTTTTTCTCAGCACGTTTCGTACCCATAGATCATGGCATATCTCCGAAAAGCAAAAGTTGTTCCTAATATTAATCTAATAGGAAAATATAAATAAAAGCATATAAAAGAATAGATAAAGAACTAATTTAAATAAAATGCATGATCTTTGTTGCATATAAAAGAAATACAAAAAAGTTTAGAACAATAAATCCGCTATGTGTCGTTACAAAATTTCTTCTCCCCTCCTGAGACTATTAGCCTATGGAGTAGTTCTTTTCTCTTTCTCTGTGCAAGGCTCTAGAAGAATTTCTGAGATGATTCTCAAGTGAGGTTACAGGATCCTTTTTATAGGTGACAAGAGGAAAGGATTTTATATGATTTTTAGATGTGGGACTAAAGAAAATAATAAGGCCTAAAGGATGGAGGGATGAAATTGAAGGATCAAAGTAGATAAAAAAAATATAAATTTTTTTCTTGAAATATTTCTAAATATTATTTCTTTCCTTAGAATCCCGTAATCCATCTGCTGTGAGTTAGCGAGTCACATCCCACATTCTTGCCTTTCCCCATGTGAAGCTTTCTTTCTTTATTTTGTTTGTACGTGCCTGAGTCAGCAAGCCGTTTCCATATAGCCTCTTCGTGTATGCCATCAAAATGCTAACTTCCATTCTCCAAAATCAGCCAACACACATAGAGCATTTAATGCTCACCATTAAATGCCAAAGCAAGGAAAATTTCAAAATAACATATTTTTTTATGTTAATACCACACATATCCTTTACTTCTTTTTTTAAATTGGACTTTGTATTAAGCTTGGACTTGATGTAGGATTATATCTTGATAATCAATTATTTCCATATCCAATCGATGCTTTAACATTCGTGCAAGCTTCTTTCCATATAGAGATCCAACCACTTGAATATGCATGTGTCATGCTTGTTAACTATAATTACTGGGCCTTTAATAATTTCCTAAAAATGAACATAAGAAGCATCAAATAATAAATAATAGAGATTAAATAGCACATATCTTAATATTTCTTATATCATATTTAATGCATTGATCACACCTCCCAACTTGAATTTTGCTCATCCTCGAGTAAAATAAATCAGCAATGTATCTCGAATTATCTTTGAATTGAAAGTTATCCTAGGCATTCCTAAAGGCAGGTGATACCTAGTCAGACCATTAAAAAGATGCTTCATTGGATTATCAATTCGATCCTGTTAGTGGTTGAGTGTTAGCCATAGAAATTTTAAAGAGCTTTTCTTTTACCAACTTCTCACTTTACTATTCAAATTCTCTAACTAGATGTGAGCCAGGTTTATTATCTTCTTGCAATTTAGTCATCATTATTATTATTATTTCTTTTTTTCTTTTTTTGAACTTTCTTGCTGACTCTTGTAGCAAGCTTGCAGCCAATGACTCTTAAACCAGTTGGCTTTAGAGCATTAGGTGAAAAATACCCCTTGGGCTTACTGACTCGAGTCCAAGAAAATATAATTGGTTTCTTACATCCTTATTTTTTGATCCAAACCATAACACTTACTTAGGCGAAGGGACTCGATTACTCAGTGAGACAATGCTAAATCCTTTTTTTTAAAAATATAATCTAAGGAGAACTTTTGCATACTTTGACCTTTCCACCCAATCTTTCATAAAGTTGATTCTTCATTAAGATCAAGTGACAAGAAGGCTTTGGAGTCATTCTAAAATCCAATCTAAACTCTACTATTCATTAGATTTTCTTAATAATTTGTCCCTTAGCATCTCTAAAATTATCTAGACCGTTAATCACTTATTGATTAGGATGCCTGATCAACTTCAAATCGAAATAAATTTGGGTACACAAAATTAATTATTTCTGACCATATTCAAGAATTTTATTAAATTAATTTCCTTCCTCCCAACTTAATCTACATTATCCTCAATGGAGTAGGAAAATAAACTAAGCAAAGAAAAGTAAAGAAGGGAGTGCACCTAGGTAATTTTGCTTCAGAAGTTGAAGATAGCTTCATTGATTAGCAGGTTCTTATTCTAAGTTCCTATAGCTACAAAAAAAAAAGTAAAGTTATTGGGTTGCCTCCCAATAAGTGCTAAATTTTGTCTTCAGTCAGACGAACTAACTTTCTCACCTATCTAGGATCAAACCTTCTTTATCTTTTTGAGATTCAAATAAAATTTCATTACAAAATCTTCATCCTTTCTTTTTTTTTTCCATCTCAAATCAAATATCATACAAAATCATCTCACCTTTATTTCTTTTAAAAACCTAATACCCTTCCTCCTCTATTTAAACATCTCGATGCCTCTCCTATGATCTATCTATCCTTCCACTCCCAAAAATTTAAAAGATTGTCATCCTCCATCTCTTCTTTTTTTACTTCTTCACACCACTAAATTTCAGCCACTATCACCATCCCTTAAAACCTCCCATAACCCTAAAACACCTTCACTCATATCCCCTCTCCTTCATACCATTCACATCCTCTCTTCTTCCATCTTCCAAACTTGAGAAGGGTTGTAGATCTGAATTTTGATGGAGTCCAAGCCAAGAAGACGAAGATGATTCCAGAATCCATGGAGAACTAAGCCTTTACTCTCAAAAAAGAGACGATACTTGTAATAGATTTATTTTCTATGCATACTTTTTGTATTTATGTTACATGCAGTTTATGAATCATTTAATTTTTTTTAAGATAAGGATGCATCGTTCTTATATGCTTTATTATTAGATTTGATTATTCGAATAATCTATACTTCCTAAAGACACATTGTGATCTAAGGATACAGTGTGTACTTAAAAGAGATAGGTTGTCTCAAACGATTAGATCGATAATCAATTTTCTTTCTTCTTGTGTGTTCTGTAGTTGAATAATATATCTCTTCAAGAGACGAGTCGTGACCTAAGGATACAATTCATGTTCAAGAAAGAAGAGTTAAGTTAGATCAACTTAAACCTCACACACCACCATTGCACCATAATAAGGGATACCAAAATCTATTTCACACAGTAGATTCAAATTTCTGAGGTCTTTATCCTATCGTATCATTTTTATCACTTAGTTTAGATTTATTTTGCTACTATCGCATGGTTGTCTTAAATTTTTATACAAAAGTATTCCTTCTTTCTCTCATTTTGAAGTAATCAATCCAAGACCCCTGTGGATACAATCTCGACTCACCCTAGCCACATAGAAGTGAATTAGAATTTATAATTGACCACCTCACGGCAAGCGATCAAATTTTGGTACCATTGTTAGGGATCTTGGCATGATTATTTTGAAAAAAAATCTACAAAATATATTTAAAAAAATTACTATATTGCTTTTTAGATTTTTATTTCTTACTTTAGATTGCTTTATTATCTTTTTAGTAAAATAATTTTCTACCTTTGACTTCCTACCTATTTTAGACTTGCATTTTATTTCTAGAATAATTTATTTTCTTTTAATAGATTCTCTAAAGAAAAATTTAAAAAAAATTAAAAAAATTGGTTGCTTTACTTTAATTGCTTAATTACTTTCTATTTACTTTTTTAAAAATTTTTGTCTTATATTAATTTTTATATATAGTAGATTTACTGCTTTCTAGCTAGATTATCTTATTTGCATACATCAAAAAATTTTCTACTTTCTAATCCATAGAATAATTTACTACTTCATATAATTAGTAATTTTCTACTTTTCATAGTTTAGAATAATTTATTGCTTTAAAAGTATATTTGATTTCTTGCTTTATTTGAAGATTATCTAGTTGTCTTTTAATCTTAGCATAATTTACTTTTCATTTAGTTAGATTCTCTAAATCTTCTCAAATCTAATTAATTTAATTAAAACCTACCTCTTATTCCTTCTTGCTTAAAGATAATATAATATAAAAAAAATAAAATACTACATAATACTTAACTAAAATAGAAAAAACTAATTAAATCTTAAAAGATTTTTACTTATATTGGACATCTTATCTAATTGCATTGCATCTTCCATAAAATACATTAAGGATACTTAACCCAATTAAATAGATAAGATGGGGATTTGATCATCCCTTCTTAGCCCAAAAAATTACTATCCTTCATATTACATTGACCTAAATCTTTAATTTAAAAGCAATTAGACGTTGACCCCTAAGAAATTTGAGCTCAATAGGATAGGTGACCCTGAGAGTTGGACCGAATTAGACTCGGCCAGCTAGTTGGTGTCTAGGCAAGTGGTTTATAGGACGACTGGATCCAAAGAAAGATGGTTTATAATTGGTTGCATTTGTTGATCTGGCCAATTTAATTGATGTCTATAGAAAGTAATGGAGGGGACTCCCACTGACCTTACACTTATCTGACCAGTTGGTTGGTCAAGCTCTGACTTGGAGGGCTTGAAGGCTAGCTTGGATCAGTTAGAAACTGTCTAGAGTTAGGATAACCCTAAGATAGATTTGATTGCACTACTTGTTTGAAGAAAACAACAAAAATAATTAAAAAAATAACTTTCTCTTCTATTGTCTATAGGTTTAGGACTCTCATAGGACAATCTTCTTTAGACTTTTTCTCCTTCTTTCTCTTCTCCTCTTCTTCTCTTCTCCTTCCTCAAAAAAAAAAAAAAAAAAGAGATCAAAGCGAACATCTTTTAATACATGTTAGGGCGTCGATCTCTACAAATCGACTTAGAACCCTTAGATCTAGAGATCGAAAAGACCCTCAAGACCATTTGAGCTAAGAATATGGATCCTAGGGATGATGAACCACCATGACAATTGAGGGAGTACTTTCCTCCTTCATCTTACACCTATTCTTCCTGCATCCAAGTCCCACTTGTTGAGGCATCACCCTATGAGATTAAGTCCAGTGTGATCCAAATGCTTTCATCTTTCTACGGACTTAGTAATGAGGATCCATACAAGCATCTGGATGAATTTTTTGAGATTTGTTCAACTGTCAAAATCCAAAATTTTTTAGATGATGCCCTTAGGTTAAAGCTATTCCCATTCTCTCTTAAGGATAAAGCAAAGTATTGGCTAAACTCCTTAGACTCGATCACCATTTTGACCTGGGACCTGCTTCAACGAGAATTTCTTAAGAAATATTTTTTTATAGAAGAAAACTAATCAGATTAGAAAATTCATAACCAGTGTTTCCCAAATGGAGGAAAAGATGTTCCACGAGACCTGGGAGAGGCTCAAACACCTCATTCAAAAATGTCCTCACCACGCCATTCCCAAATAGCAACTTGTCTAGTGCTTTTATGACGGTTTGACGGAAAAAAATAGATAAATGGTTAACTCATCTTATGGTGGGATGTTCATGCTTAAGGATGAGCAGGAAGCTTGGCAGTTATTCGAGACCCTGAGTGAAAATTCTTTACATTATATGTCTACTATGTCTAGAGAAGCTCTCAGGTTAGGATCCAAGAGAGGCAGAATATATGAGGTAAGCCGCTCTATAGACATCCACAGTAAGATGGATGCACTACCCCAGAAGCTCGATCGACTATTGCAAGTTGGTCATACTTCTACCCCATCTATACAGTCACAAGATGTTTTTATAATCTGTTCAAGTCTTACTCATACTATTGGTGATTGCCCAGCAGCCCATCAATTTTCTTAGCTTGTATAGGAGCAAACCCACTAAGCCCAAACTCATACTATTCCTGGACTAGGAAATGACCCATATTCCAACATGTATAATTATGGCTATAGGAATCACCCAAATTTCTCTTGGAAACCACAACCTATGGTCAACCCAGCTTTCCACAGACCTAATTACCAGGGGATGTAGTTCAAGAACACATCATACCTTCAGTATCAGGATGCCTCTCAACCTTCTCCAAGCAACTATAGTTCTAATTTTGAGGAGAAGGTTCTACAAGCTTTAGCAAGGATAGAAACCCACTCCCAGACTCTTCATTCTCATACACAATCCATCTCTAAGCTAGAGACCCAAATAGGTCAACTAGCAACTGCATTCAATAAGAGGGAGGAGGGAAAATTGCTCAGTCAACCTGACATTAATCTTAGAGGTCAACATAGAGTTGAAAATTTTAATACCCATGAAATTTTTTTCGAACAAGCCAAATCTATTATGACCCTTAGGAATGGTAAGGTCATAGAACAACATACTGAACTTGAAAAGACTAAAACCAATGAAAAGTCGACTGAATCTGAACCAACCAAAAAAAAAGAGGACCTTAAGGCAAAGGATGAACCAATATCTGTAGCATCACCTCAATTATCCAGAGCTTCATTTTCGAGTGCATTAGAATCCCCTATGCCATTTAACAAGAAGGGTAAATTAGATGAAATGCTAGAGCTATTTAAATAAGTTCAAATCAATCTTCCCCTTCTTGACACAATAAAACAAGTCCCAGCCTATGCTAAGTTCTTGAAAGATTTGTGTACACAAAAACGAATATCTAGAACACAAATTTTGAAAAAAGTTCATCTTACTGAATAGACCAGTTCAGTCTTCCAACATGCTACCCCTCCCAAACTTAAGGATCCAGGTGCCCCTATCATCTCTTGTGTCATAGGGAACCTACACATTAAGAAAGCTTTGTTAGATCTAGGGGTTAGTGTAAATATTCTTTTTAGTTCAGTATATGATCTCTTTAGATTTGGTGATTTAAAACCCACTTCGATAACCTTGCAGTTAGCTGATAGATCCATTAAGGCGCTGAAGAAAATCAAGCAGGGTTTTTAGCATGCATTTTCAACATATTTTTGAAATTAAAGCAGCAAAAACTAAAATTAATCAAATATTAATCTATTGCATGTATTGATCTAATCAATTTAAACCCTACTCAGAATCTAGATATGCTAATATGTAATTTAAAATTTAAATATGATCGATCAGCAAATTAAATCTACTGATCGATACGAGTTCAAAACTCGATACCTGTGTGTGGATAGCTGATCACTACAATCTAAATTAATTGGATAATACTCTGGTGTCGCATCATAGCTACACACATATTCGACCTCTATGGTCGGTCCACACGGAGCTCCTAGTCTCGATCAGCCCCACTAGAGTGCTAGCTCCTCGTTGGAGTTTTCAAAGGCTGATTGCGATTGATGCAATCGATAACCTTCTTTCTAATCTCCTAGATACTCTAGAAAATTAAAACATATGCTTCAGAGGATGATGAAGTGGTGTTTCAAATTTGGTGGTGATCCGATGCTCACAGCACTAGATCTATCCACCCAAACCCAGATTCCCAAGTCTTGGGTTTCACTCGGCCCAAAAACCCTGATGCATTAAAAACCCTCTCATGCCCTCTCTGTGCGAATTTTTTCTATGAAATAAGTTTTCATGAAAAGATGATTTTTGAATCTATAAACCCTATTTAGATCACATCTAAAAATTGGGTGTCCTTAGATACAAAAATTAGAAGAGAATAGAGGCATGAAGGAAAAATAAAGCACTATAGGATTCTGCTCACCTTCACTCCAAGATTTTTTTTTTGCCCAAAACCAATGCCCAATCACTTTCAAATTTTTACCACGAAATGGTAACCCCTCAGGCTTCACATAAAAAAATTCTCATAATTTATTGCATGAAAAATAAGTGAAAATTCCATATGGAGTGGATAGTTTAAGATTGGATGAACTAGTTTCAACCAACTTCTAGTATTTGAATTCAAATGGGGTCTTATCTTTTTCCAACGCCTCATCCAAGAGGGTGACGAGTAGAAGGACTCTCCTTCTGCTCGCCCTCTATCAAAAATTGCCAAAAAAAAATATGCGACAAAAAGTTTAGGGGCGTGGAGATAAGGAAGAGATTAGGTTTTTTAAATTTCAAACCAACCAAGTTGAATTTAAAATTCAACTTAGTTTGAACTGGTCCAACCCTTGGAGTAAGTCAAAGTCAGAAGAGAGGAAGGGTGCACATTTATTTCTACATGAGAAATCTCACACAAAAATCAGAGGAGGGCATGGGTCAAGGTGGAAAAGTCAAATATGGTGGGCGCTAGGGAGAATTTAAATTCAAATCTCGTTTGACTTGATCCTAATTGGTTTCAACCAAACCAATTAATTTAAATCAATTAGACTAGGTTTAATCCAACCAAATTAAATTTAATTTAAACTAATAAAATTCTAATTAAATTAAAAATTAATTAGATCCAGATCCTGATCAAATCAGGATTGAATCTCTCTTAGCGATTAGGTCATCTCATGATATGATCGGGTCAAATCCAATCGAATCAAATTCAATTAGACTTGATCAAATCCTCATCACTCAATCAAATTGAGCTAATCAGCAATCAACTTACTAATTAATCCTCCAAAAGTATTGGAGTCCCAATCGGATGGATTATCAGGCATCAGAGTCACATCAACATGAAACTCCTGAAGAGTCTCAATCTAGTGGGACTCTTGAACCCAATGTCCTAAACGAATGGAACTTGCAATCATAGAATTCCAGACCAGTGAAACTCTTGATCAGAGAGTCATAAATAAGTAGGACTCAAAGTCCCAATCCACTAGAACTCTTAGTCATAGTGTTCCAGTCCAGTGAGACTCTTGACCATAGAGTCCTAGGTCATTAGGACTCTCGATCAAAGAGTCCCGAACATGAAGGACTCAGAGTCCCAGACCAGTAGGACTCTTGATCATAGAGTTCCAGTCTAGTGGGACTCTTGATCATAGAGTCTTAGATCATCGAGACTCAATATCAACCATCAGATCAGATAGAAACTCCTATTGTGTGTGACCCCATAGGTTCGAATCCTAAGTCGGTAGCATAGAAACTAATTTTCTGTACCAATCGATGTGACCATCTAGCAGTGATTTCCGATGTCCGGATAGATCGAATAATTACAATGCAACATCGACGAACCTGTGATATATGGTTATCGTATAATTCATCCTCTTGACCTCGATGCTCAAAGGATGATCTAGGGTTTACTATCAATCCTAAAATTCATCCACAGTGTATTTTAAAACTCAGTGTCCATCACATGGACCATCCTGATCGAGGATTTGCTAAATTAAAATATAGTGATGCACTTGCTCCAACACTTAGAGAGATCAATCCCATCTTGACTCACACACCGATAAGCCAAGTACTTGACTGCACCCAATAGCTTTTCATCACTGAATTAGAAATTTAAATAATCCGGTACCTAAGTGTAGTGAGTTGCTTGCTGGTCGCCGTGATGATCTATGGTCTAAGGGATACTTATACCCATATCCTTTGTGAGCAACTCTTGACAGTAGAAAACTCTACAGTCGGATCACGTTCAGCAAAATATATCCCTACACTTCACCTGCATGCCATAATAGTATCTCCATACTTCTTAGTTAAGAGGACAACCAATACTTATGGCACACAATGACCTACATTTGATATGTTGTCATTCTGAGTAATAACAAATCATTCGATCGCGAACATGTTTGAGGACTAAATGATAAATTCTTCTTTGTCGAATCTAAATAGTCCTGAAGACTTTATCACAGAAGAGTTCATTATAGAAAGATGTACAAAGTGATGAAAAGATCAAAATAATAATTTTATTTATTAATAATTTAAGTATAATTATATTTAGCTCAACTATCTACAACCTAGATGATTGACTTTAGGATATAATTTCTAACAACTCTCACTTAGACTAAAGCCATTTAGAATAATATTGAATACCCATCTTCCATTTGTGATTATCGAACTCTTTGATTCCTAGAGCTTTAGTAAAGGGGTCGGCCATGTTCTCCTTTTCGTTGATCTTATGAAGCTCGACGTCACCTCACTCCATGATTTCTCATACAAGATGGTAGCGACGTAGAATATGTTTGGTGCATTGATATGCCTTCGGCTCCTTCGCTTGAGCTATGGCTCCAGTGTTGTCATAGTATAGCAGAATCGGACCATCCAAGGAGGGTGCCACTCCTAGCTCATCGATGAACTTTTGCAGCCACATAGCTTTCTTCGTAGCATTAGATGCTGCGACATACTTCACCTTGCATACAGAATCAGCTACAGTATGCTGCTTGGAACTCTTCCAGCAGACCGCTCCACCATTTAGGATAACACAAAACTTGACATACTTTTGCTATCATCATGATCTGACTGAAAATTGAAATCAGTATATCCTACAAGTTTCAAATTAGTATCTCCATAGATGAGTCATTGGTCTTTGGTATTTCTCAAATATTTTAGGATTATCCTCACAATCTTTCAGTGATTCTCACCTGGGTCAGATTGGTATCTGCTCACTACCCCTAGTGAGTATGCCACATTTGGTCTCGTACATATCATGGCGTATATAATAGAATCCACTATCGAAGCATATGATATTCTACTCATACGCTCTCTTTCTTGAGGAGTTGTCAAACAATCCCTATTCAAGAGCAAAATTTCATGGCCTATCGGAAGATAGCCCTTCTTGAAATTCTCCATGCCGAACCTCTTTAGCACAGTATCAATGTACATGGACTGGGATAATCCTAGCAATCTTTTAGATCTATTCCTATAGATCTTCATCCCTAGGATGTAGGAAGCTTCTCCTAAGTCCTTCATGGAGAATTGAGACGACAGCCAAACTTTTATTTTCTATAATGCAGGGATGTCATTTTTGATTAAGAAAATATCATCAACATACAGTACAAGAAATACAACAACAGAACCGTTGGCCTATTTATACATGCAGGGTTCTTCTTCATTCTTAACGAAGCCATGTGTTCTGATTACTTTATCAAAATGCATATTCCAACTCCATGATGCCTGCTTCAATCCATAGATGGATCTTTGAAGCCTGCATACCTTAGACTCATTTATGGATGTGAAACCCTTAGGCTGTATCATGTACACCTCTTCATCTAGCTCTTCATTTAGGAAAGCTATTTTCACATCCATTTTTTAGATCTCATACTCTAGGTATGCTGCTATCGCAAGCATGATCCGAATAGATTTGAGCATTGCTACTGAAAAAACTGTCTCATCATAGTCAATACCATAATACTGATGATATTCTTTAACAATCAGATGAACTTTATAGGTCTCCACCTTCCCATCTGCATCTCATTTTCTTTTAAAAATTTACTTACACCCAATGAATTTTACTCCTTTAGGTGGATCAACTAGCATCCATACACTGTTGACCTTCATGGACTCCATTTCGAACTTCATGACTTTCAGCCACTTATCGGAGTTGGACCTTTGCATGGCATCCATATAGGTGATTGAATCCTCATCGTTCTCATCGAGTTCGATAGGATCACCATTTCGGATCAAGAATTATAGTATCTATCCGATTGATGCGATACTCTACTGGATCTTCTTGATGCCATTTCAATAGACTCTGGATTTGATCTTATAAAATCTAGTTCTGTAGGTTCACTAGAATATGTCAGTTCTTCCACCTATCAAACTTCATTAAGTTCAACATTAGAGGTAGCTATTCCTTCACTAAGAAACTTCTTTTTCAAAAAGACTGCTTTATTACTGACGAACACCTTTTATTCTTTAGTAAGGTAGAAGTAATAATTCCTAATTTTCTTGAGATATCCTATGAATAGGCATTTATCGGACCTAGATCCAAGCTTTTTCAGCTATAAATATTTAACATAAGCTAGACATCTCCAAATCCTAAAGTGAGAGAGTGTCGGCTTATGCCCAATCCATATCTCATATGGAGTCTTTGCAATAGACTTGCTTGAAATATTATTCAAAATAAAACAGGCAGTTTCTAGTGCATAACCTCAAAATAAAATTGGCAGATTTGTAAACCCCATCATAGATCGAACCATGTCCAATAGGATTCGATTCCTCCTTTCAGATACACCATTATGCTGTGGTTTTTCAGGAGGGGTCTATTATGAGAGAATCTCATTCTCTCCTAGATATATCAAAAACTCATTGAAAAGATATTCACCTTCTCGATTAGACTGAAGAATTTTAATACTCTTTTCAAGTATTTTTCTACCTCATTTCGATATCGTTTGAACATTTCAAATGAATCGAATTTACTCTTCATAAGATAGACGTATCCATACTTATTGAGATCATCAGTAAATATAATAAAGTAGTAAAACCCACCTCTAGCACATGTGTTCATAGGTCCACATACATCAGTATGTACTAGACCTAGAAGCTCAGTGGCCCGCTCATCCTTTTCAATAAAAGATGATTTGATCATCTTACCAAGAAGACATGACTCACAGATATTCAATGATTCACAATCATCAATGTCAAAGATACACTTCTTGACTAATCTATTAATCCTATTCTTGTTTAAATGATCGAGCCTACAGTGCCAAAGATAAGCATTAGTAACATTATCTAGTTTTGATTGTTTATTCGACGTATGCATTACACTAATAGGCTGTGATAAAATATAAATACTATTTCTTAATTATTCTTATATTATTGTGACATCATTCATAATGATATCGTAATAATATTTTTTTATTGATAAACTATAACCATCTTTGACCAAAAGCCTAATGGATATTATGTTTATCATAAAAGATGGACAATAGTGATAGTCACTTAAAATGATACTATTATTTTTGAAAAATAGTTCAAGAGTTTCTAATGCTAGGACTGAAACTTGACTTCCATCTCTAGTATTAAGAAATCTATCACCATTCTCAAATTTTCTATCAATTTAAAGTTCATGCAATGAATTGTATATATGAATCTGACTTCCGATATCTAATACCTAGGTAGATGTATCACATATGAAGAAATTACAAGATGTTATCATATAACAGCCTTGACCAGCAACCACTTGTTGATTTCTACTATTCAGCCTATTTGGATCAAGAGGACCATTCCTCTCTGGGTCTGCTTGATTAGGTCAATACTAGACTCCTTGTTCTTAGGTCCTAAATACTTGCAACTATCCAACAGTGAACAAAGCAGACTAACTCTAGCCATTCTAATTATCTGAAAGAAAAATATGAAACCTTATTAGTACTTGAATTAATTAATCCTAAAGATTTGGACTTTAGTCTAAAGATTTTCCTACTATTTTTAATGAATTGGTAGCCTCTACCTCCAATTCGAGGAATTACACTAACTCCTTAGCAAGTATTGAAATCCACATAGACTACATATGGGCCCAAGAAAAGCTCTGACTAACCTGTGTGCATCTACAGATAGGTTCACAATCAATTATTTCTTAAAATAATTTTTAGTATTTAGATTTTGCCTCAGATACCAAATCAGTAGGCTATGGCCTCCACTGAAAAGATCTGGTTAGGTCCAACCATTAACATAATTGACTTTGATGCATCAAACCAATGATAACTAGGCTTGAGGAAAGCTCTGGCTAACTTGATCACCATTAAGAGAGTGCGATCTAATCATTATATGATGGATAGCAATTTCAATATCCAGATGAACACCAGGTGTAAAGCACCTCCAATGTCTATCCAGAAGATTGAACTCATTACTATTCACCTTAATGGAAGGCTACGACTCAGTTATCCCCATAACTTAGTAATTTTAAGGACCTAATAATTTAGAGAATTTAGATTATATATGGATAGAAAGGATACGGACCAATTTCTCCCACTGACTTCACCAAGTCAAACCCTCCCCCTAACTTCAACAAGTCAATAGGTCAAGACTAGGATCAATTTAAGTCCATGGGCACCTAATTCAGTCTTACTGATTGAAATTAGTCAAACTGATTTCTAGTGACATGGATTAGTCTGAATTATCAAGTGATCTAATCAAATCACAATCGACCATGTTGGCCAGGTAAGTAAGATCAGTGGAAGGGATATGTCATTAACTTGTCAAAGATTGAATCAGTGTGAGTAGCTCCCAATTAAAAACAACTGATCTAGACTATCAAACTTACTTTAAATACCAATCGGTTAATTAGGTTTAATCTGATCAACCTAGTAATTTTGAACTTAACTACTAGCCATGAATCAAGTCCATCTTAGTCTAGTTAAAGATATGAGCTTATCCAACTACAACTATTAGAGTTGATTTTAGAGTGTTCTTGATCTAATCTAATTCAACACTTGACTAGATTTAATCAATTACTCTAGATGAATCCATTCTTTAACTAACCTTAAGTCTAACCCAATTAATGGGCCTAATTCATCTAACCCTTTAACCCACAGTCTTATGATTTTACCTTAGGATCTTAATTCATAATTTCATAATTCTAGATCCTATGAACAATACTTAATTTTTTTAATTAAGTTTTTGGACTGATGGATCAGGGTTCAATATTTCAAAAATAGTTTTCAAATTTTGAAAGCTTTTTATTTTTTATTTTTTAAATGGGTCGACTCATTTCAGAAATGGGTCGGCTCATTTCTCAAATAGCAACCTATTGCTAATTTTAAATAAAAAATAAAATATAATAAAAATTAAACTATGAATCAACCTTTTAGATTTAACCTAAAATATATTCATATTTATTTTTGCAATTGAAATAATTTCAATCATTAAAATTCTTTCACTGTTCATCTTAATGAATGAGTTCATGGTGGCACCCCTACTGCCATAAGGGATCCCCACTAAATGGAAGGACATGGCCATTAAACCATACTTGTCCCTTATGATCGGATGGCTTGGTAGCTCATTCATTCTCCATTACTAAGTTATCTAAATTAAGCATATCAAATATACTAACATTTAATTTCTAATTACATATTAAACATGTCAAGCAATCTTGTTGCTCTGATACCATTGAAGAAAATCGAGTAGGGTTTTTAGCATGTATTTTTAAAATATTTTTAAAATTAAAGTAGCAAAAATTAAAGTTAATCAAATATTAATCTAATGCATGTAATGATCTAATCAATTTAAATCCTACTCAGGATCTAGACATGCTAATATATAATTTTAAATTTAAATATGATCGATCAGCAAATCAAATCTACTGATCGATACGAGTATAGACCATGAACCTATCTTAGAGTAAGATAAACCAAGGATAAAGATAGGGGTAGACCAAGAAAAGGCTTAGAAAGAAAATTTTATATTCATCACTTAACTATTCGAGCAGGCAATCTTAATTTCCTAAGAATATACTTTACTAAGCTTCTAGCTGTACACCAATTTTACTGAAATTACCTAAAGATGCTCACAACTAAGCACACTGGTATATGATACTAATGTTTCTTTTACTCAAGGATGAGTAAAGTTTAAGTTGGGGGGTGTGATAAGCACTTGATATATTATAATAAGAAGTATTAAATATTATTACTGTTAGGGATAAACCCCGCTCCCGCCGAAGTCTAGTTCGATGCTCAGCCTAATGCAACCAGTAACCGCAGAAGAACTCCAAGCGGCCAGGCTTTAGCCGAACTGCCCAGCGACCGAGCTCCTTCGAACTCCCAATGGTCGGGCCTCAGTCGAAGTCCTTCAACTGGACCTCAGCCGAGCTCCTTCGAACTTCTCAACGGTCGAACTCCTTAGTGGTCATCCTTCGATTGAACTTCTAGCAACCGAGCTCCTTTTGAACTTCCAGCGACCGAACCTTAGCCGCACTCCTCCAGCCATATGCATATGAGAGCCGAACTCCCCTTCAAGCTTCCTTTTCAGGAGTCGGACTCCTTTCTAACACCCCCTTCGGCCGATCGAGCTCCTAACGAACTCCCCAGTGGTCGAGCCTTAGCCGCGTACCTCTAGCCTGACGCCCACGGGAGTCGAACTCCTTCCAAGCTTCCTCTTCAGGAGTTGAACTCCTTCCTGACACCCCCTTCGATCGATCGAGCTCCTATCAAACTCCCCAGCGGTTGAGCCCTAGCCGCGTACCTCCAGCCAGACACCCATGGGAGCTGAACTTCTTCCAAGCTTCCTTTTTAGGAGCCCGAATTCCTCCGAAATGGATACACAATGAAGGCCTTCAACCCTTCATTCGGCTGGCTATGCAGCCATCACCATTAGTCCACCATAAGCGATAGCGACCCGCTATTAGGTAGTGATGGTTGTCACCATCAACCCACCGCAGACGACACCTCCCCGAGAGACTGACTCCATCGAACCTCAAGCGGCCCACCAGCACATAGCTGCAGTTGTCACCATCAAGCTCTGCTATAAAAGGGACCCTCTAGATACGCTAATCTCTGGACTTTGATCTCTAAGCTCTCATCTTTTTTTCCAGCGAGCACTCCATTTTTGTTGGCCAGAGCTGACTTGATCGTCGGAGGATCCTATCGAAGCCACCCTCCACCGGCTCCGAGTGGGACTTTATTTTGTAGGTCCCCGACGGCGACCTCATCGGCCTCCACTCCAGTGGACTTCGATGATGATCAAATTCTGCATCAACAAATTGGCGCTAGAAGGAGGGCACGAACCTTCGAGATTTCCTTGTTCTTAAAGGAGTGCTCGACGATAATTTTTCCCTTGCCCCTCTGAAGATCTCCCTTTTCTCTTTCGAAGAGAAAATGCCTTCAAGAGAGCTTCGACTCGGCGACCAGCTCCCATTGCAGCCCCGATAGCCCAAACTCTACTCGAAGCCACCGTAGATGTAGAGCAGTTCTGGATGGGTTCACGGCCCTGCCGAGATGATGCAGGCCATGCGACAACCTCTGACGGAGACTTTGCCTGCAAGCCCGCCATGAGGATGCGAGGAACCGGCCTTAAGGAAGAGCATTTGGGCATACCAATCATACTTAGGAAGGAGAAATAGAGAGCAGAAGATCTCCCACAGAAGGTTTCACCAGAAGATTCGAAATGAAGTCTGACACAAGGAAAGCCGAGCTCCCCTCGAGCTCGTCCTCAAAAAAGTTCGGACAAAAGCAGCAGGGAGTTCTCCTGCGAAGGGTCTCGCAAGAAAGCAGAATGAAGATTCGAAATGAAGTCCAACGCGAGGAAAGCTGAGCTCCCCTCAAGCTCGTCCTCAAGAAAGTTTGGACAAAAGCAGCAGAAAGTTCTCCCACAGAGGGTTTCGTAGGAAAGTGGAATGAAGTTCGACGTAAGTGAGGTCGAACTCCACCTCGAAGCTCATCATCAAGAAAGCCCCGATAAAGGGATATGAAATCATCCCGCAGAAGCTTTCACGAGAAAGTGGAGCAAAGTTCGGCGTAAGTGAGGCCAAACTTTACCTCGAAGCTCATCATCGGAATGAAGTTCGACGCACGCAAGGCCGAACTCCTGCTCGAGTATGTCACCAAGGAAGCCCCCTACAAAGATTTCACATGAGGTGAGACGAAGTTCGGCCAAGCTCACAACCGTCCCAGAGCAAGTGAGGACTCCCTCTCAAGTATGACTCCAAGGAAGCCCCGATGAAGTGGCATGAAGTTCTCCTGTAGGTTTTTCAAAGGAACGGAATGAAGTTCGGCCACACCCATGGACTTTCTCCGAAAGCAGGCGGGCCCAAACTTCTCGAGCTCGCAATTGAGGAAACCCCGACAGAGGGACGCAAAGAAGCCCTCCTCCTGGAAGGTTCCGTGACTACGCTCCCCTCAATACTCCTCGAACTCAGATTCTCACCGAAGTTAGGAACCAGCTGCCAAGACTAGAAGGGTTATGGTCTCCCCAAAATAAATACGATCGAAGCAAGTACTGCCTCTACCATTGCGATCACGACCATGGCACTGAGGAATGCATCCAGCTGCGAGACGAAATTGAGAAGCTCGTCAGGAAGGAGCGGCTGGATAAATTCCTTCGATAGGAGAAGATCGGCTAAGGGCACTGTCGTAACCAGAAACTACAAGGTTGGCCGCCTCACGGCATCATCAATGTTACCCCAGGGAGGAGCTTGGTACATCGGCGATTCGTCGGCTCCCAGCGACAAAGCCAAGAGCTTGCTCCAAATTGAGAAGGCCAGCATGAGATAGAGGAGGTCATCCACCCCAAGACTTATTGCCGAAGAAATACGGAGGAACAACGCTACCACGACCTTGAAATACGGAATTTGGGGATACGCTGCCAGTAACTTTATTTTTATAAAATTCTTTCCTTTCAATAATATCATTTCTGGATGCAAGAACTATGCGATGACAGGAAAGAAGCAGTCAATAATTGCCGCATTAGGAATAGGACGAGAACCTCATCCTAACGTGAGCAATAACCTCGACTGCAGGAGATAAAATCTCCCCCAAGGAAACCTCGGCCGTAGGAGATAAGATCTCCCTTAAGGAAAGCTCGACCGCAGGAGATAAGATCTCCCCCGAGTGCCCGGTTCAACCTCGATCGCAGGAGATAAGATCTCCCCCGAGTGCCCGGTACAACCTCGGCCAGAGATAAGATCTCTCCCGAGCGACCGTGGACAACCTCGGCTAGAGATAAGATCTCTCTTGAGCGAAGGCCTCATTCACAAAGGACGAGATGGAGGGAGAGGCCCTGACAGCGGCCCTTATGTGCCCCCATGGCCTGTTAGAAATAGGAGGAGAACCTCATCCTAACGCGAGCAACAACCTCGGCTAGAGATAAGATCTCTTCCGAGCGATCGAGTCAACCTCGGCCAGAGATAAGATCTCTCTCGAGCGACCGTGGACAACCTCGGCTAGAGATAAGATTTCTTCCGAGCGAAGGCCTCATTCACCTTAGACGAGATGGAGGGAGAGGCTCGGACGACGGTCCGCATGTGCCCTCACAGCCCGTTAGGAATAGGAGGAGGATCTCATCCTAACGCGAGCAAAGTCGAAGGCCTCATTCACCTTAGACGAGATGGGGGGAGAGGCTCGGACGATGGTCCGCATGTGCCCCCATAGCCCGTTAGGAACAAGAGGAGGACCTCGTCCTAACATGAGCAAAGTCGAAAGCCTCGTTCACCTTAGACGAGATGGGGGAGAGGCTCGGACGACGGTCCGCATGTGCCCCCACAGCCCGTTAGGAATAGGAGGAGGACCTCATCCTAATGCGAGCAAAGTCGAAGGCCTCATTCACAAAGGACAAGATGGAGGGAGAGGCGCGAACGATGGTCCGCATGTGCCTCCACAGCCCGTTAGAAATAGGAGGAGGACCTCATCCTAACACGAGCAAAGTCGAAGGCCTCGTTCACCTTAGACGAGATGGGGGGAGAGGCTCGAACGATGGTCCACATGTGCCCCCACAGCCCGTTAGGAACAGGAGGAGGATCTCGTCCTAATGCGAGCAAAGTCGAAGGCCTCGTTCACAAAGGACGAGATGGGAGGAGAGGCACGGACAACGGTCCGTATGTGCCCCCATAGCCCGTTAGGAACAGGAGGAGGACCTCGTCCTAATGCGAACAAAGTCGAAGGCCTCGTTCACCTTAGACGAGATGGGGGGAGAGGCTCGGACGACGGTCCGCATGTGCCCCCACAACCTGTTAGGAATAGGAGAAGGACCTCGTCCTAACGCGAGCAAAGTCGAAGATCCTCATTCACAAAGGACAAGATGGAGGGAGAGGTGCGGACGACGGTCCGTATGTGCCCCCACAGCCCGTTAGGAACTGGAGGAGAACCTCGTCCTAACGCGAGCAAAGTCGAAGACCTCGTTCACCTTAGACGAGATGGGGGAGAGGCTCGGACGACGGTCCGCATGTGCCCCCACAGTCCATTAGGAACAGGAGGATGACCTCGTCCTAACGCGAGCAAAGTCGAAGGCCTCGTTCATCTTAGATGAGATGAGGGGAGATGGACGATGGTCCGAATGTGCCCCCACAGCCCGTTAGGAATAGGAGGAGGACCTCATCCTAGTGCGAGCAAAGTCGAAGTTAGGAACAGAAGGAAAACCTCATCCTAACACGAGCACTCGCATCAACCTCGGCCAAAGGAGATTAGATCTCCCCCGAGCGACCGGGCCAACCTCGGTTGGAGAGCTTCAACTTCGACCTCGACTAGAGATAGGATCTCTTTCGAGCGATCGGGCCAACCTCGACTGGAGAGCTTCAACTTCGACCTCGGTTAGAGATAGAATCTCTCTCGAGCCCCCGCATCGACCTCGACCGTAGGAGACAATGTCGCCCCCGAGGAGCTCAACCTCCGACTTCGATCGCAGCGGACGAAGCCTCCCTCAACCTCGGTTGGAGATGGGATCTTCCCTGGGCTTTAACTTCGATATCAACTTTAGCTGGAGATGAGATCTCCCCCGAGCTTCGACCTAGACCAGCATGGGGCTCAAAGGAAGACTTCGGCAGTCGTCTTTTTTGTACTCCCTTCTTTCGAGTTTCAAACTCGGGAGTGGGGGGGCTAGTGTTAGGGATAAACCCCGCTCCCATCGAAGTCTAGTTTGATGCTCAGCCTAATGCAACCAGTAACTGTAGAAGAACTCCAAGCGGTCGGGCTTTAGCCGAACTACCCAGCAACCGAGCTCCTTCGAACTTCCAACGGTCGGGCCTCAGCCGAGCTCCTTTGGACTTCTCAACGGTCGAACTCCTCAGTGGTCATCCCTCGATCGAACTTCTAGCGACCGAGCTCCTTCCAAACTTCCAACGGCCGAACCTTAGCCGCACTCCTTCAGCCAGATGCATATGAGAACCGAACTCTCCTCCAAGCTTCCTCTTCAGGAGCCGGACTCCTCCCTGACACCCCCTTCGATCGATCGAGCTCCTACCAAACTCTCCAGCGGCCGAGCCTTAGTCGCGTACCTCCAGCCTGATGCCCATGAGAGCCAAACTCCTTCCAAGCTTCCTCTTCAGGAGCTGGACTCCTCCCTGACATCCTCTTCAGTCGATCGAGCTCCTATCGAACTCTCCAACGATCGAGCCTTAGCCGCGTACCTTCAGTCAGACGCCCATGAGAGCTGAACTCCTTCCAAGCTTCCTCTTCAGGAGCCCGAACTCCTCCGAAATGGGCACACGACGAAGACCTTCAACCCTTGATTTGACTGGCTGTGCAGCCATCACCATCAGTCCGTCGCAAGTGATAGCAACCCACTATCAAACAGTGATGGCTGTCACCATCAACCCACCATAGACGGTACCTCCCTGAGAGACTGACTCTATCAAACCTTGAGCGGCCCATCAGTACGCAGCTGCAGCTGTCACCATCAAGCTCTGCTATAAAAGGGACCCTCCAGATATGCTAATCTCTGGACTCTGATCTCTAAGCTCTCCTCTTTTTCTCCAATGAGCACTCCATTCTTGTTGGCCAGAGCTGACTTGATCGTCGGAGGGTCCTGCTAGAGCCACCCCCATCGGCTCCGAGCGGAACTTTATTTTGCAGGTCTCCGACGGTGACCTTATTGGCCTCCACTCCAGCGGACTCTGGCGATGACCAAATTCTACGTTAACAATTACATTATATATTTATTAGTTAAATTTGATGCTTCTTGGTTTATTTTATAGGTATTTAGGAGATTGGATTCATAGGATCCAAGGGCTATCATGTGTGCACTCTATCCAAGAGCTCTTAATCCAAGCATCTATATTAGGGATCCAAGTCACTCCAATCAACGGTTCTGAAGCAAGTGCAGAAGATCCAAGGATTAAGGCTCCAAAACTTTCTCTCACATGGATTCAAGGATCCGATCCAAAGGCCGAAAAAAATACTTACTCCATCCTGCGGCTTAGAGTGAAGGCAAATATTATCAAAGAGTCTCCTTGATGTCATGTGCCTTCCTTCCTTATCTATTCCACATATCAAAGAAGGAATATCCCATCTCCTTGATGGCTTACCTCATACATTTCATCTCTTTTGGATCCTAACCTAGGAGCTTCTCTAGATGTGGCAGACATATAATGTAAAGAATTTTCACTCAGGGTCTCGAATAACTGCCAAGCTTTTTGCTCATTTTTAAGCATGAATGTCCCACTACAGGAAGAATCAATCATTTATCTATATTTTTTTGATAATCCAGTGTAAAAGCACTAAACCAATTGCCATTTGGGTATGGCATGATGTGGACATTTGCGGATGAGATCTTTAAGCCTTTCCCAAGTTTTATGGAATATCTCTCCTTCTAATTGAAAAAAAACTAGTTATGGCTTTTCTAATTTGGTTTGTTTTTTCAATTGAAAAATATTTCTTGAGAAATTTCTTTTGTAATTGGTCCCAGGTTGAAATAGTCATGGAATCTAATGAATGTAACCAGTATTTGGCCTTGTCTTTAAACAAAAAGAGAAATAATTTCAACCTAAGGGCTTCATCAGAGAGATTTTGAATTTTGACGATAGAACATATTTCAAAAAATTTGTCTAGATGTTTGTACGGGTCCTCATTACTAAATCCATAGAAAGATGATAATATTTGAATGATTCTAGACTTAATCTCGTATTGAGTTGCTTCTATAAGAGGTACTTGGATACATGAGGAATAGGTATATGATGGAGTGAAGTATTCCCTCAATGGGTGTGGAGGGTTAGCCTCACCAGGTGCAGCCATGTTTCTAGCTCGGATAGTCCTAAGGATCTTTTCTAGTTCTTCGTCTAGTGGTTGTAAGTCAGATTTTAACAATCGTCGATCTAATATGCAACTAAAAGGTCTATGCAAGACTATCCTAGTCTATTAAGGATTTTTTTTTTTTTTAAGAGAAGGGGAGAAGAGGGAAAGAAAGAGAGCAAAGAGTTCTAAAGAAGAAAACCTAAGGAGTCCTAAAACTAAGAGAAAAAAGAAGAATTAGTTGTAGTTAGATTTTAATTGCCATCAAGTTAACACATAATGGACTCTCTATCCTAAGGTTATCCTAGTTTTAGACAGCTCCTAACTATTTTAAGTTAGCCTTTAAGTCCTCCAAGTCGAAGCTTGACTAACCAACTGGCCAGATAAGTGTAAGATCGGTAGTAGTCCTCTCATTGCTTTTCTTAGATACTAATTAAGTTGGCAAGATCAGGAAATGGAATCAATTATAAACTATCTTTCTTGGAGCTCAGTCATCCTACAAATCACTTGCCTAGATACCTGCTAGCTGACCAAGTCTAACCCGATCCAACTCTCAAGGTCACTTATCCTATTGAGCTCGAAATCCTTAGAGGTCACATCTAATTAATTTTAGATTAAGGTCTAGGTTATGCAGATGCAAGAGAGTGATTTATGGACTAAAAAAGGATAATCAAATCCTCACCTTATCTTAGTTAATGGATTAAGCCCTTAATGTATTTTATGGAAGATGCAATGTAATTAAAAAAGATGTTCAATATAAGTAAAAATCTTTTAAGATTTAATTAATTTTTCTATTTTAGTTAAGTGTTATGTGGTATTTTATTTTCTTTTTATGTTATGTTATCTTTAAGCAAGAAGAAATAAGAGGTAGATTTTAATTAAGTTAATTAGATTTGAGAAGATTTAGATAATTTAACTAAATGGAAAGTAAATTATGCTAAGATTAAAAGGCAACTAGATAATCTTCAAATAAAGCAAGAATCAAATATACTTTTAAAGCAATAAATTATTCTAAACTATGAAAAGTAGAAAATTACTAATTATATAAAGTAGTAAATTATTCTATGGATTAGAAAGTAGGAAATTTTTTTAAGTATGCAAATAAGATAATCTAGCTAGAAAGCAGTAAATCTACTATATATGAAAAGTAATATAAGGCAAAAATTTTAAAAAGAGTAAATAGAAAGTAATTAAGCAATTAAAGTAAAGTAGTCAATTTTTTTATTTTTTTAAATTTTTTTTTAGAGAATCTATTAAAAGAAAGTAAATTATTTTAGAAATAAAATATAAGTCTAAAATAGGTAGGAAGTCAAAGGTAGAAAATTATTTTACTAGAAAGACAGTAAAGCAATCTAAAGCAAGAAATAAAAACCTATAAAGCAATATAGTAATTTTTTTAAATATATTTTATTGATTTTTTTTCAAAATAATCACGTCAAGATTTCTGGCAACGATGCCAAAATTTGATCACTTGTCGTAAGGCGGTCAATTATAAATTCTAACTTATTTTTATGTGGCTAGGATGAGTCGAGATCGTATCCACAAGGATCTTGGATTGATTACTTCGAAATAAGAGAAAGAAGGAATGCTTTTATATAAAAACTTAAAACAATCATGCGATAGTAGCAAAATAAATTTAAGCTAAGTAATAAAAGTGATGCGATAGGATAAAGACCTCAGGAATTCGAATCTATTGTGTAAAATAGATTTTGGTATCCCTTGTTATGGTGTAATGGTGGTGTGTGAGATTTAAGTTGATCTAACTTAACTCTTCTTTTTTGAATACAAATTGTACCCTTAGATCATGACTCATCTCTTGAAGAGATATGTTATTCAACTACAGAACACATAAGAAGAAAGAAAATTGATTATCGATCTAATTATTTGAGACAACCTATCTCTTTTGAGTATATATTGTATCCTTAAATCACAATGTGTCTTTAGGAAGTATAGATTATTCGAATAACCTAATCTAATGATAAAGCATATAAGAACGATACATTCTTATCTTAAAAGAAAATTAGATAATTCATAAACTGCATATAACAAGAATACAAAAAGTATGCATAGAAAATAAATCTATTACAAGTATCATCTCTTTTTCGAGAGTAAAGGCTTAGTTCTCCATAGATTCTGGAATCATCTTCGTCTTCTTGACTTGGACTCCATCGAAATTTAGATCTACAACCCTTCTCAAGTTTGGAAGATAGAAGAAGAGAGGATATGAATGGAATGAAGGAGAGGGGATATGAGCGAAAGTGTTTTAGGGTTATGGAAGGTTTTAAGGGATGGTGATAATGGTCAAAATTTAGTGATGTGGAGAAGTGGAAAAAGAAGAGATGGAGGATGATAGTCTTTTAAATTTTTGGGAGTGGAAGGATAGATGATCATGGGAGAGGCATCGGGGTGTTTAAATAGAGGAGGAATTTTTAAAAAAAATAAAGGTGAGATGATTTTGTGTGATATTTGATTTGAGATGGAAAAGGAAAGAAAGGATGGAGATTTTGTAATGAAATTTTATTTGAATCTCAAAAAAAAAAATCATGGCATGTGATATTTGAATTTTAAAGAAAAATAGAGAAATGAGGTGGTAAGAAAGATAAAGAAGGTTTGAAATTTAAATTTCAAAAGGCATCTTATGAGAAAAATTTGTGCTTTGGATGAAATCAAATAAGTCAAGAGAGGAGGAAAAGAAGGTTTGAAATTTAAATTTCAAAAGGCATCTTATGAGAAAAATTTGTGCTTTGGATGAAATCAAATAAGTCAAGAGAGGAGGAGGCGCTACTTTCTTTGGGATATAAAGCAATTAAGAAAGATAGGGATGCTGATTTTGAGAGAAAGAGAGATGGATATTCCTTCTTTGGTGTGTGGAGCAGATAGGGAAGGAAGGAAGGCACATGACATCAAGGAGACTCTTTGATAATATTTGCCTTCACTCCAAGCCGCAGGATGGAGTAAGTATTTTTTTTCGGCCTTTGGATCGGATCTTTGAATCCATGTGAGAGAAAGTTTTGGAGCCTTGATCCTTGGATCTTATACACTTGCTTCGGAACCGTTGATTGGAGTGACTTGGATCCCCAATATAGATGCTTGGATTGAGAGCTCTTGGATGGAGTGCACACATGATAGTCCTTGGATCCTATGAATCCAATCTCCTAATTACTTATAAAATAAACCAAGAAACATCAAATTCAACTAATAAACGTATAATGTAATAATATTTAATACTTCTTATTATAATATTTTAAGTGCTTATCAATATCCAGATCACCTCATACATGACTGAGTCATGAATGAGTATGAATCAAAATATGGATTCATACATATATGGTTCTATGATAGTTTCAGGTCAAAGGATTACATGCATAACTCCCACTATAAGAACTATCTATTAACATGCAGATAAAACTACATTAGAAGTTCTCAAGTTAAATCAATTTAGTAAACTTATTCTCTAATAAGCATCCACATCTTTGTATTAGTATCAAATACAAGTGATTATGAGATCAATCATCCTCTCCAACGAGCATACATAGGATATGCCAGTCTTTTTAAAATTATTAATCTCCAACTCAATATTCTATTGATCAAAAATATTTTAGATTAGAATTTTAAGATTTTAGATCTCACAGATATGATCTTATCATAACCATAAAATCATAGCTCTAATTTATGGGGTTTATCATAATCTTAAATAAATAATAAGACAGCATATGATGAAATAAATGTCTTTATTGATTTAATATATCATTACATGAGTCTGGAAGATAAAAGAATAATCCATCAAAAGTACATATTTTGATTGGCTTGAGAGCGTATTCCTTTTAAAGGTTCCAAAAATGGAGGAGCGAGTTTGCAGTTTTTCCCTAGATCGGATGAGCCTCTATGAAGAGTGCTTCCAAGCTAGGTTGAGGCTTCCTCTCCATCCTTTTTTTCTTACTCTTTTTTTATTTTCTTGAGATGTCACCATGTTCGGTAGTTTCGAACTCATGACAGCACATCTGCATTTCACAGCGACATGTCTATTGGCAGGGGTCGAACCTAGCATTGCACTTTTTTGCTATTATTTTGCTTTGAAGAGACATCCTGAATCTCATGGGTGGTGGTACGTATTACCTAGGAGTAGAAAAAACACTCCCTCGTTGATCTAAGGTGCTCTTTCTGCTGTCCATGATTAGAAAGCACATTTTCTAGATTTTGGATGATGAATGAGATCTCGTAGACTAGGGGGACACTCAAGAGGCTGTATTAAGGGGGCCATCACTTGATCAATGCTTGAGACAAGATTTGGAGATCTTACGTAGTTTTGGGGTTTTGAAACTAAAAGAGCTCCTATCTGGATAGACTCTATTCAATGGGGCATCAACCAAGTCGACCTTGAAGGTGCGTATGGGTTTCCTGTCTCATGATAGTATTTATTTAGCCTTCAAAATTTGATGCTAATTGATTGATACTTTGGATTGCAGGGATGGATCCGAGCTTGCCAAAAATGTCAGATTCAAAGGCTCTTTGAAAAAGAAAGGCAGAACCAACTAATGGTAGATTCACCTATGCTCGAGTTGACCGCCTTCCTGTGCCACCAACCTTTGAGTTAGAAGAGCCTGAACCTCATGCCGCTGATAATTTTGGATCGTAATGGTTTAGCCTGGCTGAGGATCTTCGGCCCCTAAGGAAGGTCAAAGTAGCCTAGCTGAATGCATATTCAGTGAAGCTTTCATGAGTCTATCGGCTTTCAATGTCTTTGATTTCTTTTCGAAAAATGAGCCTGCTGAGGTTGCCAGAACTTTTGGAACTATTCCAGCCAAACTAAAGCTCGAGACATCTGCCTTAGAAAACTACAAACTGGTGGGAAAGGCATTCTTCGAGTTTCTTTATCTGGTTGATGCAAATAAATTGTTGACCGAACCTCACAAAATAATGAGGCAAAAAGTCCTGAATTGCTTTATCTGAGTGAGTCGGAGATGCATGTCATTATACTCTTTCTAATCTCTTTATTTTGAGATGCGTGCCTATTATAAGTAATTTAAGATGTTTTGATAGCTCGTCCATTGTATGAATGTGTTCATGAAGCGCTCTATCGAGCTATCAACTGAAGCGATGAAGCATAAGACTGACGTCGAAACACTAAAAATTATGAAAGATAAGGCATTGAAGGTGGTTGGAGAGGCCTCTGTGAGGGCCGATGCTGTCAAAAGGAGAGGTGAGGATGCTGAAATAGCATTGAGGAGGTCCGCTAAGGAGAACTCCCGACTGTTAGGTGCTAAAGAAGCTCTAGTAGTCGTAGAGGCAGGGGAGCTTAAAACTCGGTCTACAAAGGCAGAAGAGCTAGAGGCCAACCATGCTGAAGGTTGTAGAGCAGAGGATGGCCAAGCTCCAAAGCGAACGAGACGTGCGAGTCAAGGTTGCTACTTCAAAGGCCATCAAGAGTTTTTGAGCGTCGGAGGAATATAAATGTGAAAAGGTCGAGTTTGTGACCAATGCCTATGATGAGGAAAAATGATTCGTTCGAAGTAAAGTTGTTGCCCGATATCTAGAATTAAATCTAGATTTCTTGGATGAGGTTTCGAAATTGCTTGTTGCTAATGTGGTAGATGCTCCTACATCGAAAAATGCCTCCTAAACATCCCTTATCTTTTTATCTATGTACTCACACTTATTGAGTCTTTTGTAAAGAAAACTTTACATAAATAAAATTTTCTTCTTGTTTTTAATGATTTTATCTTTTTTGTTTTACATTGACCTAAGGAGTTGAGGCCTCAGCCAAAGGAACCTCAACTAGGTTGGTTCTGATATGAGGGCTTACGAATCAATCTTTTTGTTAATCGTGCATGAAAGTAGCAGGACATGCCCATTTTTCTACACGGCATTAAGTGCACATAGTTTAAGAAATGACATAACCATATCCCTCACATAAAAATTTGGTGTACAGTTGTAGGGCGACGAAGTTGTCCAATCTTAAACTTACACGTGGCATGATTTGATGAGAGTAATTATGGTAGACTTTTTTCTTATAGGGGACTTCTGTCTGCCTTTTCTTCTAATAGCAACAATCAGAATTTTCTATGAGGTGATGATGGAGTGAGGCGATCCTTTAGAAAGGGATGAAATTAGACTCCTTTGTTGGGGCCGCAGTCGTCCACTTGAAGAAATAGAGGGGACTAATGGGCCCTGATTAGTTCAGGGATGCTCATGATAGATGTTTCGACTGTGGAATATTTGTACTCTCAATCTTGAGAGACTTATCATTTCACTCCCATATTGGAGGTGGTCATTTCCTCGGCCTTGAGAGATTTGTCATTGTTTTCTTGCTTTGTAAAGGCAAGGATCTAGTGACTCTTTCTTAGATGCTTACATGGTGCACCTCCTCTAAGGAGGAGGGGGTCAAGCCATTGCTAAGAATGAAGGTCTGGATCACTTTCTCTGCCTTGCTTCCTCTGTCGTCAGGCTCCCCACACCATGGACTCTTTAAAGTCCATGATTCTGGGATATCGAGGTCATGGAGGAAAAGATTTGATGCAAATCTGATTATCTTCTGAGGTATCTAAAGGTGTATCTCCATCGATGTAGGGCATCATGGGCCATGGTTTCTTCTAGCATCTTGGTTCGAGGCTGCATGGAGATGGGCACCTAGTGAATACAATTTTGACCTTGGTAGACTCATGATCGTGCTATTTCTACTTCAGGATGTTTTGCTGAAGTATGAATGATAATGTTACACCTAGATCTTGACCCCATAGGGTCTGTTATAATTTTGGTGTAAAACTTTTATTATTTTTTTATTGCTTCCATAAGGGCAATGCTTGTATAACTGCTTTTGTAAAAGCTTTCTTTTATGAATAAATACATGATTCTTTTATGTCTTTCCTTATTCTTTGTGATATTTATGGACTTCAGAGAGGTTAATCTCGATCCAAGAAGTCTTTTTGAGGCATATTCTAATCTCAGGAATGTTGCAAGTATTCAGTTTCGACCTGAGAAACTTTGTTGGGAATGGTTCTGAGTAAGAAAATCTAGTAGAAAGTGATTTCGATCAAGAAAATTCGCCTAGGCAATGTTCTGATCAGAGAAACTTTGGAGAGAATGATTCTGAATAGAGAAATCTTTTGGGCCATCATCCTGATCAAAGGGATTTTGTAGGGAGCAAAGCTAATATCTTGATCAAAAAGAATTTTGTAGGAAGCCGAGCTAATATCTCGAGCAAAGGAATTTTGTTGAAAGTGATTCTGATATGAGGAAACTACTGTGATGATGTCCTGATCAGAGGGACCTTGCTAATCTATCGTCTCGATCAAAGGGATCTTGTAAAAGCAATTCTGATCAAAGAAATTTATTGAGCTATCATCTTGATCAAAGGGATCTTATTGAAAGTGTTTTCAATCTAAGGAATCTATTGTAATATCATCTAGATCAAAGGGACCTTATTGATTTATCATTCCGATCAAAGGGATCTTGTAAAAGCAATTTCGATCAAAGAAATTTGTTGAGTTGTCATCCTAATCAAAGGGACCTTATTAAAAGTGATTTTGATATGAGGAATCTGCTGTAATATCATTCTGATCAAAGAAATTTTATAAGAAGCAGTTCTGAACTGAGGAATCTATTGTGGTATCATCCCGATCAAAGGGATCTTGTTGAAAGCGATTCCAATATGAGAAATTCGTCGAGCAGATGTCCCGATCAAAGGAACCTTTGAGAGATTTCTCCTGAATCTTTCCTGTCATGTAAGCATAAGCCAATAAAGTCTAAAAGTCTATTTATTCGGCATTACGTGAATCATTGATAATACATGCACAAGTTGGTCAAATTCCAAGATCTAGGGAGTGGGACTCCATTTAGTTGCTTCAAGTGGTAGGTTACTGGACGTATCATCTCATCGACTTGATAGGGGCTCTCCCAGTTAGGTGAAAGCTTTTCTTATTCAATAGATTGTGAGACTTCGGCTCTTCGAAGAACAATATCGCCAACTCAAAATTCTCTGGCTTTGACCTAAGCATTGTAGTATTTGGCCACCCTCTGATGATAAGCAGTCATTCTCATCGTGGCATATTCCCTGCTTTCTTCGTTTAGGTCAAGGTTAGCTCGAAGCCACATCGGATTGGTTTTTTCTTTATACTTCTCGATTTTGAGAGAAGAAAGTCCAAATTCGACAAGTATGACTACTTCTGTTCTGAATGCCAAATTAAAGGATATTTCACCAATGGGGACCTTTTGGATGGTTTGGTAAGCCCAAAGTATATAATGGAGTTCATCTATCCACGACCCTCAAGTCCGATCCAATCTAACTTTTAGGTCTTGTAGGAGAGTTCTATTGATGACTTTCACCTCTCCGTTCGCTTGCGAATGCCCTACCAAGGTGAAACATTGTTCTATCCCATGGTCTTCACAAAATTCACAAAGTCAAGTGCTACTGAATTATCTACCATTGTCGAAGATCAATACTTTGGAAAGATCATATTGGCAAATGATTGATTTTTAAATGAAGTCTTGAACTTTTGCTTCAGTTATATGGGCAAGGGGCTCGACTTCGATCCATTTCATGAAGTAGTTGATGGCCATTAGAAAAAACTTGCATTGGCCTGAGGCTCGAGGAAAAGGACTTAGGATGTCCAATCACCATTAGATAAATGACCATGGAGCTTTAATTGGAGTCAGAAGTATCACTAGTTGATGCTAGACTTTGTCGTTTTGCTGACACTACTTTCATCTTCTAACAAAATTTGTGCATTATGCTGCAGTGTAGGCCAATAGTAGCCTTGCCAGAGAATTTTATAAGATAGGGATCTACCCCATAAGTGACTTTCATAGATCCCTTTATGGATTTCTCATAGGGCGTAGTTGGCTTCAGTCGGGTGCAGGCACTTCAAGAGAGGCAGAGAGAAAGACCGCATGTATAGTTCATTATTATGTAATATATATTGAGCGGTCTTGTTCCTGATTTTTTGAGCTTATTTTCAATCAGGTGAAAGTTCACCCGATCTTAGATATTTCAGAAAAAGATCCATGCAGCTAGGCTGTTCATCAATTTGTTGAATGGTGGCTGGCTCCTCTAGGCTTGAGGTCTTCAAGATCTCAAAATAACTCTCTTTCTTTAGGTCAGTGAGCAATGATGATATTAACTTGGACAAAGAGTCTGCTATGGCATTTTATGCCCTGAAAACTTGTTGAATATCAAAATTTTGAAAGAACGAGATTAGATCTTTTACCTTTTGAAGGTATTTCTTCATATTCTCTTCTCGAGCCTTGTATTCATTCTTGATCTGCTTGACCACCAGAAATCAGGGACTCAAGAATTAGTGCAAAAATTAGGGTTGTATTCATTCTTGATTTTGAAAGTAGGGTTGGAGCTTCTATGCTATGATAATCAGTGCAAAAATTAGTTTCTTCAATTTGGAATATCTAGTCCCTACATTATGAAAGATCTTACTGGTGTAATAGATGGGCTTCTATATCCATCCTTCTTTTCGGATAAGGACTGCGCTGATTGCCACTAGAGAAATAGTGAGGTACAATAGTAGCTCTTCGCCCGATTAAGGTTTGGTGAGCAAAGGCGAAGAGCTAAGGTATAGTTTCAGCTCTTCAAAGACTTTTTAACATTTTGAGGTCCATTGAAAGTTCTTTGACTGCCTGAGGGTTTGAAAAAAGATGAGATACCTCTCGACCAATCTAGAGACAAAATAGTTGAGAGAGGTTATTTTGCAGATTAGGTGCTGTACCTCTTTAACTATTTTCGATGGTGTCATCTCCAAGATTGCTTTGATCTTCTCAAAATTTGCTTTCGTGCCTCTGTGTGAGATCATGAAGCCGAGAAATCTGCCGTCGGTGACTTTAAAGGTGCATTTCATAGGATTCAACCTCATCTTGTATTGGCGAAGAGTGTTGAAGGTCTTTTGGAGGTCAGTGAGATGGTTCATTATTGCATGACTCTTGATCAGCATGTCGTCGACATACACCTTCATGTTTTGGTCGATTTGATTTTTAAAGATCCTATTCACTAGCCTTTGATATGTGACCCCTGCATTTTTTAGGCCAAAGGGCATCATCTTGTAATAAAAAAGTCCACAGTCAATAATAAAGGCTATTTTCTTTTCACTTTTAGGTGCTATCTGGATTTGATTATAGTCAGAGAAGGCATTCATCAAGCTGAAGAGCTCATGTCCTGAAGTAGCATCAACCAGTTAGTTGATTTGGGATAGCGGGTAGCTATTTTTTAGGCAAGTTTTGTTCAAATCGATGAAGTAGATGCACATGCATCATTTTTCGTTTACTTTCTTCACCAGTACGACATTTTCCAGTCAATCTGGATACATTACTTCTTTGATGAAGTCAGCTTTGATTAATTTATCTAGCTCCTCGGTATGGCCCTCTGGCATTTTAGGGCAAAACTATGCTTCTTTTACTTCATTGGAAGGCAGGTTGGATCCACCTTCAAGTAATAGGATATCACCTCTAGATTTATTTCAAGCATATTTGTGGATGACCAAGTAAAAAGATCCGCATTTGCCTATAGAAGAGCAATCAGTTGGTTTTTTATTATCTGGTCAAGGCATGAGCCGATCTTCATAGTTTGATGAGGATTTTCCATCCTCAATGGGATTTTCAAGAGTTTATCAAATGATTGGACACGTTTCTTGGTCAGGTCATCTCGAGCATTTAGCCCTATTAGAAGTTCGAGCTGGGTCTTCACCTAATCCTCTACTTGAAGCTTGGCGAAGTATGTCGAGCCATAGTTTGATTGCCTTGGATTTGTCCTGCTTTATTTATTGTTGGAAACTTCACCATCATGTGATAACTGGATACCATAGTTCTCAACATCTAGAGGCTGGGTCATCCAAAGATAGCATTGTAAGTTGAAAGGAGCTTTACAATCAGGAAGTCTACCTAGATCGTCACTTGCTGAGGTGATGTACCTACTATGACAGGTACCTTAATTATTCCTTCTGATATTACTGAGCTTTCGAAGAAATCTTGGATCGGTATGTCAAATCTACTTAACCGATTAAAAGTAAGTTTCATTTAAAAAAAGATAGAAAAATACAAGATATCGATCGAGCTTCCATTATCAACAAAAATATGGTGTACATTGTAATCATCAATATTAATAGTTATAACTACTGCATTATTGTGTGGCTATTGTGTACCCTCTGCATCTTGCTCGATGAAGGTGAAGGCATCTCCGAGCTTATCCTCAAGCCTCGGTCTCTTCACCATCGCTGATCCAGACGATCCTTCAGTTATCATATGAATTTCATCTCTGAGAGGTTGTTCTTCAACCACCACTAGTTCCTCCACCTCCTACACTGGAACTAGAACTGGATGTTAAGGTTGGCAAGATGGTTGTCGAGCTCTTAGAGGGGGTCGGCATGGAGATGTTCTTCCCTAGATGAAGTGGTTCAGCCTTTCCTCCCAGGTGAGCCTCTTAATTGCATCATGGAGAAGGCGACAGTCTTCAGTGTCGTGATCATGGTCACGATGGTAGAAGTAGTATCTCGTAGGATTATAGCATTCAGGATTCTTCTACATCTTTGGAGGCTAAAAAAGCTCAGCATGAATTTCCATCAAGATCTCTCCTTGAGTGGCATTCAGAGGCATATAATTATGATACCGCCTCAGAGAAGAGCGCTGCCGGTCTCTTCTCTGAGGACTCAGAGATTGGCAGTTTCTAGACGGATCTCCACTCTTCTGCCTTTGGGATGGAGATCGAGAGCACTGATGATAGGTCTCCTTTCTTCCTAGAGAGCACTCTTTATTTGATCTTGCCATAATGGATCCGGTAGGTACTTCCTCGATGAAAGCTTCCTTTAGGCGAGAGTATATCTCCATCTAATCAAGCATTCCAATATAGTCTTGAGGAAAGAACTTTATTAGCGATCTCTTCAGATCGTTCTTCAAGAGTCTGCCCATCAGGATAGTTATCGTGAACGATTGATCCAGGTTATGGACTTCCAAGATTTCCGTATTGAAGTAGCTCACGAAGTCATGGATCCACTTTCCCTCCTTTTGTTGGATGGTATTGAGGTAGTCGGACCATTTCTACTACTTTTGGTTGCTAAAAAAATGTGCAGCTAAAGACCCACTCAATTCTTCAAAAGAATGGATCAAGATCGATTTCAAACTAGAGTACCACTATCGAGCTGCCCCCTTGAGAGTAGCGGGGAATGCCCGATAGAGGATAGCATTTGATACTCCTTGGAAGAGCAATGCCGTCTTGAAGGTTTCTATGTGATTGATAGGGTCAGTGGTTCCATCGTAAGTTTCAAACTGAGGTGGCTTAAAGTTTGGAGGCACTGGCTCCTTCATTATTTTTCTATCAAAAGGAGACTTGCCGTTGAACCCATCATAGGATCGAGATGAAGAAGCTTTATTGATGGCTTCAATCCGCTTGTCGAGCTCTTGAAGGCTCTTTTCTATGATCAGATCCCGAGTAGTTCATGCCTCAGATTATTGAGGAGAGCGATGATCGGGAGTCGAATAATACCCTGATTGTGGGCTGGGAGATTGTCGATGGATTTGTCTCCTGCTTGGACTTTGAGGGAGCATCCGAGGAGGCTCGACTTGCACCTGCGGTTGGGAAGCCAGTGGTTGTGGTGGTGCCATCACTGGGGACGCTGTCAGCACCATCGATGGGAATATAGGTTGCACCATAGAAGGTTGTGTAGGAGCAACCTGGCTTGGTTAAGGTGCCATTGAAGGAGGCGTAAAGGCAGTCCCCTGGCTTGGTTAAGGTGCCATTGAAGGAGGCATAAAGGTAGTTTGGACTACCTGAACAGCGATCATCAAGGTGTTACCTATTGGAGGAGTAGGTTGAATTGATCTATCATGATCAGAACCAGTTGAGCCAGTGGAGAGTTTCTGCCATCGGGGGCTGAACATGATCATCAATCCAAAAATCCACCTGATGAGAGGTGGTCGCATCGATGAGACGAGATTATGCTTTTCTAGGTGGCATATTCAAAAATCAAACCCTTTCTTTATCTGTTGTTGCTTGAAATGATTTGCTTTAAAAGCAGAGTGGTCGGTCTCGCGTAGGGGTGCTGGAGTGACCTACAAAATAAAGTCCAAGCTGGAAGATTTGACTCTGGTAAAGATCCTTCGATGCTCAAGTCAGCAGAGAATGAAGAAGCAATAATAGGTTCTTTGAGAGAAATTTCTTGCTTGCCTGGGTCCTCAGGATGTATGATATTTGTAGAAGAAATGCTTTGCGGATGTTATGCTATTTCGCTAATTTCGGACAGCTAATTACGTCATTCTGATATTAAGATCGTTTTCCTAGAATGAAGAGGCCGTTACTGGCATAACCAAGATGTCTTATCTATTTTTGCAGGATCGGACGGAGTGGATAACAGCTTGATCATGGCTAGATTATAGCTAGGTCATTGCTTATCCTTGGAGAGGACCGTCGAGTATGCTGAAGATCTATTTATTAGAAGAGATTTAGGAGACTTGGGTGTTGAACGAGTTGTTGTCAAAGGAATCAGCTTGGAAGCATATCTCGGCTCGTCCTTCAGGTCAGAGGGTATATGGATGATCTCTTTGCCTCGATGCGTTGATGCTTCCATGTTGGTCTGAAGTGTTTTAGTTACTAACAAGACCAATCTAAGGCATTTACGTTTACCACTGTAATAGGTTTGAGAGACTTGAATGGTCTACTATTCTATGGATTGCCGGTTGCACCCATTTCGTCAAATGAGGATTTTCTATTTCTTGTCAGGTGACTGGTAAAGTGGGCAAATCTGATACTAGATCTACTCAAAGTTTGCAGCACAGATTTCAGTATCCATACTGATGCGATTTTGGTATGGTATCATCAGCACGGAATGGTGCGTTTCATACCGAGTATAATTTCAGTATGATATGGTATGATGGATCATCTATTAGTTCTTATCGTCTTTATAGGTAGAGGTGAGAGCCATAGGAAAGCAAGAGTGCGGAGGCAAAACTCTTGTCATATTGGGTGTGACAAGCCCCAAATCTGCTAATTTGATTTGGTGAGTTTCAAGCGATTGTTGGTATCTTATTCGCGTGTTTGTATCCATTGCCGGAGCTTATGGGATTTATAAATCCGCAGGAGGTTAATTTTTCTCTATATATCGAATAAGACCAGCGATTATTCCTACATTTTAGAATTTCTGAGATTGTTTCAGGAAGTAGCAAGATTTTCTCCCATATCCGTGGCCTTTCTGAAATGTTTCTCTGGAGGAAAAGCTATAATGTTTTATCAACAATGTCAGTAACCGTTTGCATTTCATTCTGCAAAATGTAAAACTCATGGCCTGTTGCAATTAGCCTTAATATTTTCATAGATGGACACATTTTTCAACTTTTGTGAAAATTTCTGGGAAATGCACATTTTTTTTTTATTTTTTTATTTTTTTAATTTTTAAAGGGCCAAAGCTATATTAACTTAACAGAAAGAGTGCTGTACTATACTGGAGCATAAAATCCAAAATGAATTTACAATTGCAGACCCAACATGCTATAAAATAGAAAGGAGGCCGAACCCAAAAGAAAGTGGCGAAAGATATAAGCAGTGTTGGAGAAAAGATGATACAGAGCAATGTCAGGTGGCACAAGCATGAATGATTCTGATGGAACCCTTAGAGTATTAATTAGCCCTGGATGGAAACCAAAATAAATTTTCCTTTTTGATTGTTTTCACTTATGTTGTTCTGATCATTTGACTTTGTTGGGACATTCGGATTTGATCCCTTTGATTTGTGATCGACAGTGACCCCACGTCAGCATCTGATACTTGATCGATACTCAAATCTCCATCAGCAACGGATGTCAAACCAAAAGATCCGACATGTCAGAATAGAGCCACTAGAAAGGTTAATGGTTCGGCTATAGCATCTACAAGGCTCAACATTCCGATATCCAATTGACATCATAGAACTTGACAGTCGATCGAATGCTTATCAAAATGACTGATTGCCTAAGATTAGTTGATTGCCTATCAGCTGCTTGCCTATTGGTAGCACGAAGAATTGTCGACTGCCCATCGATAATAGACTGCATATCGGCAAATCTAAGTCATCTTTTTTGGTGGCAATAAATTCAAACAACTTGATGCATTGTACAATCGATGACTTTTGGTACAAAATATGAGAGATCGATGGTCAATTGATGTACCAGAATCATTGATACATAGTCGGTATACCATAATCACTAATTAGCAGTCGGTATATTTAAATCCATGGTCACAATACTGTAAATCTACAATCATGGGTAACAACTACATACCACAATCATTAGTAGACATAAATTATCCATTAACTTCATGATCATGGCCCGATAATAGGGGTTAACTATCCCTTAGTGCGTGAAGAAGCGAGATCCCACGTGCCCAACGGTTACACTTGAATTGCTTATAAAGGGGACGTAAGGAAATAGCAATAGTAAGAGGCTTTTACTAGACTAAAACTCTACTAAATTCTATTTTAAATATATCCTATTCATCACTTCCTACTGACTTAGGCATTGGAGGATTCGCGTTGAACAAAATTTTGGCCAGTAAACTTGTTTTGTAGGTGGTTCTCTATCAGAGTCAGGTGCATACAGAGATTGGCACGCCAAGTAGAGAGAGAAAAATCTAATCGTCATCCCAAAAATAAGAGCTCAGAACGTCTCCACTGGCTCCATCGACAATCTTTCCACCAGGAAGTTCTCCCACCCCCATCAACAAAGCCCTATTCCTCGCATCTGATCATCATCGTGGATGTTCAATAATTCGCTATCTTAGTGCATCATGTAAAGAACTGACAGAGGTGGTTCATAGTGTCCAGCAAGCACAGCAATACCAACATCAACAATCTTCGATGGAGGAACCAGCATAGCATACAGTGACTTCCAGGCACAGTTGCCGCATCCTACAGCAATCTCTTTCTTTTCCCTTAGAATGATGATCCACTCGATATTCCCATCGTATCGACCCATAGCCATCCCGACACTCTCATCGCGCTGCCCACCAACAACAGCGATCTCAATCTCTTTCTCCTTCTCTCTACCATAGTACAAAAAAGGGAAAGAGACCCATTCACCTTTAAGCTCTTCAGGGGAGGATTCTATCCTTGAATTCTCACTACAACAACAACTCGATGACTATGAGCGCAAGCTCAAAGACATCGACCACCAACTTGCCCAACTCTAAGTGGATGGCCGAGGATCTTCCAATGATTTTGGCATCTACACCACTTGGCCTATCACTCTTAACGCGCTGATTGCCACCTATTTCCCCCTGCAAAGCTGATAAGGGGAAACGACAATATTTTTTTCTCTCCTCATCCAACAAATGTTCTACTCTTAGGTGCTCTCTTTGAGAGTGTTCTTAGCATATGGACAACTATGAGCAGAAGCTTCGGGAGCTAGATCTCCAAATCAAAAAGTTATAGATAGATCGAGAAGGAGACTGGGGGGCAAATTTTGATGACCCATTGGTCAAATCTACATGCTAACTCCGGTTGGTCGAATCTACATATCAACTCCTATCAGTCGAATCTACATGTCAACTTCGATCAGTTAAATCTACATACCGACTCCTATCGAATGACTCTACATCCCAACTTCGGTCGATCGAAATATGTTTCGATTCCAGTCAATCAAAATATGTTCCAACCTCGATCGACCAAAAAATATACTGACTTGACTATAGTCAATCGAAAAATATACTGATCCGACTTCAGTCGGTTGAAGGATATTTGGTTAGCCCCCATATATCAAATATTTATAAAAATTATGCCCAAATAGTTGGTTAACACCCGACTAAAAGGCAAACTTTATGATATCTGTTGATAAATTACTGATTACTATTCATCTACATTAGTAATAGTCATCTACGATGAATGATGATCACATTCAAAGAGATACAGTAATTTAAAAATTTTCTTTCATTATCAATTGAAGATTATAAAATCGGACTAAGGTTCGATGATAAAAGGGAATTTTTGTCAACTAAAAGCTACAAAAGTAAAACTAAGATTCAGTAACAAAAAGAAAAAATCTAACTATATTGATTGTCACTCAGCTTCTTCTGATGCTACTTCGGCCACCACTGCTCCGATAGTTGTTGGCTCTATTTTGTCAGATGTCGGAACATTTTTTTTAGTAACTGAAGCAATTTCTTCAATAGTCGAAGTTGTTTATGTTGCCTTTTCCCTTGGAGCCGGAATGGTGATGTTGCTTAGGTCTAGGTTCGGGTAAAGCTCTGCAACAACATCTCTACTATCCCAGTACCCGATCCAGTAGGCTTTGTCACTACCTTCAAGGGCTTCTTTTTTGAAATCTTCAGACTTCTTGTAGTCCTTGATAACTCGACAAAGAACCTCCTGAGCAATCTTCATTCCTTTGCGATTGCCAACTCAACATCGGCCAACACCAACTTTGCTTCGGTCATTCGATGCCTTTTCCGCTTATTCTCTAGCTTGCAAAAATAGTCATCGTGTTCCCCTCGGAGTTGGCTGATTGTATTTTTCTTATGCTGGATTTGGATTTCTTGAAAAGTGATGGTCTACTGAACTGACTCCAACTCGACCTTCAAGCGAGAGATTTCTTCTTTGTATTTCTTATACTGGTCAGTCGCCGCTTGAAGAGGCTTGTTAGCGACTTCCTTGCCGGCGTTCACAGCTACAACTCGGTCGGCCCATGTTCGACCAAGCTCCATAAATCCCTGGAATCCCATCTCCAGTGTTGACACATCATGCACAAACTGGAAAAGATGATAGTTAGAATTATCAAAATTACCGACAAGAGTGAATAAACAAAGAAATGCCGACTTATGCTAAGAACCGTAGGATAAAATGTTGAAAAGATGTTGGGTATACTTCGATCCTTCTTGCTCTCCTAGTCCACTGGGAGAAGTGTAGCTTCCAAAAGTTGCTCGGCTAGCTTTGGATCCCTCAATGCCGATTCACTAGCGGGTATCCAAATATCAAAGTTCTTCATCAAGTCTTCCAGAGTTGCATTGCCAGTTGAGACTTGTGGCATCTTTCCATGCTCTTGAGCATATGAATCATCGACTGGAACCATCATCCAGTCAGGAGTAGTGAAGCATCGAGATGATGACAATGCCGAGATGTCATTGACGTTGCACTCGCTAGTGGTGGCTCAACGATCATAATGTCATCATTTGAATGCTCAACCGATTGAGGAGCTTCGGGTAATGGTAGGACTCCTGGAGTCGATAGTGCGATGACGAGGTTGGTACGAGCTTCAAAAACAACATTCAAAGGAACATCGATATGGGTCTTTTTCGGACCTCGAGATAAACCCGCACTTGTAGCAAACCTTTTTCTAATAGCATTTAGCTGAATCTCGTCCATCGATGGCTGCATACCTTCTTGCAGAAAGCGAGAATGACTTAGCCACAAATTTTTTAGAAAAAAAAAATGAAAGATTGTATTATGTTATACTTAGGGAAGGTACCAAACTAAGTTCGGCATCATATAGGTTCTGCTCCATCAGCAACTCTAGTTGTGGAGGGACTTTCATGTCTTGCAAACATTAGAAGTCCTCTCGGTCGGCAATATCAACTCAATTATTCTCATTCGGACTCATCCTTGGACTCCCCCAAGAAGAAGGAAAGCCCCAAGCTGAATAGGATGAAATAAAGAAGAATTGATTCTTCCATCCATGGATGGAAGAAGAAAGACTAGTTATAAAATGCTGATCTAGTCTCGAGCTGAAAAACCTCCCAACCCTTGGCCTTATGATGTGGAAGAAGTCAAAAGAAAGCTCGAAAAAGAGATACTTTAGGATTCATCTGAAGCAAATGGCACAACAAAATGAAACTGATGATAATCCAAATGAAGTTCGGAGTAAGTTGTGCAGGACAAATCCTATAATAGTTCAGAATATTCCAAACAAACTTGGAAATCAAAGATTAGTCCAAAGCTTTTATATATAAACGGCCACTTGGCCTGGACAAGGGGAGTTCACCCAGCCATCCGAACCAGGTGCATAAAATCAAAATTATTTCGAGATATGATATTGCTGCCAAAGCCAAAGAACTCTAGATTTGATGATAGAAGAAGCTTCTACATTCGAACCCGAAGGTGGTCATCAATAGGAGAAGCCAATCGACTATCTCGAGAAGTCTCTAGACTAGAAACTCGATCAACAGGCCTATCATCATCTTCCCCAACTTTTCCCTTACACTTCCTACTGCTACTAGCCATCATCAATGGGAAAGAAAATCAAGAAGAAAACATAAAGGAAGGGAAAACAAAGGCCAACTTGAGGGTAAGAGGAGTCTTCAAGATCCTAGAGAGATGGAGAAGACAATCCCTCTTTTATGGAGCTCTCGATGCCTATAGAAAAGATGGGCTCTTAGAGTTGCAAAAGACCCAAATGAAAGAGAAAAGCAACCTTTATGTAGAACCCATCGATGACTGAGATAGGTTCATTCAAATCAAGATCCTCCTAGATCTTGACATGTGGCAATGTCAGGATCAATCCTCATTCAGACTTTTTGATGCACCTACTGCCTGTCAGCAGGATTCATGTAAATCATCAAAAGCCAATAGTCATCGGATATGTGGCAACACCCAATAGGTCAAAATCAAATCAATCGAATCATCCCACCATCTGATGACTGCAACATTAAATAACTATCATCTCGATTTGATGCTACAATGATGATCACACGATCATTGAAATGATAAAATGGTTGAAATTTTTTTATTTTCAAGGGGATCATAAATGACTACAATCAAAATAACTATGAAATTGGGATGGTAGAAGATACGCTGACTCCCATCATCCAATGCGTCAAGTCATCTTTGGACTTGGGAGTGGAGGCAACTATTGGGACATTCGAATTTGATCCCCTTGATCATGATCGGCACCGACCCAACCCGCATCAGTACTAGATACTTGATCAACATTTGAATCTTCATCAGTAATGGATGTCAGACCAAAAGGTCCGATATGTCATTAGAATAAGGCCACCAAAAGGGTTAATAGTTCGATTGTAGCATCTACAAGGCTCAACATCCCAATACCTAATCGATATCATAGAACTCAATGGTCAACCGAATGCTTATCGATAACCTCTAAATGATTGATTGCCTAAGATTAGCTGATTGTCCATCAGTCGATTGCCTATTGGTAACATGAACAACTATTAACTGTCCATCGATAGTCGACTGCATATCGGTAAATCTGAGTCATCTTCTCAGGTGGCAATCAATCCAAATGACTTGACAAACAACTTAATGCATTGTATAACCGATAACTCTCAATATAGAATACGAGAGAACGATGGTCAATGGGTGTACTAGAGTCACTGATACATAGTTGATATATGATAATCATCAATTAGCGGTCGTATATCTGAATCCATGGTCATAATACTATAAATCTACAATCATGGGTAATGACTGCATACCACAATCGTTAGTTAGTATAAATTATCCACTAACTCCATGATCATGGTCCGATAATAGGGGTTAACTACCCATTAGTGCCACAAGAAGCAGGACCAAACGTGCCCAATGGTTACACTTGAATCATCTATATAGGAGAGATAAGGGAACAACAATGGTAAGAGGCTTTTACTAGGCTAAAACTCTACTGAATTCTATTTTAAATATATCCTATTCACTATTTCTTACTGACTTAGGCATCGGAGGGTCTCCACTAGATAAAATTTCTGCCAATAGACTTGTTTTGCAGGTGGCTCTCTATTGTAGTCAAGTGCATACGGGGTTGGTTGCTATAGACTTGATCAAAAATATCCATCCTTGACACTTTAACATGAGCATTGTATATTACCTGGAGATAGCTATTAAAAAAAATTATCTTGGATATCAAAATGATCCAAGGCATGGTTATGTTACCATATCTAGCGCATGAACCAGAGTCCATATAAGAAACATTTTCACATAGTTATTGTTGTGTGTCTCTTTGTTTTATGGTTTCTCTCCATGTTTGCATGCAGATATTATAATGCCCTAATTTATAATGCCCTTTGACTTTATTTAAAGAAAAGTTTTTCCTTTCTTCCCATCAGAAATCAGGGACTCAAGATGGCAAAATTGCTGGACTTTTCTTTCTGAACGTCTCTATTGTGCCCATCGAAAATTAGGGTTGAAAAACTTATCAGAGCCAAGGTAAGCCCGGCCTTCCTATCTCTCTCTTTTTTCTTCTTTCCATAGCATTAGACAACACCACTGGCCATCGATTTCATCAAAAAATTAGATAAAGAGAATGCCCTATCTTTGGATCCCTCTTCCTTCCTTTTTCTAGCCATTTTCACCACCGACCGTCAATGGCAGACTCTTAGCAACACCACTATCAATCTAGTCATCGCTGGCCCTGGCTATGGCCGGTGGTAAGTCTTCTATTTTGGGGAAAGAACAAGGAATGGGAGGTCCCCTATTTTGCCAAAAAGAAAACGAGGAAGAAGAAGAAGAAGAAGAAAAAAAGAAAGAGAAAAAGAAAAAAAGAAAAGAAAGAGAGAGTTTCTCTCTCTTCCCTCTATCTTTTTCTTTCTGAATTATTTCTCTCTCTACTTTCTCTCTCAATTTTCTCTCTTTACTTCTCTCTGTAGAATTATTTTTCTCTCTATGAAATTATCTCTCTAATATTGATCGAGTAAAAGATCTTTTTCGATGATTTTAATTGAGTTTAGTAAAAGATCTTGATCTATGATCGTTGGATAGCATGCCAGTATCCATCTTGGTCAGATTCAGATATGATCAAATTTAATCTATTTGAACTCTATGAAGCTAATTGTATCTTACATCTAATTTTGATTAAATAAAGTTATTTGATCAAATTGATTTCTGATCGTTGAGCACCATATTGGCTTCCATCTTGACTCTTATCGGACACTACTTATTGATCATTCTCGATCTTTGTTAAACCATCTATATCTTAATTTTATATTGATAGGATAAATTTAGATAATTGGATCAATCCAAATCATTGAGTGCGATTATCCATCAATCCCATTTTTCTTAATTATTTGTACTCTTTGTAATTAGTGGCTTCAATTCTATATAAGGGTATATAGTCATCTCGACAAAAGATGTCCAACAATGGAATATTACGAAATAATTTATGAATCGAAGATTCTAAAAAAAATTTATGAAATTATGTGAATTTATTGGAGTACATGTGAGGTAAATAATACTTTACCTTTTTAAGATTTATTAATAAATTAAAAAATATTTTTTGTATTAAATTATGTATGATTTATAAATCTAATGTATGGTATGTTGAATTGCAGAATACGCTCTTTTTTAAAATGTTAAATAGTTTTTGATTAAACATATTGAATTTGATAAAGTCTGAGTATATATCGAGTCCTGCTAATGGGAGTTAAGGTTGATACTTTGATATCTTGCTAAAAGAGGTTGTGTGCTTGTATTTCAATATCCTACCAGTAAGGATTGTTTTGGTATTTTAATATCCTACCAGGAGGGTTGTGCATTGATATTTCGATATCCTGTGAATGGAGATTGTGCACTAGTACTTCGATACCCTATCAGTAGAGTGTTAGATATATGTGCCCTAGAAGCCAGAATTGGCTGACACTTGTAATACACTTCTAGGGGCAAAATTATAATTTTGACTATAATTAATGAAATGGGTTATTTTCTATCACACCTGTGTATTTAGTGTCTGTGATACATCCTTTGAGTTAATGGTAATGATAATTCATATTTTCAAGAGTTAAAAATTTAAGACATGAATAATCATTATTAACTCATAAACAGCTCCCGACCATAGGATCATCACGAGGATGGTGATTGATCCGGAAGGTTGGTGTACGATCGCTTCTCTTTAGTAGATGAGTCTTGAGTCTACGGTGTGGAGACACCAGAGCGAAAGTACAGATACTCGTTAGAGAACGAGGGCACTGAGCGTGACCACCTCGAGTAGTCATTAGGGAGTCTACCTTCTCGTCAATGACTGACTCGATGCTGCAGTAGTGTGTCTGGTTCTTTGACCTGAGATGCATCGACAGTTCACCTTGAGGGTGTTATAGTTTGACTACACCATTACTCGGTCTCCTAGCCATATGGAACCCTGAGGTGTATATTGGCTATAGCATGTTCATTGTAGGAACTGGATTGCATCAAGATGGAATCTATCTACCTCGGTGGTAGAGGAGTAGCCCTATGATGATCATGAGAATCAAGTCCAGAAATCCATGGCCATGGTAGAGTGAAATAATAGAAAGAGTTTCTATTTAGATTTTCACATTGGACTCGAATCGAATGATTACATCATATGACAGAGACTAGGGTTTGACGAGTTCACCTTAACCCTAATCTGATCGGGGCTCAAGATAGAAGAACTGAATCACACAGGTAGCTGCACCAAGAGGTTCGCATTCAGCTCTGATGGGTTGCCACCATATACTGCTAGGTGTCACTGGTGGATTTTGGGAGCAATTAGAATGATTTAGATGATCGATCATTCTAGCTGTTCGAATCAGAAGAGTTCTGATCCATCGAAAGGAGTTTCGATGATGTCTATGATAGAGATCATGACATATCCCATTACCATACAGAACTAAACCTAACTGGATCACACAAACAAGGGTTTGAATCTGGTGATCATCAATTGAACTGATCTAGTTCAATTGATCTGAATGAGATTCAATTAGGTTCAAGGAAATCGTGCTAGCACTCGATTGAACCTAACGTTCTTCTTTTGCTATCACAAATAAGTTGTCCTGACTGAGCCAAAGGAGTTTGTGCTCAATCAGAGGCCTTCATATGGTCTGACTAGGAGGTTGTCCAAGTCAGAATAGGTTGTCTTATTTGTAAGACATTACCTGCCATTTTTGGTCACCTACCATTTCTTGTTCTTTGACTTTGGTCAAAAGTCTACCTTTGATTGGTCAAACGTTGACCATTGATCCTTTGACTTTTGACCACATGTCATGCACCTATTGGAGAAGCTGGTGGGGGCCTGTCCCCCTGCCAGAACCTGGCAAGGAGAAGGGCGCACGCCAAGGGTGGCGTGAGCCCAAGTAGGAGGCGCCTAGGAGTCCTTGTTGGACAAGGACTCCACCTCCCTTTTGGATTCCAATCAGAGTTCTACTAAGAATCCAGTTTGACTGATCTTAGGCGCCCTCTAAGGAGGAATCCAGGGGTCTCTATTCCAACCAATCAGATTTAGATCTGATTTCACAAAGGGTTGTGATTGGTTGAGAGGAAGAGGAGTTGGATCACAAGAGGTCTATAAATAAGACCCTGCGCCCAACCCTAATGCTAATGCAATTAGACACGCCCCAAGGCTGCCTCTCCCCTCCTTCTCCATGCCATAATCTCTTCTCCCCTTGCTCTCCACATCCAAAAAGAGTTTTGGACTTAGGTTGGTGCGATTCAGATCAAGGAAAGGCGATCAAAAGCAAGAAGGCTGCGCTGCTGCAAAAGGACGACTGCAGATCTTCAAAAGAGTTTTGAAGATCCTCCAGATCAGATCCAGATCTGATTTTTGGAGGTGTGATAGAGAAGAAGAGGATCTCCAGATCCAATCCGAGTGAATACCGGTAGAGGCCAGGCACTTGCGTGGCTTAGATCCAGAACCTTCCGCTGCAATCAGGATCATCTACAGGGTAATAGGATTACCCAAATCAGGTAAATTAAATTTGATTTAATTTATCTTATTTTATTTTATTTATTAAAATAATAAGAATCAGATCTGAAACATATCAAGATCTGATTGAGATCAAGAGAAAATTTTTAAATATATCTCTTGATCTGATCAGATCTGGACGAACCTGGACCGAAAAATCAGGATTTCCTTTCATAGAGATTGTAAGCTAGTAGTTTGATACTCTGTTAGTGGAGTGTTAGTGGAGATTATGCACTGATACTTTGATTTAGTTCATGACTATCGAGAGGAATATGATGCTTTGAAAGAAATTAATTTATGAATAAAAATGAATTTACATGGATCTTATTTGATTAGTATTGTATATTTTGAATTGATGTACCTTATATGCTTATTTTTAGTATATTATTATTGTTGAATTTTATCTAGCTATAGTATATATTATTTACTTATCTAGCTCATTATTTTATTTGTTACTCTTTTTACAGATTTAGAGGACTAGCTTCACTTGGAGATTCTATATGGGAGAGCGAATAGAAGAAGAATTTGATATCTTAATTCTAGATTAGGATCTATTGAAGTTGGTGGAGAACTATAAAATATTATTATATATATATTTAATTTAGTTATTTGAATTAAAATTGAACATTAATTATTTGAATTTTATTTTACTATTGTTTTATGATATCATGATGAGATATCTTGAACGCTTGTAGAGAGAATTTTTCATAAATATACGGTGGTTGCCATGACTCTAAAACTTGTGATCTTGGATTAGAGGCATGATAAATATACTTGCCAAAAATTTAGCTCCATTCTCTTTCTATGAGCAAGATCATCCTTAGCTAAAAGCTATTGCCAAACATTTTGGGATTAATTTGTAATTTAACTATGTCAACAGGTCAAGGTTTTTCTTCTTCCTCTTCTCTTATCTGTGCTTCTGTTGGAAATGGCTTGTCAAGATGTGGATGGTCTACTGTTCCATAGGCAAAAGGTTGTAGCCGTTTCTTTGCTGAATGTTGTCTCTCGTTCCATTGTGGCTGGTAAAATGTTGTACATTCTTGCATGTAAACGTACATGCAAGCTACCCACATGTGCACACGATATCGAGATTTGCCAACTAGTTGAATTTGAATTTTTTTTAAAAGATATTTAGCTGTAATTTTCTTTCGTCAACCTGAGTTGTAAAGGTATTGAATATTAGATACCAATTGCATATACTGAATCCTATTTTTGTAGTCAGCTTCGTTCGACCGTTGTTGTTCTGAAATAGTTATATACAAAATTCCAATCTATGTCTAAAAATAAAATAATTCCCTTTATATTGATTAGCGGTCAAATGACATATGCTAACATTTTTTTATTTTTTTTAAACCAACAGCTAGGAGCCGTTTGGGTCACTTTCATTTTTCAACTTTCAAAATAAAATCTAAAATTTTGTTTCAATTTATTTTAAAATTTTTTTATAAAAATAAACATATTTGTATGATCAATTATTTTCAAAAATATAAATATAACAATGATGGTTATTAGAGCTGTGGTAGTGTTGATAGAGGCATTTGAGATGCTGGGATAGGGAGACCAATGGTATGATAGAGATGGTAGCGATGATAATGATAATATAGCAAAGACAAGAGGAATAATGGCTAGACAGTGGTGGTGTTGATGGTAGTAGTGTTAAAGATAGTAATGGTGATGGTTAGAGGTGCAAATGGATCGAGTCGAATTGGGTCATAAGTGATTCTGATCCGATCTAATTTCTTGATTAGATCTTAATATGATATTCAAAGATCAGATCCTAATATGATATTCAAATCCAATTCAATAGAAGATTGGGTTGGATCCATGGATAAAAATTTTGCTGTAATAGGTCATTCAGTTCAGATTGCATCTATATATAATCTAGTCCTATTCGAAAAATTCGGATTTGGCTTGGATTCAGATGGGATCCAATCCGGATCATAATATTTAAGCTAAATATAATCACCAACCGGTTATTTCTTTATAATGCAATACGATTGTGATTGAGTAGACAATGATAAAGAAGACAAGGACTATAATGTTGATGACCACAACCTTCTTCCAGTCATTGTTGATCTTGGTCAATTCACCGATCTTGTAAGACTGGTAGTTGTGGCGAAGGAGAACATCGATGCCATTGCGGGCCGCACCTAGGAGCGCAAGGGAGGAGAACATCGATGCCATTGCGGGTCGCACCTAGGAGCACGTGGGAGGAGGACGTCGGTCGGAGATGCATGAGCACACAGGAGAGAGGAGATGGTCGGAGTCACTTAGGGGAGAGAAGATCGAAGGGGTCATCTGGGCATGCGGGAGAGAAGCTCGATCGCAAGGGGGCGCTGGCTTCATTTTCTTTTCTTTTTCATTTATTTTTTTTAGATGATGTCCACCATCAACACCAAATTTAATCGATCGTTGGGATAGGACTTGACTGCCATAATAATAACGACAAGTATTTTTGCAGCCATTGTCCTTCTTGGATACTTTCAACCATACATAAATAAAAAATTAGTCTAGTAGCTCAACTTCAGAGAAACCCAACTTTAAATATTGGATATTTTGATGATCCTAAATAATTTTTGATGGTAAAAAGACTACTTTAATTATAATCATGCTTTTGAGTTCCTTAAGGGAATTTCTTATCTCTTATATCTTTGCAAACTGTATTATAGTTACTGCTTTAGTTATAACCAAGATATGATAAATGTTGAGGTATCCTTGCCCTCTGAAAGTTGAAGTTTGAGTAGATCTGCTGAGAAGTACCAGATACAATACAACTGCATATAGTAAGACCAGTTGATGCACAAGATCTACATATCTCATTTAACAGCAACGTAAGGAGAGTAATAAATAGTTACAACAGTGTCTAAAATCACCCTCAGCTATTGCCAAACATTTTGGGATTAATTTGTAATTTAACTATGCCAACAGGTCAAGGCTGTTCCTCTTCCTCTTCTCTTATCCGTACTTCAGTTGGAAATGGCTTGTCAAGACGTGGATAGTCTACTGTTCCATAGGTAAAAAGTTGCCGCCGTTTCTTTGCTGAATGTTGCCTCTCGTTCCATTGTGGCTGGCAAAATATTGTACATTCTTGCATGTAAACGTGCATGCAAGCTACCTACATGGCCACACGATATCGAGATTTGCCAACTAGTTGAATTTGAACTTTTTTTTAAAAAAATATTTAGTTGTAATTTTCTTTCGTTAAGCTGAGTTGTAAAGGTATTGAATGTTAGATACCGATTGCATAGACTCAATTCTATTTTTGTAGCTAGCTTTGTTCTGTCGTTGTTCGGAAATCGTTATATACAAAATTCCAATCTAATCGTATGGATGTCTAAATATAAAATAATCCCCTTTATATTGATTAGTGGTCAAATGGCATATGCGAATATTTTTTTATTATTTTTTTAAACAAACAGCTAGGAGCAGTTTGGTCACTTTCATTTTTCAACTTTCAAAATAAAATATAAAATTTTGTTTCAATTTATTTTTAAATGTTTTTATAAAAATAAATATATTTTGTATGACCAATTATTTTCAAAAATATAAATATAACAATACTGGTAAGAGCTATGGTGGTGTTGATAGAGGCATCTGAGATGGTGGGATAGGGAGACCAGTAGTATGATGGAGATGGTGGCGATAATAATAATAATATAGCAAAGATAAGAGGAATAGTGGCTAGACAGTGGTGGTGTTGATGGTAGTAGTGTTAAATATAGTAATGATGATGGTTAAGGGTGCAAATGAATCGAGTTAAATTAGGTCATAAGTGATTTTGATCCGATCTAATTTCTTGATCAGATTCTAATATGATATTCAAATCCAATTCAATAGAAAATTGGGTTGGATCCATGGATAAAAATTTTGCTGTAATAGGTCATTCAGTTCGGATTGCATCTATGTATAATCTAGTCCTATTCGAAAAATTTGGATTTGGCTTGGATTCAGATTGGATCCAATCCGGATCATAATATTAAAGCCAAGGATAATCACCAACCGGTTATTTCTTTATAATGCAATACGATTGTGATCGAGTAGACAATGATAAAGAAGACAAGGACTATAATGTTGATGACCACAACCTTCTTCCAGTCATTGTTGATCTTGGTCAATTCACCGATCTTGTAAGACTGGTAGTTGTAGGAAAGGATGGAAGAATTATTATTCCACATGTTGTTGTCTGAATTGTTGATGCTCTGCAACTAAACAACAATAGCAGGTACCGTATAATCTGAGAAAAACTCACAGGCCAGATGCAAAGCAGGTAGCTATCATCCATTAAGAAAGCAACATCCAAATTGTTATACAAAGCACAGCACTTGAGGGATACTTATTATTATAACAAGATTATGATATCACATCCTGCAACACATCTCTGAAACCACACAGAATCCACACATTGTCTTATATCAGCTCATTTTCGCTTGATGCAGATCGTCATCGTTTAAAAGAAGCTGACAAGCTTTTGCAGAGAACATTTTCTTTTGATCCACAATTTGAAAAATTAACAAATCCAATAAACCACAATTGTAGAACTAAACTTAAGAAACAGAAAAATCCCATGCTAACAAATATTAAGTCTACGAGATAATGAAAACCTCAAATTAAGAAGCATCAGTTGAGAGGCATCTAATACATGGGAAGGATATATTAAACCGCAAATCATTGGTCTTGGATGCTGACAGATTGGGACTTATGGTATGGATTCGGCCATTTAGATCCAATATTAAGTTCGGATTGGGTCGAGTCGGTTCAAATCAGATGATTTAACATAAGATCTAAATTAACCTATAAAACTAAGTGAGTTGGATCAAGTTATGTCCGAATTCAATAGATCTAGATCTGATCCAAAAATTGGAATGAATCTAAATTTAGAATCCGGCCCAACAAAATAAGTTTTTCAAAATGAGTTGGATTGAATTTAAGTGGATCGGATCTGATCGGGTCTTGAGTCATTCCGACCCATTTGTAGTGGTAGAAAAATTTATAAAAATGATGAGGGTAATAGTGGTAGAGTTTATAGTGGTGGGGGTATGTAGTTAGAGTGCTGCTAGAAGCCATGATGGTGGCAAGTGGTGGCATAGAAAATGGCTATAGAGATCATTTTTATTTAGTATAAAAAGTTATATATTTTTTAAAATATTAAAAATAAAATTTTAGAAATAAAAAATATTTTTTAAAAATAATAAATAAAAGCAATTTAAAGATGTTTGTTATTTCATTTTTTATGATTTTATTTTTATAAAAAGAAAAAAAAAAGTGGCTGCAAAACTTTGAGCACTTTACCAATCTAATGTAAATATAAAATTTTTTGGGTCTTTTTTCTGCACCGCACGTGGTGGGGGTGGGGGTGGAGGGGGGGGGGATTTTGGAGGGGGGCGTCATGTGGAAAATTCTGCACCACATGCGGTGCAGAAAGAATTTTTTAAACTTTTTTACCTAAATGATACATGTTCGAACTAATTTATTAAACTAATACAAAAGCTAAAAGTGCTATTTGGAATGGCATTTTTTTTTCTGAGAAAACATCATTTTAAATAGCACTTTTTGCCCTTTTGAGTGATGCTTTTAAGTCTGTCCAGGCCAAAACCCAACGTGCCACGCCCTTTTTTGTCCAAATAAGTTTTTAACCAATTTTTGACTTTAAAAAATCTAAAATTTCCTTGAAATGACCTGAAATCTTTTCTATTATTTAGAATGATAAGAGGCGGAGAAAATATGGCAAGTTTCCAAGGTATTTAGAGATGCTTGGTGAACATAAGATAAAATAATCACAAAAATTTTGTAGATATTTTTTTTGTTGGAGCATGTCCTCTCAACTAACACCTAACATGATATATTTCTTCCATACATTAGAGAAATAGAGCTAACTTGTGTAAGTTTGTTGCTTTCTATTTCAAGGAACGTAATTGAATTACTTGACAATTATTATTATTATTTATATTTTAATTTATATGGCCCTTTTAGCATGGCATTTTCTTTCCAATCTTCTGAGACACCTGAAGACCTATGTCCATATCCAAAAATTCCATAGCATCCTAACACTTGAAATTAACAAGCAAAATATTTAAACTAATCTCTAATAGAAATAACAATTAATAATATAAGATAGAATAAAAATATCAAGTTTACGAAAAGAAATCCCACATTATTATAAGTCTAAAAAATACTAAATCTGACAAGGGTGTCATGGTGCTGTGGTTGCTTAGACCTTCTCAGGAAGATCCTCATATTGGGTTTTCTTAGGTGCTCATGCTTATTAATTTCAAAATCCTTTTTGAAATTGGGATTATAGCGTAAGAATAGATTAAAACTCTTTTAATCAAAACAAGCGAAAACCAAGTCAAACGACCTAAGGATCTAGTTCATATGCATAAAATAACATAAATCTGATTTTTTATCTAAAAATTAAAGCCTGTGATCAAATCACATACTATTTTGCTTTTCCTTCTCTAGATTTAAAAGAAGAACAAGTTCTATCTTAGCTACATAAGTATTTGGCCTCTATAGATATCTTCTACTCAAGATCAACCAAAATTGGTCTTCTTGATTAAGATCCTACTTCTTTAAGTTAGATCTTGTCGCATACCTCAATCGTATCTAGATCTTCGATCAACCTTTGATCTTCTCCTTGATCTTTGTTTTCTCTTTCTTTCTTGATTCTTAAAACAACCAAGAACTAAAACAAGATGGAAGAGAGAATGCCCAACAAACTTCTTGCACTACAAAAAAAAATCTTTTTTGCGGCAAAAAAATTATCACAAAAAAATCATTTTTTGTCACTAAAATCTTTTGCGACAAAAAAAATTTGTCACGGCATTATTGCTAAAACCCCGTCGCAATAAGTCATGACCGACATTTTACAACAAAACTTATTTTGTCACAAAAAATATACTTTTAGCAACAAAATAGCATTTTATCACAAAAAAATTACATCTAGTGACAAAAATTTTGTCACAAAATTTTTTAAATTTTATCATAAAAAGTATTTTTGTCACTAAAAATAATAAGATTTTATTCTTTATGCATTATTAAGTGACCGAAACTTTTTATCACTAAAAATCTAGCTTTATGAAAAAATATGCTGTTGTTAAAAATTTTACTTTGCAACAAAATATTTTGCCATAATAGATTCTTAAGTATAAATTTTATGTAACAAAATATTTTTATCACTAAAAGTGGAATATTGTGATAATATATTTTTATCATAATAAAATTTTTAATAAAATAGGATATACACTTTAAGCAACAAATTATTTTATCATAAAAAGTTAATTTATAATTTAGAAATAATTTAAAATGATAAAATTTATTATCATAAAAAAGTTAATATGTCAGTTAAATATTTTTTCATGATAAAATATATTATAGCAAAAAAATTAACCTACCATTAGTGATAAAATTTATTGTCACAAAAAGTTAATCTATCATTAAAAAATAATTTTTGATAACAAAATTTATTGTCACAAAAAGTTAACATGCCATTAGTAATTCAAATATCCTTCAAATATATAGTCATATAAAGATTCTTACATGTTCCTCCATACATTATCTTCATAACAAAACATGCATCATCCTCATAACAAAAGTTAACTAATAAAATGATAACTAGATCTCATACAACTCCCACAAAATTATAAAATGTCCAAGTCTTAATCAACAAACACAAAGCCATAAATAAAAATTCTACAAAGCTCCAATAGTCATCAAGCTTCCGCAAAACTCCCATGCAAGTCAATTTCTTTCTTAACAACCTACAATACAAAAAATAAATAAACCCAAAAAATTAGAACAACATAAGTATATGTGCAGTATTAGAAAATCTTTAAGCATGCATATAACATATTTTATGTTAATTTATATGAAATCATTGCAAACATTAAATAACCACAACTAGACAATAATGATAACGACCACCATTATATCCACTACCATCATAATCATTTTATAACTATCCAAGCAATCATAAGTAGTACAATATATAATCATGCTAATACATGTAGCTATTCAAAAATACAATAATGACAACAACTATAACACAACCATTACCATCATAACTATTTCATAACTATCCAAATAACCACAAATACTATAATATATAGCAATGTGAATATATCTATCTATTTAAAAACATCCATAAGTGACAACCATTACCATAACTACTACTACCATAATCATTCATAACCATCCAAGTAACCATAAGTAATACAATATGTATCCATATTAATACATCTATTTATTTAAAAATATAATAATGACAACCATCACAATTACCATCATCATAACCATTTTATAACTATCCAACCACCACCATAACAATCATATGAACTTTTAATTTTTAAATTATCATCATAAATAAGTAACAATTATAATAATTAAATTTTTATAGCTAAAAGATAGTTAATAAGTAATTCTACCATCAGAAAAGTAGACTACTAAGCGCGACCATTTCGCATCTCTCTCATAAATTGCTGAAATTCATTCATTTGATCTTCATAAGTCTTTATTTTTTCTTCATATGTGGCAATCTTCTCATTGGCTCCAGCAATCTTTTCTTTGGCTCTTTCTAGTTGAGACTCAGTAATAGTAAGTCGGTCCCTAAGCTCATGATTATATAAGCTTGATATGTTGGATGAACTTGAACTTTCAACTTTAATGCCATGTCTCATCCTTCTCAAATATCTTGACTTCTTGCCAAGTATACTAACTAAAATATGATTTTCTGATCTTTGATCCATACCTTCCTCTGAAGGTTGTTGCCTTAATTCAATCATTTCATCCTATGAAGTTTTCAAAGATAATTTAGACCTCAAGATAATTTTTTTCATAAATAAAAATATAAAAAGAGTGCACTTATACTTATAAATTTTGATTGAGCAATTTCATTAATAAATTCTTGACCATCCTTTTTTGTGTGTGTATTCTTGAAAAGATCAACCACACTTGGATTCTTCTTGTAAATTTTGGCAAAAAAAAAACTCATTGATCTTAACATACATTAAATATTTCAAAAGCATAAAATATTAAAAATATTATATTACCATTTCTCGAAGTCAACTAAGAAAGATCCTAGAGCCCAAAGTATGACTATATGAAAGTTGCGAACAATTACTTGAGTTTATTTTTGATCGCTTCTGTAATAATAAAAAAATTAAATAAAAATATATTTTATCATATGAGTGACTACTTTAAAATTATCATTCTCTATCCGATCAAATATGGAAAGCCAATCTTCCAATCCAACTTCTGGGCGTGGAGACGTTTCTCATGGATTTATATCTTTTGCCATTAGCTTCTTATACTCCTTGTTGAGTGTGTTCCTCCAACGCCTATAATGGGTTTGAAATATTTTGTAAATATATTTCTTCACATGTAGAGTCGGCCAATCCATAATTTCAAACCATCTCTGAAATAATTAATAATAATATCACTTAAATAATTTTTTTATATATTTAATAAAAAATGAACATAACTAATATAAAAATTATAATAACCTCCAAGCGTGGATAATAAGTTTCTTTTTATTACTCTAAAATTTTTTTCCATCTTCCTACACCATGAAGAAGTGTACATCTCTTAATAATAAATCCAACTCCTCTTGTAAAGTCAGCATTATTCTTATATATATATATACTCACTTTCATTACTTCTTAAAATAGGAGGATTGAGATCTCTTCTAGGAGTATTTGTAACAGAAAAAGTCTCACTACTGTTTAGTAATGTAGGCATAATAGATGTTGGAGCTGAAGTAGGCATCATAACAACTTCCTCTTGACCTACTACATCGGCATTTGATGAAGATAAACTTCTTGGTCACTTATATCGACCTCTTTCAGGTCCTGCCATAAATCTATAAACAAACTATAAAGATAAACAAATTAAGCAAACAATCATACTTAATAGTTGAAAAAAAATAATATGCACTTAAACATGAAGGGTCTTTGCAATCTTAGTTTTAATAAAAAAATACCATAGTATTTTGTGAGGAATTTTGGTATCCTTGCCATCATCAAACTTCCATCTTGGAGTTCTTACATATTGGACAGCATTTCTTCATTTCATATTCCTTCCAAAAGAATACACAATCATACTTACATATCTCAATACACTCATAATCCAACCCTATACTAGATAGAAGTTTTTTAGCCCCATAATATGATGAGGAAAATGATGCACCTTCTAGTAGCAACACTTTTAAAAAATTGAGCAATATATCAAAGGACTTATTAGTCCATTTATTGAGAACCTTTATGTGGAGCAGCTTTGACAATAAAAGACAATAATAAATACTTAGACCCTGGGTATAGTACATGTTGTGCATCCTTAATTAATTTATCAAGAGATAAAAATTTGGCCTGTGATCTACTAATTGTATCATTAGATTGTTATGCCTCCCTCATTTCTCCCAACAACTCATATAAATCATTTACCAAGTCTTCACGAAATTCAGTACTGTTCATCATTTCATCATCGATATCATTATCACTATCATGTATCGGTATTCTTTCTCCATGCAAAGTTCAATCTCTATAAGTGAGTAAAAATCCTCATAAATGTAAGTCACGTTTCACTTGATTGAAGGTTTTGTATATCTCATTATTGTAATTATGGTAAGGATAAAAAATCATATCATCCGAATGCCTCACATTTTCTTTTGCAAACTTAAGAAAGGATTCTACACCTTTTTTATATCTGTCACTAAAGAAATTATTATCATCAATCTAACTCTTGTCCATATCCTACAAAAAAAAAACTCACATTATAAATTTCTTTTAGAGTATAATTAAAAATTTTAATATCATATTTTTATAAAAGAAAAAAATCGAATACTAATAAAGAGAAAGATATAAGAACCTGTTACAACTCGCCATAATTTAACTATTATTTCATATATTATTATAATATAATAATTAAATATTATTATATTATTATATTCTACAATCATATTACAATAATAATATACTATCATATATTATTTTTTAATTTTTTAATAAAAAATTATTATCATCAATAATCTAATTCTTGTCCATGTCCTATAAAAAAATTTTTACATAGTAAATTTTTTTTAAAGTACAACTAAAAATTTGAAAAATAAAAAATAGATGAACATTGCATCAAGATAAATAAGCACTTCACCTCTTCACCTCTTCTGTTAGTATTTTTTTTACCACAAAAAAATGGACAGCAATAATTCACCTGCATATTCCCCCAAAAAAAATTAGATAAAAGTCAAAAAAATAGGGAAAAAAAATCTGGCCTCGCAGATAAGGGTCAGGAAATAGGGACCTGCCAGTCTCTCTGCCATTAGATAAAAAAAAAGCCCAAAGGATCGAAGTAGGGTTCTAGGTGCAGGTGATCAACCGAAGCAGGGGCTCAACATCCGTCGGCACCTGATGGCAGAGGAGGGTACCTGCCCTCAAAAGTGATCCAAAAAAAAGGGTGGCAGAGGAGGGGGACCGGTCGGAGGTCTCTCTGGATAAAAAAATAAAAATGGATGGCAGAGGAAGGGGACCGGCTCGGCATCCGTCGACACCCAATGGTAGAGAAGGGGGACTGGTAGCATGGTTCTGGGCGGTGGGTGAATAGATGGAGCAGGGGCACCAGCACTAAAAATGATCTGAAAAAAAAAGACTGGTGGCAGAGGTGGGGGACCAGTCGGACACTGTGTGGTTCTGCGTGGTGGGTGAATGATGGTGGGGAAGTCGAGAGAGGTGCGAAGGCAGATGAGCAAGGGGAGGGGGATGCAGCGGAGGTGGAGGGTGGGACGGGCTTTCTCCCATCTACAAATCGAAAAAAAAAATGGAGGGCAAGGGCACGATTAAGAGGTCGATCGGAGGGGGATGCGGCGAATGGTGGTGCGGGCGAGAGGGTATGGTCGTTACCTTGGCGGCGCGCCTTTCACTTCGCCGGAGCCATCGAGAGGAAAAGGAGGGTAGTAGGGTTTTGGGAGCAGTGGGGAGGGGAGATGGAGAGGCGGAGGAATTTTGGAGCTTTTGGAGTGTTGGGAGGTGGAAGAAATGGGCGTGCATCCACGAAGGAAAAAAAAACAAAGACACATTTTGTGTACCTATTTAACATCTAAGAGTATTATACCAAAAGATAATTTTAAATATTTTAAAAATATTATATAAAATATATTATAATTTTTTTTAACTTTTCTGGTATCTATTTTAATATTTAAGATTTTTCATAATTTTTAAAAATAAATTTGTAAAAAATATATATAATAATTTTTATGATAAAATATTTATCATAAAAATATTTAAATTTAATTTTTTTATAATGATATCTATAATGACATCTCATTAATGTTTTATAACTAAAATAATAGTATTTTGTATAGCCATTTTCAACAAAAATTTTAAAAAATATATAATAATTTTTTTATGATAAAATGATTCTTATCAAAAAAAAAGAAAAGAAAAGAAGGAAACAAAAGAAGAGATTATTTTTTAAACAAACAAATCTTTTCACAAGAAAAGAAGAAAACAAAAGAAGGGATTATGAATTAGTGGGAGAATTTTTTATGATAAAATTATTATTTTGTTGCAATAACTCATGCCTTTAGTGACAAAAAGAGATTTTGTCACAAAAAAGTTGATTTTTAGTAACAAAATTATGATTTGTTGCAAAAATCTTTTTTTAGTGATGATATTTTTTTTATCACAAGTGGATAATTTTTAGTGATAAATTATTTATTATATATATATATATATATTCATCATAAATATATTTAGCGCCAAAATTCGAGAGATTATGAATTGGCAGGAGAATTTTTTATGATAAAATTATTATTTTATTGCAATAACTCATCCTATAGTGACAAAAAGAGATGGTGTCACAAAAAAAGTTGATTTCTTATAACAAAATTATGATTTATTGTAAAAATCTTATTTTTAGTGATGATATTTTTTTATCACAAATAGAGACTTTTTAGTGATAAATTATTTATCACAAAAATATATATTTTCATCATAAATATATTTGGCACCAAAATTTAGAAGATTATGAATTAGAAGGAGGATTTTTTGTGACAAAATTATTATTTTATTGCAATAATTCATCTTCTAGTGATAAAAAGAGATTTTATCACAAAAATTAATTTTTTATGATAAAATTATAATTTGTTGCAAAAAATCTTATTTTTAGTGATGATATTTTATTTTGTCAGTAAAAATTCATCATCAAAAAATACTTTTTTTTATAGTGTTGGGTGTGGAGATGGTGGACACCCAAAGGGACTTGGGCGTAGGAACTAGAGGGAAGAAGAGAGGGAGGCATGGAGGCTCTAGATTGGGCGTGGGCTGATTTAAGACTTTTTGGGGTTAGGGCTAAAAAGTCCTCTTAAATAAAGGTTTAATTGGAATCTTAACCAAAATCAAATTAGCCTTAAGATAAGTCCTAATCATATTAGAACTTCTTGCTTTGACCATGCCTAATCAAAACAAGGGGGCACAAACACTTGGCGCCCTCTAAGGGCTTCTTTTACACGCTAAGAGGAGAGAGAAAGTGGGCATGCACCCTCTCTTAATCACCTGTTTCCCATGTGATTCCACCAATTAGGTGCCATGCACTTGATCTCATCAAGTGGCACCTCCAAGATGCAATCAAGAAAATCAAGAGACCCTTTCATGATTTGATACAAACCTTTCTAGCTTTAAGTAACCAACATTTGGAGGCCATTGAATCCAATTCAATTAAGTTCAATTCAGGTATATGACTTGTTAAATCTTATCAAATAAGCAATTAAAGTTTAAGAGAAAATTAGGTTCAACTAGGTGCTAGCAAAGCTATACTGAACCCAATAGGATTTCTCTAAATCCAATCCAATCGTGACTTCATAAGCTCATCTATCCAATCCAAGTCAAATTCCTTTGTTGTGTAACTCCATAGGTTCAATTGTCTGGTAGCAAGATATATCATACTCTTTATTATAATATCAATGAAACTTCTTTCAATGAATTGGAACAATTTCATTCTGACTCAACAAGAATCATCGATTCAGAATGATTTTAGTGAGCTATCATAATCCATTAGTGGAGCTAATAGTATGTAGTGGTAACCTAGAACCTCCAGGTATAGTTGTTGTTTGATTCAGTCCATTTAGATAGTAAGTTATGGATAAATCGTCAAACCTCAACATCAGTCATATGATAAATTTAATTAGCTCAAGTCCAATAGTAATTCTCATGAAAACTCTTTGCCATCAATCATATGTTGTGGCCATAGACTCAAAGACGTCAGCCTCTCAAATCCCATAGGACTTTTCCTCTCCATCAAGATCAATAGATTCCATCTATCCTACAGTAAACCAACTATCGTCAATATCCACTCTAAAGACTCATAGAGTCAATATTTATGTGTAGTCAAACTCTAGCCACCTCACTATGAGCAGTCATAGCACTGTAGGTCAAAGAACCATTCACACAACTACAATATCGAGATGATCACTGATGATTGAATAGAAATTCATGTAATCTCTGCTATGGTTATGCTCAGTACTAGTTATTGTCTAACAACTATCTGCACTTATCACTCAGTGTCTCAACACTATATATAAATCAGAGACTTATCTATCTCGAAGGAAGCGATCTATGTGCTAGTCTATCTAGATCGATCATCGTCCTCATAATGATTCTATGATCAGAAGCAATTTAGAAATTAATTATACATGTCTCTAATTCTCAACTCTTTGAGAATATGTATCGTAAGTATTAATTTCTTGGATGATTCAAAGATACCTCATACTTGAATGATAAATAAAGTTATCTTTTTATTGATCAAATCAATATTTTAAATATAAATTTATATCTTAGAAAAATATAATGTGTCTATCATATTGGCTCCTAGGACATATATCTAACACCTCAACGACTGCTCCTTCTCCTGTATCACCTGTGATGGCCCCTCTCCTATATCAATGGACGTCTCGTGGTCAGCATATGAGTAATATCAGGTGCTGTTAGAGCATCTGTAAGTTGAGTGACCCCCTCAACCCCCTCGTCTGGATCAAGGATGGGCCTGTAACAAAAGAGTCATACTGATAGGGGATTGAAATAGTCCCTAACTGCTTAGACCACTCAGATGAAGACTCATAATGTAAACTAGGATCCAGTGCTGCATCTAGGGCATGTAGGAAGATGATGATCCTAGCATTTGTAGATCATAAGGTGGTGGCATATATGAAGCATGCAGCAATGAGATCTATGAAATATATGGTGATAGCATATCTAGAACATATGGTAATGGTGTATGTCTTATATCTAGCATATTGGATACTCCATGCTAAGGCATGGTAATATGCTCATAGCCAATCGCCATCAATATTCCTAAACATGAATTTTCCATCTTCCATATTATCTAGATCCACTCATCTTAATCAGTCGTAGATAGAGCATGATGAGTGTCCAACATAAGACCTGAAAAATATTCAGTCTACATAACAAAAACAAATTAACAATACATTATAAAACATAAAACAGAGATATAATAGAACTACATAAAATATTTTGCATTAGAGATGGGCTTACCACCATCTGTATCATCTCTCCCTGTCCTTGGTATCTAAGCTTTAAATAATTTAACTTTTCCACCACTAAATGGCTAATCTGTCGATACCACTCCATGTACTCTCAATTGTATGGAATGCCCCCAAGAATTGGCTCACCGAAAATAATATAATGTCGGCGATCATACCATCTATCGATATAGGTAGCATGTGTAGTATCCTAAATAGTGCTGGACCTATCTCATTGGTCTGTACCATGAAGAGCAGGTCTATGTCATGCATCTATGGTATCAATTGATGTAGGCCAAAGTACCTAAGTACATGGTTTGGAAATTGCTACTCCACGACATCAAAGCAAATAAGAGGCACTCATGCTATCTAAATACTAACTATAGAAAAGAGCTATGACAGCGGTTCAAAATTGCTACCATAGTCCAAAAAATCATTGCCATAGCTTATGACAGCGGTTACTCAACTACTGCCATTGAAGTCATTACTATAAGTTTATAGCAGTGGTTGTTGCAGTGATCATAGCAACCACTATAGTAGGTCATTATAGCAGCGATTAAATAACCGCTGCTATAGATGAAACTATCACAGTGGTATATAGCAGCGGTTAACTAACCACTGCTATAGAGTTAATAATAGCGGTTCATCAACTGCTACAATAGCCTCAATAATAGTGGTTACATAACTACTACTTTATCTATTATACTAGTGGTTGTTAAACCGCTGCTATAGGATGACAGCGGTTATACAACCGCTGTCATAGATCTAATATAATGATTTAATAACCGCCACTATAGTTTATGGCAGCAGTTGGCAGGTGATCTACGACAGCAGTTGATACGTCTGTGGCAGCATTGTTAATCACTACCATAGATTTTGAATAATAAAAAAGATATAGATTTTTAATTTTATTTTTTATCTAATAAATGTAGTTTAATATATAACATAAGAATATATCTAAAATAACACAAGAATATATTTGAAATACTCAAATTTTATTATTAGATAAAATTTATTATAATATTTTTTTAAAAAAATATCAAAAGTCTGCTAAATCTAAATTTAAGTCATCATCATCGAAAGAAGATGGAGCATGAGCTGGAGCCGAAGCTAGAGGAGTTGGAACTAGAGTTGGAGGGGCTGGAGCTGAAATGCTAGCCAACATATCCTCAAGACTCATAAAGTTAGCTTCAAAATATGTAGAGAGCCTTGTCACCATAGCGGTGACGATACTCTATAGCTGAGATGTGCGCTCCTCAGCATGAGTAGCCCTCTCTGAAGCTTGAGCAGCTTGCTCTGTAGCTTAAGCTGCTTGTGTCAATGCCTCCTCAAATGTGGAGCTTCACGTAGCCCATCGAGGGATGGAGGTGAAAGCTAGATGATGTTTTGGTGCTATCGTGATCTGCAATGTTAATGAACATTAATCAATATAACATGTTGAATAATAATATTGTATAGCATCAATAAATAAATTTTAACATTTATACCAGAATATTGAACTCATCGTCTAATGGCGTCTACAATATGAACATTACCATTTCTCTTAACAAATATATCTAAGACCTCAACAGCACTAGGTAAATTTTGTCCTAGAGGAGCACTTTGTATGCATGGTCCAACATCGTCATCAATCTCAGTATCATCAAACATACGCCTAGGCACTATCTTTATAATAACATCCAATTGAAGCTCCAAAAGATCACTAACGTAGAAGACTTGACTAGCTTGAGAGGCAAGTATATATGATTTTTCAGTATGGAGATGGCATTGCATGTTGACGAGAGTAAAACTACACTCATTAGTCTTCATCCTTAACTGAGATAAGATGTCAACCAATCGTATTTCATCAATACAATCCTTTCTTTAGAATAGTAGTCCAAGATGACTATCTTCTCCACCATCCCATAATAGTTCAGATCGTCCGTACGAGGCTATAAATCCCTCAAGCTATCATAACACCTAGCAGTGGCACTCAACATCATGCCACTATTTCATGTTGCCATGTTTATGGACCAGCTATGAATATTGCACTTGTAGCCATTAATGATGAGCTATTTGTACTCATGCATGGTATGATTAGATTTCATTAAAAGAGCACATACTTCAAAGCTCATATCATCAAGCGGTAATCTTCATACCTAAGAAGATAATATCTAATTAGTAAACCTATTCAAATAAGATGCCCAAGGCAAGAATATGTACTTGCTTACATGATCTTTGAATCACTTAAAAAAATTTTTGCTGTGTATTTTCTTTTTCTCATGTATACTTAGAGAGTCGTATTTTACTTTTATAACCTTCTTGTATTTGCTGCATGTACAAAGAACAAATTTAGGTATAATGGGATATTTTTTCTAAGTATTATGAAATAAATATGGTTGAGTGATTCACCTTATGTATGGCTCAATGACATCATAGTTAAAGAGCATGTAGCAGTGCACCTAATCTCTTTTCTTAATGCTCAAATCAGTGAGATGGTATGAAGTAAAAAGTCAACTTAACTATGGAATGGATTTAAATGCAGGCTCAATTAGCTCATACTAATCATCTTGATTTCTCATTGACCATTTATAATGTATCTCAACCTTATTTTAAGTACATGGTACAAAAATTCTTACACTCTTGATTCAAATAATCTTCTACTATGGATCCCTTTGGGCGATTCATATTCTTTACATAAGATTTCAATATTTGAATATTTCTCTCAGTTGGATACATCCATCGACAGAATACTGGACCTCCAAATGCAACTTTCTCCACAAAGTGCATGGTGAGATGCATCATAATTATAAAAAATAATGATAAAAATATCTTCTCTAGATCACATAATATAGTTACCATTCTTACCTTTATTTTTTTCATGTCTTTCATAAGCAACCTCTTTACACAGATATCTTTGTAGAAGTTACAAAGACGAATAACAACTATTCTTACATTTTTTGGCAATATGAGTGAATAGCTATTAGGATCAAATCCTACATCAACACATGATAATCATGAGTCTTCAATCCTCCAAGTTTGACATTCTTACTATTCATATGCTTTGACATATTACTTAAGTATCCATCTAGGATCTTTATGTTCTCCAACATACGAACAAATGTGGACCATTTGAAGACATTCATAACACAGCATGCATAAAGGAGCCTCTACTATTCTCCCCTACCGACTTCGGATGGAGTGATCTTCTAATATCCCATTCTTTCAAGTCAAATCAGGAATTAAAGTCATCCTTAATTTTATCCTTGATGTTCAAGATTATTGCCAATAGGAGCTCGCACATGTTCTTTTCAATATCTATTACATCTAAACAGTAGTACAATAAGTTTATCTTCCAATATGGTAAGTCAAAGAAGATACTTTTTTTCTCTAATTAATGTGTGTGTCATCTATCTTTGATCGATGCTTCCGCTTCTTACCACCAATTGGATCATCTTTTTCAAATTCAACATGAGACCATCCAACTCTCTTAACACCTCACTCCCAGATATCCCACTAGATGTCTCACCTTCTTCAACAGTGTCTCACCTTCCTTAATAGTGCCATCGAAGGATCGTGCATTTCTTATATATGGATGATTTCGATGAAGAAAATGTTGATTTCATATAAAGCTAAAACTCTTCTGATGTATCAACCTTTTAGATCGGATGTTGTTTCCATAAATCGGGCACTCTAGCTCATCTTTCGTGCTCCAACCTGACATTAGGACATAAGGTGGAGAGTCATTTATTATCAATAGAAGCACTGCATGCATGAAAAATGACTCATTCATCAAAGTATCAAAAGTTGGAATACCTTGAATGCTCCATAATTATTTTAGCTCGATAATAAGAGGCTACAAATAGACATCAATACCATTACCTATTTCTATCGGTGCAAGGATGAGCACTATCATGAAAGCAAAGAATTTTTTCATACACATCCATGGTGGAAGGTTGTAAACATGAATAAACACTGAAAATACACTATAGACGGTATTCATGTGCTTGAATGGGTTGAAACTATCACATGACAAGTCCAACCTCACATTGTGTATCTCTTGTGCGAAGTCAAGATATATTTCATTAAACTTTTGCCATACCTCTCCATCAGTTGGATGCCTCAATGTATTATCTTTTATTTGGTTCTCTTCATGCCATCTCATATCCTTCGATGTTCTTGCTGATATAAATAATTTTTGTTGAAAAATGTATCATAAAGCCAATCATCTAGGTTATAGATGGTTGAGCTAAATATAATTTATACTTAAATTTTAATTGAATAAAATTATTATTTTGATAATTTCATCATTTTGTGCATCTTTCTATAATGAACTCTCTGTGATGAAGTTCTTAGGACTATTTAGACTCGACAAAGAAGGATTTATCATTTAGTCCTTAAACTGATCGCGACCAAATGATTTTTTGTTACCTAGGACAACATCGTTAATCAAGAGTAGATCGTTGTGTGCCATAAGTATTAGTTGTCCTCTTAACTAAGAAGCATGGTGATGCTGTTATGGCATGCAGGTGAAATATAGGGATATATTCCACAAATCGTGACTCAACTATGGAGCTCTCTTCTGTCAAGATTGCTTGCGAAGGATATGGGTATATATGTTCCTTAGATCTGAGATCACCATGGTGACTTGCAAGCAACTCACTGTACTTAGATATCAGACTATCTGAATTTCTAATTTAGTGATGAAAGGCTACTGGGTGCAGTCAAAAACTTGGCTTGTTGGTGCATGAGTCAAGATGGGATTGATCCCTTCAAGTATTGGAGTAAGTGCATCGCTACATTTTAATTTAGCAAATTCTCGATCGGGATAGTCCATATGATGGATGCTGAATTTTAAAATATAATATGAATGAATTTTTAGGATTGACAGTTAATCCTAGATCATCCTATGAGCATCATGGTCAAGAAGATCAATTATATGGTAACCATATTCTACAAGTTCATCATTATTGTGTTGCGACTTTTTGACCTATCTGGATGTTGGGTATGATTGCTAGATGGTCACATCGATTGATACAAAAAATTAGTTCCTATGCTATCAGTTTAGGATTCGAACCTATGGGGTCACATACAATAGAAGTTCCTACCTGATCAGATGGTTGATCGAAAGTTCCACTAGATTGAAACTCAATTATTTATTAAAGAATTAATTAGCAATTAGATTGCTAATTAGCTCAATTTGATTGAGCGATGAGGAATTGATCAAGTCAAATTAAATTTGATTCAATTTAGTTGATCCGATCAGATCATGTGATGATCTAATCACTTAGGGAGATGGATTCTGATTTGATCAGAGGTTGGACTCGATTAATTTCTAATTTGATTAGAAATTAACTAAGTTGGATTAGTCCTAATTTGGTTGGATTTGATCTAGTCTAATTGATCAAGATAAATTAGTTTGGTTGAAACCAATTTGGACTGATTCAAAGCTTGTTTGAATTCTCCTTGCGCATTGACTTTTGACCCATTCTCCTTCTCAATGCACATTGGCAATGTGCATGGGATTTCTCCATGCTAAAATCAAAATTTACACCTTCCACCTTTCTGCTTTTGACCTAGTCTAAGAAGTTGGATTAGGATGAATCACTTGAATTTTGAATTCACATGTGTTGGAGGTTGAAGTTAGTTCGAGCTCCCATACTCCAAGCCATTCTTCTTTTGTCGTCAATATTTTTTCATTGGCATGCGCATGTAGAGGGAGAGACCTTCTATATGTTAAACATTATGATGGATGATGGAAAGAGATAAGGAGTCCTCTAGAATTTTAAATTCAAGAGAATTGGTTGAAACAAGTTTAACCAAACTTATCCTTATCCTCCCATGCATTGATGCCTATTAAAAAATAGGATTTTTTTGGGTGTGCGTAAGAGAGAGGCCTGGGGAATGCATGGGGGTACGTGAGGTTTCGTAAGAGATTTTTGTAAGATAGAAATTGTTAGATATATGTGCCCTAGAAGCCAGAATTGGCTGACACTTGTAATACACTTCTAGGGGCAAAATTATAATTTTGACTATAATTAATGAAATGGGTTATTTTCTATCACACCTGTGTATTTAGTGTCTGTGATACATCCTTTGAGTTAATGGTAATGATAATTCATATTTTCAAGAGTTGAAAATTTAAGACATGAATAATCATTATTAACTCATAAACAGCTCCCGACCATAGGATCATCACGAGGATGGTGATTGATCCGGAAGGTTGGTGTACGATCGCTTCTCTTTAGTAGATGAGTCTTGAGTCTACGGTGTGGAGACACCGAAGCGAAAGTACAGGTACTCGTTAGAGAACGAGGGCACTGAGCGTGACCACCTCGAGTAGTCATTAGGAAGTCTACCTTCTCGTCAATGACTGACTCGATGCTGCAGTAGTGTGTCTGGTTCTTTGACCTGAGATGCATCGGCAGTTCACCTTGAGGGTGTTATAGTTTGACTACACCATTACTCGATCTCCTAGCCATATGGAACCCTGAGGTGTATGTTGGCTATAGCATGTTCATTGTAGGAACTGGATTGCATCAAGATGGGATCTACCTACCTCGGTGGTAGAGGAGCAGCCCTATGATAATCATGAGAATCAAGTCTTGAAGCCCATGGCCATGGCAGAGTGAAATAATAGAAAGAGTTTCTATTTAGATTTTCACATTGGACTCGAATCGAATGATTATATCATATGACAGAGACTAGGGTTTGACGAGTTTACCTTAACCCTAATCTGATCGGGGCTCAAGATAGAAGAACTTAATCACACAGGTAGCTGCACCAAGAGGTTCGCATTCAGCTCTGATGGGTTGCCACCATATACTGCTAGGTGTCACTGGTGGATTTTGGGAGCAATTAGAATGATTTAGATGATCGATCATTCTAGCTGTTCAAATCAGAAGAGTTCTGATCCATCGAAAGGAGTTTCGATGATGTCGATGATAGAGATCATGACATATCCCATTACCATACAGAACTGAATCTAACTGGGTCACACAAACAAGGGTTTGAATCTGGTGATCATCAATTGAACTGATCTAGTTCAATTGATCTGAATGAGATTCAATTAGGTTCAAGAAAATCGTGCTAGCACTCGATTGAACCTAACGTTCTTCTTTTACTATCACAAATAAGTTGTCCTGACTGAGCCAAAGGAGTTTGTGCTCAATCAGAGGCCTTCATATGGTCTAACTGGAGGTTGTCCAAGTTAGAGAAGGTTGTCTTATTTTATAAGACATTACCTGCCATTTTTTGGTCTTTTGACTTTGGTCAAAAGTTGACCTTTGACTGGTCAAATGTTGACCATAGACACTTTGACTTTTGTCCATGTGTCACGCACCTATTGGAGAACTAGTGGGGGCCTGTCCCCCTACCAGAACCTGGCAAGGAGAAGGGCGCACACCACCCTAGGCGTGCGCCCAAGTTGGAGGCGCCTTGGAGTCCTTGTTGGACAAGGACTCCACCTCCCTTTTGGATTCCAATCAGAGTTCTACTAAGAATCTAGTTTAACTGGTCTTAGGCGCCCTCTAAGGAGGAATCCAAGGGACTCTATTCCAACCAATCAGATTTAGATCTGATTTCATAAAGGGTTGTGATTGGTTGAGAGGAAGAGGAGTTGGATCACGCTTAGTCTATAAATAAGACCCTGCGCCCAACTCAGATTCTAATGCAATTAGAGAGAGATTTCCCATGCCTCAAGGCTGCCTCTCCCCTCTTCCTCTATGCCTAAACTTCTCCTCCTTCTCCTTTCCACGTCCAAAAGAGTTTTGGATTTTGGTTGGTGCGTTCCAGATCAAAAGAAAGGCGATCAAAAGAAGAAGGCTGCACTGCTGCAAAGGACGACTGCTGATCTTCAAAAGGAGTTTTGAAGATCCTCCAGATCAGATCCAGATCTGATTTTTGGAGGCATGATAGAGAAGAAGAGGATCTCTAGATCCAACCTAAGTGGATACCGGTAGAGGCCAGGCGCTTGCATGGCTAGATCCAGAACCTTCCGCTGTAATCAGGATCATCTACAGGGTAATAGGATTACCCAAATCAGATAAATTAAATTTGATTTAATTTATTTTATTTTTATTTTATTTATTAAAATAATAAGAATTAGATCTGAAATATATCAAAATCTAATTGGGATCAAGAGAAAAATTTTTGAAATATATCTCTTGATCTGATCAGATCTGGACGAACCTGGACCGGGAAATCAGGATTTTCCCTTCAACTGGTATCAGAGCCATGGTTCTAAATTATTTAGATCTAATTTTAATTTTATTTTAATTAGAAAATAAAGTAATTTTAGATGTCACATGAGATGTGATCAGATCTAAAATTAGAAAAATTAAAATTAAATGATTTGGATCTAAGATTAAGAAAATATGCATGACTAGTTCTAGAATAGAATAGTTCTATAGAATAGTTTTGCATGTCTTTGATTTAATCTGATTAAATCATATTTTAGATCTTCTTATTTACTATTTTTTGATATTATAAGTGTTATAATAACATCTGATAAACAAAAATAAAAATTATTTAATTTTAAATATCATATGAGATATGATAGATGCATGACTAGACTAGTTGTAGAATAGTTCTACATAATTATCTAGATTAGAATTTATTTTGATTAGATCAATTTAAATCTAATTTTTTAGATTATTATATGATAATTTAGATCTAAAAACATGCATGATTATGATACATGAGATGTATGCAAAATATGCCATGATTAGATCTACTTTATATATGAGATATATGATATAGATCTGATATTATTTTGTAGTATTGAATGTTCCTGATTAAGGCGTTCCTCTTGGCCGTCCAGTCATAAGAACGAAGAAGGGTTTAAAGGCCCTCTCTTCCCATTCGATGGGGTGTTCTTATGACGTGTAGGGGTGCTGCGTGTTCGTCCTTAATCAGAAACCCAAAACTTACTTTCTGCAAAACCCTAGATCCTGAAACCCTAGGATTTATTGTGCATATTTTGTTTATGAACCCAACTTAATTAAGAATTAAGTTTATGGAATATTAATTAGGTCTAAAATTGAGAATTTCAGATCTAAGACATATTCATAATACTGGGTTCGGGCTTGGATAGCTCAATTAGGTCTAAGCGGTTGATCAAACTGAATCAAGAGTTGGTTAGATGGGATCAACAATGCTTAAATTGACCAGCCTAATAGGATTAAGTCTGGGTCAAGATCGAGTCACGATCAAGCAAGACCTAATTAGGCTCAGAGGTTAGAGTCTAGGATTGTAGGCTAACCCAATTGGTTCTGACTCAACAATTTGGTGTCTAAGGTAAGTTTGGCACAGACGACCGACTGATTTTTAATTGGAAGCTACTCGACCTGAATGCATTCTTGTACGAGTTAATGGCATATTCCTTCCACCGATCTCACTTACCTGGCCATATCTGTTGACATAGTTCTGATCTGAGGTGGTCAATAATCCGAGCTAACCCATGCCACTAGGTTAGTCATAATTGTTATGACTAAGCCAAGTCTAGTTTAATGAGACCTGAATCAATTCTCCCTAAGAAAAGATTAAGTCTGAGGTCTTCCACCATTGTAGATGTGCGGGCCCTTCCCGGGGTTGATTGTTCTCGGCTGGATACAGTGGCTCAGTTGCACCGGGAAGACGCAACCATGTCTATTAGGCATTGGATGCTATGGGCTGGAGGATGAGTTGGGCTCAATATTTCGGATACGGTGAGAGACCCAATTAGGAACCCAGTCTATGCAAATGGTGGGTCTGACTTAACTAAGGAGTGGATCAATATTTCGGATACGGTGAGATTCATGAATTAGAGACCAAGTTTGGGTGCACCATGATTAGAGAATCATTGAACAAGAGTTGTTCACTCATTGGCTAACCCATCACCAATAACTGTTAGGTGAGGTGATGAGTCAGTTGGTGAGACCGCACCACCCACTAGAAATCATCAATCATGGAGATTTTCGCATCTCTACAGAGGGAGTGTAGGGATCCGAGAAAATAGTGGGAGCTAATTTGTTTAAAAATAAAATTCCTAAACAAATTGGTCAAGTCAAAATTACAATATCTAACTAGAATCTTTGACTCTCTACAGGAATATGTCTGCGTCAAACCCATTGGCACGTATCCTGGACACACATAGACTGACTGGACCCAATTATAAAGATTGGCTCAGGAACTATAAAATTGTTTTGGGTTTCGAGAAGTTAACCCATGTTTTGGACCAGGACCCTCCCACATTACCAGCCCGTCCATCTGTTGAACAGAGAGCATCTCTGGAAAAATGGATTGACGAAGATAATAAGGCCAGATACTACATGTTGGGCTCGATGTCTGATGAGCTCCAGCACCAACATGAAGATATCGGGACTGCTCACCAAATGTTGGCTCACCTACAGGAGATGTTTGGTGAACAGAGTCGCGCAGCCAAATATCAAGTCACAAAATGACTTTTTAAGGCTAAGATGCGTGATGGGCAGTCAGTCCAAGATCACTATCTGACAATGATCAAGGACATGGAAGAGCTTGAGAAGCTCGGTGTGAAGTTGGACTTGGATCTGCAGAACGATATTATTCTGCAATCCTTGACTGATGCATATGGGCAATTCATCATGAATTACCACATGCATAAACTTCAAAATTCCTTGGCCGAGTTGATGAATATGCTGGTTACCGCTGAGCTTTCTATGAAAGGTTCTAAAGGCTCAGTTCTTGCTATGGAACGGACTTCTTCCAAAAGAAAGTCTTATGAAAAGAAAAAGAAGTCTGTGAAAAAGCAAAAGGTGGAAGGATCAAAGAAGAAGAAGGCAGAATCGAAGAAAAAGGCCGATGGCAAAGGAAAGTGTTTCCATTGCAACAGCGACGGCCATTGGAAGCGGAACTGCCCTATTTACCTGGCCACCCTAAAGAACAAGAAGGAAGGTCCTTCTGGAGGTATGCTCGTTATTGAGTCTAACCTTACGATTTTTTCTGCATCCAGTTGGGTGCTTGACTCTGGTTCTAGTGCTCATCTGTGCACTTCTATGCAGGGTCTTGAGGATAGCAGGAGGCTGAGGGATGGAGACATGATCCTACGCGTCGGTAATGGAGCAAGAGTTGCTGCAGTAGCCGTGGGAACATACCCTCTTCGATTACCATCTGGTTTAGACTTAGTTTTAAAAGACTGTTATTATGTGCCTGCAGCTAGCAGGAATTTGATTTCTGTTTCATGCTTAGCACAAGAAGGTTATGTGATCACCTTCTTTAAGGACCATTGTAACATTCTTTATGAAAGAAATAAAATTGCAAATGGTTTCCTTGTTAATGGTCTTTATCAGTTGCATATTGATGTACCTATTTTAACTATCGAAGCAAAACGTGAATGCCAAACGACCTAGGGATAGTCCAAACGATAGATATCTATGGCACCTGAGATTAGGTCATATAGCAGAAGATAGGATTAACAAATTGGAGAAAAATGGGCTATTGAGTCCATTGACTTTTGAGTCATATCCAACTTGTGAATCTTGTCTTCAAGGCAAAATGACTAAACTCCCTTTTGTTGGACATGGGGAGAGGGCCACAGATCTCCTTGCCCTAGTACATACTGATGTGTGCGGCCCATTCGATGTGTCCGGCTAGAGGCAATTTTGTCTACTTCATTATCCTTTACCGATGATCTGTCTAGGTATGGGTATGTGTATCTTATGAGACATAAGTCTGAAGCTTTTGAAAAGTTCAAAGAATTCAGACATGAAGTAGAAAAACAAACTGGAAAATCCATTAAGGTTCTTCGATCAGATCGAGGAGGTGAATACCTTAGCCGGGAATTCCTAGACTATCTTAAGAAAAATGGCATAGTCTCTCAATGGACTCCACCAGGAACACCTCAACTCAACGGGGTTTCAGAACGGAGAAATCGGACTCTATTGGATATGGTTCGATCCATGATGAGCTTCACAGACCTCCCTGATTTTCTTTGGGGACACTCATTGTTAACTTCAATCTATTTACTGAATAGGGTTCCCTCTAAAACCGTTCCTACCACACCGTATGAGATATGGCACGGTAAGAAACCAAGTCTGAGTCATCTCAGAATTTGGGGTTGTCCGGCTTATGTCAAAAGACAACAAGCGGACAAGTTAGAATTTAGATCCTTCAGAGCTCGATTCATAGGATATCCTAAAGAGTCATTAGGATACTATTTCTACATTCCAGAAGACCACAATATGATTGTGAGTCGACATGCCATATTTTTTGAAAAATAGTTTATTCAAGATAGTGGCATTGGAAAGCAGATTAAGCTTGATGAGAAAGTCTCACAAGTGGAAAGAGCTAAGGACCAAGTGGAACCAAATCAGGTTGAGCCAATAAGAACACTACCTCCTCCACCTCGTAGATCGGAAAGAGTTTTCCGTCCCCCTGAAAGATACTTAGGTATTATTTCAGAGAACGTAGAGGAAATATTCCTCATAGGTAATGGTGCTCATGGTGATGATCCCAAAACCTACAACGAGGTGATATCAGATATCGACTCCGAGAAATGGCTTGAGGCAATGAAGTCAGAGATCGACTCGATGCACTCAAACCAAGTCTGGACCTTGGTAGATCCACCAGAAGGTATAGTACCTATTGGGTGTAAATGGATCTTCAAGAGAAAGATTGGTGCAGATGGGAATGTGGAGACATTCAAGGCTAGACTGGTGGCAAAAGGTTATAGTCAACGTGAAGGCATTGACTATCAGGATACCTTTTCTCCTAGTAGCTATGCTAAAATCCATCCGCACATTGCTTGCTGTTGCAGCCTATTTCGATTATGAAATATGGCAAATGGACGTGAAAACGACATTCCTAAATGGATATCTTGAGGAAGATATCTATATGGAACAGCCGCTAGGTTTCACATCCAGTGATACTGATCACAAGATTTGCAAGCTGCAAAGGTCCATATATGGACTTAAGCAAGCATCTCGGAGCTGGAACACTCGTTTCAATGATGTGATCAAAAAGTTTGGTTTCATCAAAAATGAAGAGGAACCATGTGTTTTCAAAAGGATCAGTGGGAGCGCTGTTGTCTTCCTCGTATTGTACGTGGATGACATCCTCCTTATTGGGAATGATATTCCCATGTTGACATCAGTCAAGATGTGGTTGTCCAAGGAATTCTCCATGAAAGACCTAGGTGAAGCATCCTTTATTCTAGGAATTAAGGTCTATAGGGATAGACCGAATAGGATGCTAGGACTTTCACAGAAGATGTACATAGAGGAAGTACTAAAGAGGTTTAGTATGGAAAACTCTAAGAGGAGGATTAATACCCTTCAGACATGGTATTCATCTTTCCAAGAAGATGTGCCCCAGCACACCTGAGGAAATAGAACGCATGAGCAAGATCCCTTATGCTTCTGCAATAGGGAGTCTCATGTATGCCATGCTGTGTACACGATCTGATATAGCCCATGCTGTGAGTGTCACAAGCAGATATCAGTCAAATCCAGGTGAAGAACACTGGACTTCTGTGAAATGTATCCTTAAGTACTTAAGAAGAACTAAGGATATGATGTTGGTCTTTGGTAATGGAGAACTCCAAGTTCAAGGATACACAGACTCGAACTTCATGTCTGATATAGATGATCGAAAGTCGACATCTGGAAGTCTGTTTGTGTGCAATGATGGAGCTATCAGCTGGAAGAGTTTCAAGCAAACTGTGATAGCAGATTCCACCATGGAAGCAGAATATATAGCTGCATCAAGGCTGCAAAGGAAGCGTTTTGGTAGAAAAAGTTTGCTGCAGAAATTGGAGTAATGCTATCAGATGCCATTCCTCTTTACTGTGACAACAATGGTGCCATAGCCCTTGCTAAGGAGCCGAGGTCTCACCAGAAGTCCAAGCACATTGAGCGGCGATATCATCTCATCCGCGATTACCTTGAGAAAGGTTACGTTGAGGTCAAGAGAGTCAACTCCGCAGATAATGTGGCAGACCAACTTACAAAGCCGTTGGGACAACAGAAGATCGAAGCCCACCTTGAGAAGATGGGACTTAGACTTGTAGCCAATTGGCTTTAGGACAAGTGGGAGATTGTTAGATATATGTGCCCTAGAAGCCAGAATTGGCTGACACTTGTAATACACTTCTAGGGGCAAAATTATAATTTTGACTATAATTAATGAAATAGGTTATTTTCTATCACACCTGTGTATTTAGTGTCTGTGATACATCCTTTGAGTTAATGGTAATGATAATTCATATTTTCAAGAGTTGAAAATTTAAGACATGAATAATCATTATTAACTCATAAACAGCTCCCGACCATAGGATCATCACGAGGATGGTGATTGATCCGGAAGGTTGGTGTACGATCGCTTCTCTTTAGTAGATGAGTCTTGAGTCTACGGTGTGGAGACACCGAAGTGAAAGTATAGGTACTCATTAGAGAACGAGGGCACTGAGTGTGACCACCTCGAGTAGTCATTAGGAAGTCTACCTTCTCGTCAATGACTGACTCGATGCTGCAGTAGTGTGTCTGGTTCTTTGACCTGAGATGCATCGGCAGTTCACCTTGAGGGTGTTATAGTTTGACTACACCATTACTCGGTCTCCTAGCCATATGGAACCCTGAGGTGTATGTTGGCTATAGCATGTTCATTGTAGGAACTGGATTGCATCAAGATGGGATCTATCTACCTCGGTGGTAGAGGAGCAGCCCTATGATAATCATGAGAATCAAGTCCTGAAGCCCATGGCCATGGCAGAGTGAAATAATAGAAAGAGTTTCTATTTAGATTTTCACATTGGACTCGAATCGAATGATTATATCATATGACAGAGACTAGGGTTTGACGAGTTTACCTTAACCCTAATCTGATCGGGGCTCAAGATAGAAGAACTTAATCACACAGGTAGCTGCACCAAGAGGTTCGCATTCAGCTCTGATGGGTTGCCACCATATACTGCTAGGTGTCACTGGTGGATTTTGGGAGCAATTAGAATGATTTAGATGATCGATCATTCTAGCTGTTCGAATCAGAAGAGTTCTGATCCATCGAAAGGAGTTTCGATGATGTCGATGATAGAGATCATGACATATCTCATTACCATACAGAACTGAACCTAACTGGGTCACACAAACAAGGGTTTGAATCTGGTGATCATCAATTGAACTGATCTAGTTCAATTGATCTGAATGAGATTCAATTAGGTTCAAGGAAATCGTGCTAGCACTCGATTGAACCTAACGTTCTTCTTTTACTATCCCAAATAAGTTGTCCTGACTGAGCCAAAGAAGTTTGTGCTCAATCAGAGGCCTTCATATGGTCTAACTGGAGGTTGTCCAAGTTAGAGAAGGTTATCTTATTTTATAAGACATTACCTACCATTTTTGGTCACCTGCCATTTTTTGTTCTTTTGACTTTGGTCAAAAGTTGACCTTTGACTGGTCAAATGTTGACCATAGACACTTTGACTTTTGTCCACGTGTCACGCACCTATTGGAGAACTGGTGGGGGCCTGTCCCCCTACCAGAACCTGGCAAGGAGAAGGGCGCACGCCACCCTAGGCATGCGCCCAAGTTGGAGGCGCCTTGGAGTCCTTGTTGGACAAGGACCCCACCTCCCTTTTGGATTCCCTCAGAGTTCTACTAAGAATCCAGTTTGACTGGTCTTAGGTGCCCTCTAAGGAGGAATCCAAGGGACTCTATTCCAATCAATCAGATTTAGATCTGATTTCACAAAGGGTTGTGATTGGTTGAGAGGAAGAGGAGTAGGATCACGCTTAGTCTATAAATAAGACCCTGCGCCCAACTCAGATTCTAATGCAATTAGAGAGAGATTTCCCATGCCTCAAGGCTGCCTCTCCCCTCTTCCTCCATGCCTAAACTTCTCCTCCTTCTCCTTTCCACGTCCAAAAGAGTTTTGGATTTTGGTTGGTGCGTTTCAGATCAAAAGAAAGGCGATCAAAAGAAGAAGGCTGCACTGCTGCAAAGGACGACTGCTGATCTTCAAAAGGAGTTTTGAAGATCCTCCAGATCAGATCCAGATCTGATTTTTGGAGGCGTGATAGAGAAGAAGAGGATCTCCAGATCTAATCCAAGTGGATATCGATAGAGGCCAGGCACTTGCGTGGCTAGATCCAGAACCTTCCGCTGCAATTAGGATCATCTATAGGGTAATAAATTACCCAAATCAGGTAAATTAAATTTGATTTAATTTATCTTATTTTATTTTATTTATTAAAATAATAAGAATCAGATCTGAAACATATCAAGATCTGATTGGGATCAAGAGAAAATTTTTTGAAATATATCTCTTGATCTGATCAGATCTGGACGAACCTGGACCGGGAAATCAGGATTTCCCTTCAGAAATTAGAGAAGGCGAATCTCTTTTGGCCTGAGAGAGAAGAGTGTCAAGATTCTTATAGGTGTGTGCTGAAATCTTAGAGTTGGGATTCAAGATTTTAGGTGGAGAGTTTGAGCATCATGAGTGCAAGATCTCCACCATTTTTTTCCACCACCACCTTATCATTCTCCATAGAGTCTTCTGATCTTCTGAAGCATCTAAAAGTTCGCGATTGGATCGACGAAGATCAACCATCGAAGGCCCCGATGAGGAGCTAGCACTTCAACAAGGCTGATCAGGATTAGAAGCTCCATGTGGACTCACCATAGAGGCTAGACACGTGTGTGGCTACAGCATGATGGGAGAGCATCTTTCGATGGATCCAAATTACAGTGATCATCTATCCGTGCATAGGTACTATATTCTGAATATAGATCGATCAGCAAATGTGATTTATGATTGAATGCATTTTATTTTTTTGATTCATATAAGCATGTCAAAGATCCTGAGTAGGGTTTTATGATTAGATCATAGCATGCATAGAATTAACTTTAGATTAATTTTGCTTTCGTTGTACTTAATTTTTGAAAAAGTTTCAAAAGGCATGTCCTAAACCCTGCTAGATTTCCTTCAAATGGTATCAGAGCTAGGTTGCTTGACATGCTTAACATGTAAATAAAAAAGATTTAATGTATAACACAATGTCCGCACATAGGTACTATGTTCTGAATATAGATCGATCAATAAATGTGATTTACGATTGAATGCATTTTATTTTTTTGATTCATATAAGCATGTCAAAGATCCTGAGTAGGGTTTTACGATTAGATCATAGCATGCATGGAATTAACTTTAGATTAATTTTGCTTCCACTGTACTTAATTTTTGAAAAAGTTTCAAAAGGCATGCCCTAAACCCTACTAGATTTTCTTCAAATGGTATCAAAGCCAGGTTGCTCGACATGCTTAACATGTAAATAAAAAAGATTTAATGTATAACATAATGATCTTATGGACTGTAGGTTGTCCTGCTGTAAGATTTATCCCTTATAGTAGAAAGATTATCCTAGTACGTTGTGATTTATAACTTTGATCATAAAATTTTAGATATGATCTAATGAATTTTTATGATATATTTTGAATTAATTTTAATCTAAATTTTATCATGAATTTGTATTTAGATTAGATCTAAATATTTCATGATTTTTATGTAATGTACATAGGTTTAGATTAAACCTGAATAGAATCTTATGAAGGTTCTGTTCGCTGGTCGAGCCGGTTGTCTCAGGAATCAAGCCAGGTAGACTAGCATGCCAGCTTGAAATAGCTCTACGGCCTTCTGTTCGGGCAGGCTTGGTCAGGAATTGAGCTGACTCGGCTTTTGTTCAGGCTAGCATGGATGGGATCCGAGCCAGCCCAATAAAATAAAAGCTTGCAGGCTTTTGCTCGAGCCAGCTATCTTCGGTGACGAGCTAATTCGACATCTGCTTGGGCCAGCTTGGATGGAATTTGAGCCAGCTCGATTGAGAAGCAAGCTGAAGCTATTCAATGGCTATTTTTAAGTGTTCTAACCTACAACTAGTGCTTGTTTATGAAATAAACCAATCCATTTTTGAAATGAGTTGATTTATTTGGTAAAACAGTGCTACGTTGTAAAGAATCTTTCAAAACTGGAAATTATTTTTGAAATATCGAACCCCAATCCATCAGCCCAAAACTTAATTAAAAGAATTAAGTGTTGTCTAGTTAGGTCTAGAATTATGAATTAAAGATCTAAGATAATTGCATAATACGGTGGGTAAAAGGGTTAGATGAATTGGATCCATTAATTGGGTTAGACATAAGATTAGTTGAAGAATGGATTAATCTAGAGTAGTTGATCAAGTCTAATCAAGTGTTGACTTAGATTAGATCAAGAATACTTTAGACTCAACTTCAATAGTTGTAGTTAAATGAGTCCATGTCTTTAACAAGACCAAGATGGACTTAATTCATAGCTAAGCGGTCTAGTCCAAAATTACTAGGTTGATCTGATTAAACCTAGTTAATCAGTTGGTGTCTAAGATAAGTTTGGCAGTTTAGATCAGTAATTTTTAATTGAGAGCTACTCACACTGATTCAATCTTTGACGAGTTAATGATATATCCCTTCCACTGATCTTACTTACCTGACCAACATGGTCGATTAGGATTTGATTAGATCACTTAGTGATTTGAGCTCACCCATATCACTTGGAATCAGTTTGACTCATTTCAATTCAGTAAAACTGAATTAGGTGCTCATGGACCTAAATTGATCCTAGTCCTAACCTATTGACTTGGTGAAGTCAGTGGAAAAAATTGGTCCATATCATTTCTATATCTAAATTTATAAGTAAATTAAATTTTCTAAATTATTAGATCATTAAAATGACTAAGTTATGGGGATAACCAAGTCATAGCCTTCGATTAAGGTGAATAGTAATGAGTCCAATTTTTTGGATGGACATTGGAGGTGCCTTACACCTGATGTTCATTTGAATGTTAAAATTACTGCCATCATATGATGATTAGATTGCACTCTCTTAATGGTGATCAGGTTAGCCAGAGCTTTTCTCAGATCTAGTTATCATTGATTTGATGCACCAAAGTCGATTATGTTAATGATTGGACCTAATCGAACTATTTCAATGGAGGCCAAAGCTTATCGATATGGCTTTTGGGGCAAAATTTAATTACTGAAAATTATTTAGAGAAATAATTGATTGTAAACCTATCTGTAGATGCACATGGATTAGCCAAAGCTTTTCTTAGGCCCATTTATATTCTATGTAGATTCTAGTATCCATTAAGAAATTAGTGTAATTCCTCGAATTAGAGGTAGAGGCTACTAATTCATTAAAAAATAGTGGAAGGATCTTTAGACTAAAATCCAAATCTTTAGGATTAATTAATTCAAGTACTAATAAGATTTTTTATTTTCTTTTCAAATAAATAGAATGGCTAGTGTAAGTCTGCTCCATCACTATTGGATAATGACAAGCATTTAGGACCTAAGAATGAGGAGTCTAGTGTTAACCATAATCAAATAAATCTAAAGAGGAATGGTCCTCTTGACTTGAATAGGCTGAACAACAAAAACTAGCAAAGAGTTACTGGGCAAGGATGGTATATGATAACATCTTGCAATTTTACTATTTGTGATATATCTACATGAGTATTAGATATCGAAAGTCTAATTCACATATGCAATTCATTGCATGGATTTTAAATTGATAGAAAGTTTAAGAATGATGATAAATTTCTTAATGTTGGGGATGGAAGTAAAGTTTCGATCCTAGCATTGAAAACTTTTGAGCTATTTTTTAAAAATAATAAAGTTATTTTAAGTGATTATCACTATTGTCCATCTTTTATGACGAACATAATATCTGTTGGGCTTTGAGCCCAGAATGATTATTATTTATCAATAAAAAAAATTATTATGATATTATTATGAATGGTGATATAGTAATGTAAGAATAATTAAGAAATAATATTTATATTTTGTCACAGCCTATTAGTGTAATGTACACATCAAATAAATGCCCAAAACTAGATCATGTTTCTAATGCCTATCTTTGGCACTGTCGGCTAGGTCATATAAACAAGAATAAGATTAACAGGTTAGTCAAAGAGAATATCCTTGACATCGATGATTTTGAATCATTAACTACCTGTGAGTCCTGCCTTCTTGGTAAAATAATCAAATCATCTTTTACTGAAAAAGATGAATGGGCCATTGAGCTTTTGGGTCTAGTACATACTGATGTATGTAGACCCATGAGCACATGTGCTGAGGTAGGTTCTACTACTTCATAATATTTACTGACGATCTATCTAGGTATGGATACGTCTATCTTATAAAGAGTAAATCCAATTCATTTGAAATGTTCAAACGATAATGAAATGAGATAGAAAAATAATTTGGAAAGAGTATTAAAACTCTTCAATCTCATCAAGGAGGTGAATACCTTTCCAATGAGTTTTTGACATATTTAGGAGAGAATGAGATTCTCTCTCAGTGGACTCATCCTGGAACACCATAGTATAATGGTGTATCTAAAAGGAGGAATCAAATCCTATTGGATATGGTTCAGTCCATGATGGGGTTTGTGAGTCTATCGATTTCTTTTTGGAATTATACATTAGAGAATGTTTATTTTGTTTTTGAATAATGTTCCGAGCAAGTCTATTGTAAAGACTCCATATGAGATATGGACTGATCATAAGCCGACACTCACTCACCTTAGGGTTTAGAAATGTCTGGCTTATGTAAAATGTTTATAGCCAGAAAGCTTGAACTTAGGTCTGAAAAGTATTTGTTTATAGGATACCCCAGAAAAACTAGAGATTATTACTTCTACCATACTAAAGAGCAAAAGGTGTTCGTCAGCAATAGGATAGTCTTTTTAAAAAAGAGTTTCTTATGGAAGGAATAGCTACCTCTAATGTTGAGCTTGATGAAGTTTGACAGGTGGAAGAACAGACACATTCTAGTGAACCTACAGAACTAGATTTGATAAGATCAAATCCAAAGCCCATTGTAGATGCATCCTTGAAGAGATTCGATAGAGTACCACATCAATCGGATAGATACTATGATTTCTTGATCTAGGATGGTGATCCTATCGAACTCGATGAGAATGATAAGGATTCAATCACCTACATGGATGCCATGCAGAGGTTTGACTTCGATCAATAGCTTGAAGCCATGAAGTCCAAAATGGAGTCCATGAAGGCCAACAGTGTATGGATACTGATTGATCCACCTGAAGGAGTAAAATCCATTGGGTGTAAGTAATTTTTTTTAAAAAAATAGGACACAAACAGAAAAGTAGAGATCTATAAAGTCCATCTAGTTGCCAAAGGATGTTGTCAGCATTATGGTATTGATTATGATGAGATATTTTCTCCAGTAGCAATGCTCAAGTCCATTTGGATTATGCTTGTGATAGTAGCATATCTAGACTATGAGATCTAGCACATGGATGTGAAAATAGCTTTCTTAATTGAAGAGCTGGACAAAAAAGTATATATGATACAGTCTGAGTGTTTCATATCCATAGACGAGTTCAAGATGTGCAAGCTTTAGAGATCTATCTATGGATTGAAGCAGGTATCTCGAAGTTGGAATATGCATTTTGATAAGATGATCAGAACGTATGGCTTTGTTAAGAATGAAGAAGAGCCTTGCATGTACAAATGGGCTAATGGTTCTATAGTTGTATTTCTTATACTGTATGTGGATGATATTCTCTTAATCAAGAATGAGATCCCTGCATTACAGAGAATAAAGATTTGGCTGTCATCGTAATTCTCCATGAAGGACTTAGGAGAAGCATCCTACATCCTAGGGATGAAGATCTATAGGAATAGATCTAAAAGATTGCTTGGATTGTTCCAATCTACGTACATTGATACCATGCTGAAGAGGTTCAGCATGGAGAATTTCAAGGAGGGCTATCTTTCGATATGCCATGAAATTTCTTTTTCAAAGAGGGATTGTCCAATAACTCCGCAAGAGAGAGAGAGCGTATAAGTAGAATACCATATGCCTTGATAGTAGATTCTATTATGTATGCTATGATGTGTACGAGACCAGATGCGACATACTCATTAGGGCTAGTGAGCAGATACCAGTCTGATGTAGGTGAGGACCACTGGAAGGTTGTGAAGAGAATCCTAAAGTATTTCAGAAATATCAAGGACCAATGGCTCATCTAGATACTGACTTGAAACTTGTGAGATACACTAATTTTAGTTTTTAGTCAGATCACGATGATGGTGAGTGTGTTAGATTATGTATTTATCTTGAATGGAGGAGCAGTCTGTTGAAAAAGTTTCAAGCAGTACATTATGTCTGATTCTATGTGAGAGGTGGAGTATATCACAGCATTTGATGTTGCAAAGGAAGCTATGTAGCTACGAAAGTTCATCGATGAGTTGAAAGTGGCACCCTCCTTGGATGGTTTGGTTCTACTATATTGTGATAGCACTGGAGCCATAGCTCAAGCGAAGGAGCCGAAGGCACATCAGTGCACCAAATACATTCTACATCACTACCATCTTGTGTATAAAATTGTAGAGCGAGGTGACGTTGAGCTTCAAAAGATCAATGGAAAGGAGAATGTGGCCGACCCATTTACTAAAGCTCTTGGAATAAAAGAGTTCGATAATCACAAATGGAAGATGGATATTCGATACTATTCTGAGTGGCTTTAGTCTAAGTGAAAGTTGTTGAAAAATATATCCTAAAGCCAATCATTTAGGCTGTAAATGGTTGAGCTAAATATAATTTATACTTAAATTTTAATTGAATAAAATTATTATTATGGCAATTTCATCTTGTTGGCACAAAATTTGGCCGCCATCGGAGTCGAAGCTGGATTTAGAGAGGATAAGGTCACTGTCGAAACCTACAAAATAAGTCTCATCTAGAGTTTGGGGTGGTGGCTCCGACAAGATCCATCGACGATCAAGTCAGCTCTTTCGGCCCACAGAATTGGAATACATAGAGAGATTCTAGCAGAGTTTTTAGAAAGAGAAGGAGAACTTCTCAAAGAAAGCATATTTGGAGGATCTCTTATATAGATGGAGCCTGTAACAAACTGATAGAAACAATCGTAACCATCCGGTAGTAGGCCATTCAAGACTACGTTGAGTTTGTTATGGGGGATAGTGTCTGTTGTCGTGATGTGTGAGCTCGTCGGAATCCAACGATCGAAGCTCGGATGGGAGAAATTGATGATTCTTTTGACTATATCGAGGATGAGTGCCGAGGTCCTCTAGGGTTGCTGGATGGAGTTCGGAGGAAGTTTAGCTATCTAGAGGAGTCTGTCTAAAGAAAAAATTCAGGAGTTCGACTGTTGGAGGAGTCCGGTTGGCGGAGGAGTCTGGTTGAAGAAAAAGTTTGGGAGGAGTTCAACTGCTGGAGGAGTCCGACTGAAGGAGAAGTCTAGAAGGAGTTCGACCATTGGAGGAGTCCAGCTGAAGGAGAAGTTCAGGAGGAGTTCGACTATTGAAGGAGTCTAGCTGGGGGAGGAGTTCGATTGAAGAAGAAATTTGGGAGGAGTTCGACCATTGGAGGAGTTTGGCTGGAGGAGTCTGGTTGAAGAAGAAGTTCGGAAGGAGTTCAATTGCTGGAGGAGTCCGGCTAGGGGAGGAGTTTGGTTGAAGGAGAAGTTCTAGAGGAGTTCAACTACTGGAGGAGTCCAGCTGAAGGAGAAGTCTGGAAGGAGTTCGACCATTGGAGGAGTCCGACTAGGGGAGGAGTCTGGTTGAAGGAGAAGTTCGGAAGGAGTTCAACTACTGGAGGAGTCTTCTGAGATCAAGCATCCAGCCGAACTTCGATAGGAGCGAGTTTATCCCCAACACTAGTCTCCCTACTCCTGAGTTTGAAGTTCAAGGGAAGGGAGTACCGAGTGTGACTGTCGAAGTTTGTTTCCATTTTCTATGGTTGCTAGGGCGAGGCATTTCTTGGTGTGTCTGCACCGACGTCGAAGCTTTATAAATTTGAGGCAACCCAAAGAGACGCCTTTGGAGCTCCATGCCGAAACTCTGCCCAAGGTATGGCATCATTATGGGCCTGTCCCCCATCAGTCTCTGCCATGATAGAGGTGGTGGCCATAGGCTGATCGAAGGAGATTTGTAATCATAACTGCCTAGAATCCTTAGGGCTATTTAACCCATTTCCTTCTCTCGAGTCGTTACCTCTTTCGAAATCTTCTTCCTCCTCTTCTTCTGGTTTTCTTCTCTCCATCGCATGAGAGCTCAGGCTTTTCCTTCTGCTTCCTTCGATCCTAGGTGTTCTCCTGTCAGTCTTCTATGGCCTTCATCATCTCCCTACCTCTTCCAATCGACTTAGGTCAGCTTCGCTATCCTTTCCCAAGTTATTCCTACATTCTCTGCTTTCCGCTCCTTAGGTTTTTTTATAGAAGTTTTTTGCACTTCATTTTCTTAGCTTTTCGAGCGCTTTTTACGATTTTGCTTTGATCTAGATGTCCATCGAAAAATCTTGATCGACTTGCTTAGGGAGTTCAGCTCCTCTAGCCTTAGCAAACCTATCTCTCAGAGAAGCCGAGCTTTTTGAGTTGCCCCCTCCTTCCTTTGCATTGGTAGTTATTGCCTGCCAACTTCGGCCTAACGATCTTTCGTTAGCTAGGATTTAGTTTGGTATTCCCTCTAAATACAAGCTCGAACTTTTCGGACCCAACGATAGGGCCTGCTCTCTGCCTCCCGATCGAACCTGCTTGTATTTAGAGGTTCTTTAGGCTGGGCTTAGGTTATCCTTACCCCTTTTCGTAGCCAATCTATTTAGATTTCTCAACATCTCCCTTGCTGCTATGGTGCCGAACTCCTTTAGGTTCATCATAGGATTTCTTTTCTTGTGTACCATGATAGGCGTCCGACCTACCATTTCCTTATTTCGAATCTTCTTTACCTTCAAATGCCACCCGACTGCTAAGGATTGATGGTATGTGTCCCCCCAATTCGGCAAAAAGGGATTACTTAAGGGCACCCCCTCTTCCATCCATGGCTGAGAGGAGAAATTCTTCTTCATCTCAAATCCATCCTTGAGGTTAGGACTTTCTCCATGGGGGGAGATAAGGGACTCGATCCGTTGAGCTCTAGGGTTGGAAAGCGAGGATCAAAGTTCGATCGATATATTGAAGGGTTTTAATGTTTCATCAATCCCCGATCTTTTGGACCAGTAGATCCTATTTAACCTCGGCCTCAGTCTCCTAAATCCAATAGGTAGTCTTTTTTTTTGGTTGATTGTGGGGTGTTCTTTGTCCAGACCTCAACTTTTTTTTGACCTTTCCTAACTTAGATTTTTATTCCTTACAGAGATGACTATTGAAGAGCGAGACCATCTGACCAAGGGACTTAAATCCCTCAAGAGGAAAGGCGACCCCATCGGGGATCTTCCAAAGAAGGCCCGCATTGGTGAGTCCAGCCATGCCGTGCCGATCCAGGCCATGTCCACCCCCGAGTCTACTACCATCGTACCGAGCCCGACACCATCCAAAGAGGTCATCCATCTGCTCCCCTCCAGTTGGAGGAAGCCACGGGGAAAAGAAGGAAAAGGGCTGTTGGCAGGAAGGTTGAAAGGAGGGTCGGAAGCTCTGAAAGTGGGGGTCCCGACCAAGAACAAGATTCTCTGGATGATCAAGAGGTTGTCCAATCACTCATGAAGGGAAGTATTCTTTCCCACATTGCAGCGAAGATGCTGCGAAAGGGCGACATTGAGAGATTCGATGAGTCCTTCGCCGCCTACCTTGAGGTAGTCTTCTCTTTCATTGTCTTGATCTAGGATCTTTTCCATTTTTGAAGTCAGGGCTCCCTAATTTTAACTTGGTTTTCTATCGTAGCTCGGGCATTATCTCTTTGCCCACTCTGAGGCGGTCAGTCAGAGGTGGGCCAAAGTCTCGAAGGCCCTCGAGGAAGCTCGTACGGAGGTCAAGAAGGCCCAGGTCAAAGTCGAGAGCATGAGGATGGCTTCGAAAATCTAATCCATCGAGGTCAAGTAGCTTCGAGAAGAGTTGAGGATGGAGCATGAGGAGACGACGAACCTAAGGACTACCTTGGCTCAGGAGGAGGAGGAAAAAAGAAAGGCACAAGAAGAGGTCAGCACGGTGGTGGAGCAAGTGGTCAAAAGTTTCAAGTCCTCTAGGGACATGGAGGATATTAAAATAGCTTTTGCTCAGGAGGTCTTCATCAAGAGGTTCTAGATGTGCCTGGGAAGGGTCGCTAAGAATTTTTTCGAGGTAGATTTGGACCTTTTGATGGAAGAGCCCGACGATAGAGCCAATCCTTCATCCCTCGGGGTCGGAGTTGTCCCGACCGACATCCCTTCTTCTTGAGCCACAGGAGCTATCCCGAAAGCTCCCGAACCCATCGTTGCAGTGCCCGAGCCTACCCACAGACCGGATGCAAATGAAGATGCTCCGACCTCTCCTATGGTCGAGCTATCCAAGGTCTAGATTTTCAAAGACCATGTAGCTTTTTTTTTTTGCTGATGTATTTAAAAACATCCAAGTAAATGAAAGATAAATCTTTTTCAAGCCTTACACTTTGTGTTATCATTTGCATGGTTCAAAACACTCTTGATAACTTAGATCATGACTCCCCTCTTCCAGTTGATGCCGATCCTTTGCCCCATGGGGTTTCGATTAGACCACTGATTAGGAGCTTGAAGAAGAAGATCTATCGCTTGAAGAAGAAGTTGAGAAAAATCAAGGATGATCTCCAAGAATTGAGGAAGAATGCTTCGAAAGCTACCGTCGAAGTTACCCGCCTTAGGAACTTGCATAGAAAGAACTCCACCAATTTCAGTATTTGGAAGGACAGCTTTGAGAAAAAAATGATCGAACTGAGAAGAAGCGCCAGCAACAAGTCTTGGGAGTTAACGGCAAAGATCAGCTCCCTTGAGATCGATCTTATGGTGGTGAAGGAAAAAATTCAACTACTAGAGGAAACTTCATCATGGTCTACCAATAGGGCCTGGTATGATTGGGACTGGTCCAAGAGATTCTTCGAACTTCAGAAGCAACTTCATGACGTCGAAGCCTGGCATAATGAGTATAAGCTAACTTGGTCAAAGAAGATGACCAAGCTTAAGCATGAGCTCCGGGCAGCTAACAGAGAGGTGAGCCATCTCCAGCAACAATTGGTTGATGGTCGGTGGGCTATTTCTAGTGGAGAGTTGGAGGAGATTGGCTTCTTGAAGAAGACCATCGATGAGCTTTCAGAGGCTGTCGAGGTGGAGAGAGCCGAAGTTCAATGGTTGAAGCTCCAACTGATCTATGAGCATCAAGCCATCTTGGATGCGGAGGCCGAGGTCGAGGTCGAGGTCCTAAGGAGGCGGTGGTAGGAGCTTGAGGGCCAGTTCGGGCATATCAATAGGGTGTACATAGATAATTTATATAAAAAAAAGAACTTGAGAAGAAAATCGTTAGGTTGAAGCAGGCCTTGGTGATGGCCGACATCGACGATCCAAAGCCTAAGGAGTCTAGTCCGTCTTAAGGCTTCGCTTTTTTTTATATATATTTTTTTGTAATCGATCTTGCCGATCCCTACTACATTGGCTTCCTTGTAATATGTTGTCGGTTTGGCTGACCTTCATCCTACTTGTAATAAATTTAAACTTGTAACAAAATAATACCTTATCTGTTATTACCTCATGTGAATGCAATGCTCACCTTCGACCCTTCTCTCTATTTTTTTTGTAATTAGTCTTGTCGATCTCTGTCGCGTTGGCTTTCATAATATGTAGTTGGTTTGGTCGACCTTCATCCTATTTGTAATAAATTTAAACTTATAATAAAATAATATCTTGTCCATCGTTGCCTCATATGAATGCAATGCTCACCTTCGATCCCTTTTCTCTATTTTTTTTTTTGTAATCGATCTTGTCGATCCCTGCCGCATTGCCTTTCTTATAATATGTAGTCAGTTTGGCCGACCTTCATCCTACTTGTAATAAATTTAAACTTGTAATAAAATAATATCTTATCCGTCGTTGCCTCATGTGAATACAATGCTCGCCTTTGATCCTTCTCTCTTTTTTCTTATAATCGGTCTTGCCGATCCCTACCACGTTGGCTTCATTATAATATGTAGTCGGTTTGGCTGACCTCCATCCTACTTATAATAAATTTAAACTTATAATAAAATAATACCTTATCCATCGTTGCCTCATGTGAATGCGATGCTCACCTTCGACCCTTCTCTCTCTTCTTCTTCTTTTTCTTATCCTTGTTAGGATGAGGTTCTTCTTTTATTTCTAACGAGGCCGTAGGGGCATATTAAGACTGGTGTTAGGGCCTCTTCCCTCTTTCTGTCTAAAGCAAATGAGGTTTTCGATTTTGCTCAAGTTAGAATGAGATTCTCCTCCTACAGGGGTATATTAGGGTCGTTGTTAGGGCCTCTCTCCTTATCTCATCTAAAATGAATGAGGCCTTCGACTTTGCTCATGTTAGGATGAGGTTCTCCTCCTGTTTCTAACATGGCCGTAGGAGCATATTAGGGCCATTATCAGGGCCTCTCCCCTCATCTCGTCTAAAATGAATGAGGCCTTTGACTTTGCTCACATTAGGACGAGATTCTTTTCCTGTTCCTAATGGATTGTAGGGCCACATTAGGACCATTGTCAGGGTCTCTTCCCTCATCTCATCTAAAATGAATGATGCTTTCGACTTTGCTCACGTTAGGATGAGGTTCTCCTCCTGTTCCTAATGGATTGTAGAGATATATTAGGGCCATTGTCAGGGCCTCTCTCCTTATCTCGTTTAAAATGAACGAGGCCTTCAATTTTGCTCATGTTAGGATAAGGTTCTCCTCCTATTTTTAATATGATCGTAGGGGTACATTAGGACTATTGTCAGGGCCTCTTTCCTCATTTCATCTAAAATGAATGAGGCCTTCGACTTTGCTCACGTTAGGATGAGGTTCTCCTCCATTCCGAACATGGCCGTATTTATCGTGAGGTTAAGTTTGGGGGCTAGTCCCCCTTTATTACCGATATACAATAAAAATTAGGATGTTGAAGTAGGAAAATTTCATTGTAACCAAATCATCGATAATATATTCACAGATTTTCTGAATTCTATGGTCGAGGTAGGTCTGCTCCTTCGAGTTTCTTTAAGTAGTATGTCCTAGGTTGGACGACTTTCATGACCTCATAGGGTCCTTTCCAATTTGGGGCAAGCTTTTCCTAATTCTGAGGCTGAGAGATGGCGGCTTGCCGAAGCACTAAGTCCTTCACTCTTAATATTTTATCTTTGACCCTGGAGTTATAGTATTGGGCTACCCTTCGCCTGTAAGCTGCCATCCGAACATAGGCTTTCTCCCTTTTTTCTTTTAGTAGATCAAGGTTGGCTTTGAGATCTTGCGGATTATGCTGCTTGTTGAAAGCTACTATCCGCACTGATAGAAGCTTGAGTTCGATCGAGATGATTGTCTATATTTCAAAAGCCAAGACGAACGGTGTTTCTTCAGTCAGCAGTCTTTGGATAGTGCGGTATGCCCATAGAACATGATAAAGTTCGTCCACCCAGGCCCCTCTTGCTCTTTTAAGTCTTATCTTGATGCCTTGCAATAGGGTCCAATTGATCATTTTAGCTTTTCCATTTGCCTGTGGGTGAGCTACCTATTAGATATATGTGCCCTAGAAGCCAGAATTGGCTGACACTTGTGATACACTTCTAGGGGCAAAATTATAATTTTGACTAAAATCAATAAATGGATTATTTTCTATCACATATGTGTATTTAGTGTCTGTGATACATCTTTTGAGTTAATGGTAATGATAATTCATATTTTTAAGAGTTAAAAATTTAAGACATGAATAATCATTATTAACTCATAAATTGCTCCTGACCATAGGATCATCACGAGGATGGTGATTGATCCGGAAGGTTGGTGTACAATCGCTTCTCTTTAGTAGATGAGTCTTGAGTCTACGGTGTGGAGACACCGGAGCGAGAGTACAGGTACTCGTTAGAGAACGAGGGCACTGAGCGTGACCACCTCGAGTAGTCATTAGGGAGTCTACCTTCTCGTCAATGACTGACTCGATGCTGCAGTAGTGTGTCTAGTTCTTTGACCTGAGATGCATTGGCAGTTCACCTTGAGGGTGTTATAGTTTGACTACACCATTACTCGATCTCCTAGCCATATGGAACCCTGAGGTGTATGTTGGCTATGACATGTTCATTGTAGGAACTGGATTGCATCAAGATGGAATCTATCTACCTCGGTGGTGGAGGAGTAGCCCTATGATGATCATGAGAATCAAGTCCAGAAATCCATGGCCATGGTAGAGTGAAATAATAGAAAGAGTTTCTATTTAGATTTTCACATTGGACTCGAATCGAATGATTACATCATATGACAGAGACTAGGGTTTGACGAGTTCACCTTAACCCTAATCTGATCGGGGCTCAAGATAAAAGAACTGAATCACACAGGTAGCTGCACCAAGAGGTTCGCATTCAGCTCTGATGGGTTGCCACCATATACTGCTAGGTGTCACTGGTGGATTTTGGGAGCAATTAGAATGATTTAGATGATCGATCATTCTAGCTGTTCGAATCAGAAGAGTTCTGATCCATCGAAAGGAGTTTCGATGATGTCGATGATAGAGATCATGACATATCCCATTACCATATAGAACTGAACCTAACTGGGTCACACAAACAAGGATTTGAATCTGGTGATCATCAATTGAACTGATCTAGTTCAATTGATCTGAATGAGATTCAATTAGGTTCAAGGAAATCGTGCTAGCACTCGATTGAACCTAACGTTCTTCTTTTGCTATCATAAATAAGTTATCCTATCTGAGCCAAAGGAGTTTGTGCTCAAACAGAGGCCTTCATATGGTCTGACAGGAGGTTGTCTAAGTCAGAAAAGGTTGTCTTATTTGTAAGACACTACCTGCCATTTTTGGTCACCTGTCATTTCTTGTTCTTTGACTTTGGTCAAAAGTCTACCTTTGACTGGTCAAATGTTGACCGTTGACACTTTGACTTTTGACCACATATCATGCACCTATTGGAGAGCTGGTGGGGGCCTGTCCCCCTACCAGAACCTGGCAAGGAGAAGGGTGCACGCCACCCTAGGTGTGTGCCCAAGTTGGAGGCGCCTAGGAGTCCTTGTTGGACAAGGACTCCATCTCCGTTTTGGATTCCAATTAGAGTTCTTCTAAGAACCAACTTTGACTGGTCTTAGGCGCCCTCTAAGGAGGAATCCAGGGGTCTCTATTCCCACCAATCAGATTTAGATCTGATTTCACAAAGGGTTGTGATTGGTTGGGAAGAAGAGGAGTTGGATCACAGCTAGTCTATAAATAAGACCCTGTATCCAACTCAGATTGTATGAGATATAGAGATATGATGAGATCATAGTTTCCCACGCCCCAAGGCTGTCTCTCCCCTCCTTCTCCATGCCATAGTCTCTTCTCCCCTTGATCTCCACGTCCAAAAGGATTTTTGGACCTTGGTTGGTGCGATTCAGATCAAAGAAAGGCGATCAAAATAAGAAGGCTGCGCTGCTACAAAGGACGACTGCTCATCTTCAAAAGAGTTTTGAAGATCCTTCAAATTAGATTCAGATCTGATTTTTGGAGGTGTGATAGAGAAGAAGAGGATCTTCAGATCCAACCTGAGTGGATACCGGTAGAGGCCAAGCGCTTGCATGGCTAAGATCCAGAACCTTCCGCTGCAAACAGGATCATCAACAGGGTAATAGGATTACCCAGATCAGGTAAATTAAATTTGATTTAATTTATCTTTTAATTTTATTTTATTAAAATAATAAGAATTAGATCCAAAACATATCAAGATCTAATTGAAATCAAGAGAAAAATTTTGAAATATATCTCTTGATCTGCTCAGATCTGAACGAACCTGGATCGAAAAATCAGGATTTTTCTTCAACTGGTATCAGAGCCATGGCTCTAAATTGTTTAGATCTGATTTTAAATTTATTTTAATTAGAAAATAATTAATTTTAGATGTCACATGAGATGTGATCAGATCTAAAATTAGAAAAAATTAAAATTAAATAATTTGGATCTAAGATTTAAAGATATGCATGACTAGTTCTAGAATAGAATAGTTCTATAGAATATTTTTGCACATTTTTGATTTAATCTGATTAAATTATGTTTTAGATTTTTTTTTATTTACTATTTTCTGATATTATAAGTATTATAATAACATCTAAAAAATAGTAAATAAAAATTATTTAATTTTTGAATATCATATGAGATATGATTGATGCATGTCTAGACTAGTTGTAGAATAGTTCTACATAATTGTCTAGATTAGAATTTATTTTGATTAGATCAATTTAAATCTAATTTTTTCAAATTATTATGAGATAATTTAGATCTGAAAACATGCATGATTATGATACATGAGATGTATGCAAAATATGCCATGATTAGATCTACTTTATATATGAGATATATGATATAGATCTGATATTGTTTTGTACGAGTTAATGGCATATTCCTTCCACCGGTCTCACTTACCTGGCCATATCTGTTGACACAGTTCTGATCTGAGGTGGTCAATAATCCGAGCTAACCCATGCCACTAGGTTAGTTATAATTGTTATGACTAATCCAAGTCTAGTTTAATGAGACCTGAATCAATTTTTCCTAAGAAAAGATTAAGTCTGAGGTCTTCCACCATTGTAGATGTGCGGGCCCTTCCCGGGGTTGATTATTCTCGGCTGGATACAGTGGCTCAGTTGCACCGGAAAGATGCAACCATGTCTATTAGGCATTGGATGCTATGGGCTGGAGGATGAGTTGAGCTCAATATTTCGAATACGGTGAGAGACTCAATTAGGAATCCAGTCTATGCAAATGGTGGGTCTGACTTAACTAAGGAGTGGATCAATATTCTGGATACAGTGAGATTCATGAATTAGAGATCAAGTTCGGGTGCACCATGATTAGAGAATCATTGAACAAGAGTTGTTCACTCATTGGCTAACCCATCACCAATAACTGTTAGGTGAGGTGATGAGTCAGTTGGTGAGACCGCACCACCCATTAGAAATCATTAATCATGGAGATTTTCGCATCTCTACAGAAGGAGTGTAGGGATCCGAGAAAATAGTGGGAGCTAATTTATTTAAAAATAAAATTCCTAAACAAATTGGTTAAGTCAAAATTACAGTATCTAACTAGAATCTTTGACTCTCTACAGGAATATGTCTGCGTCCAACCCATTGGCATGTATCCTGGACACACATAGACTGACCGGATCCAATTATAAAGATTGGCTCAGGAACTACAAAATTATTTTGGGTTTCGAGAAGTTAACCCATGTTTTGGACCAGGACCCTCCCACATTACCAGCCCGTCCATCTGTTGAACAGAGAGCGTGTCTGGAAAATAGATTGACGAAGATAATAAGGCCAGATATTACATGTTGGGCTTGATGTCTGATGAGCTCCAGCGCCAACATGAGGATATCGGGACTGCTCGCCAAATGTTGGCTCACCTGCAGGAGATGTTTGGTGAACAGAGTCGTGCAGCCAAATATCAAGTCACGAAATGACTTTTTAAGGCTAAGATGCGTGATGGGCAGTCAGTCCAAGATCACTGTCTAACAATGATCAAGGACATGGAAGAGCTTGAGAAGCTCGGTGTGAAGTTGGACTTGGACCTACAGAACGATATCATTCTGCAATCCTTGACTGATGCATATGGGCAATTCATCATGAATTACCACATGCATAAACTTCAGAATTCCTTGGCCGAGTTAATGAATATGCTGGTTACCGCTGAGCTTTCTATGAAAGGTTCTAAAGGCTCAATTCTTGCTATGGAATGGACTTCTTCCAAAAGAAAGTCTTATGAAAAGAAAAAGAAGTCTGTGAAAAAGCAAAAGGTGGAAGGATCAAAGAAGAAGAAGGCAGAATCGAAGAAAAAGGCCGATGGCAAAGGAAAGTGTTTCCATTGCAACAGCGACGGCCATTGGAAGCGAAACTGCCCTACTTACCTGGCCACCCTGAAGAACAAGAAGGAAGGTCCTTCTGGAGGTATGCTCTACCAGGAACACCTCAACTCAAGGATAATGGCATAGTCTCTCAATGGACTCCACCAGGAATACCTCAACTCAATGAGGTTTCAGAATGGAGAAATTGGACTCTATTAGATATGGTTCGATCCATGATGAGCTTCACAGACCTCCCTAATTTTTTTTGGGGACACTCATTGTTAACTTCAATCTATCTACTGAACAGGATTCCCTCTAAAATTATTCCTACCACACCGTATGAGATATGGCACGGTAAGAAACCAAGTCTGAGTCATCTCAGAATTTGGGGTTGTCCAGCTCACGTCAAAAGACAACAAGCGGACAAGTTAGAATTTAGATCCTTCAGAGCTCGATTCATAGGATATCCTAAAGAGTCATTAGGATACTATTTCTACATTTCAGAAGACCACAATGTGATTGTGAGTCGACATGCCATCTTTCTTGAAAAATAGTTTATTCAAGATAGCGGCATTGGAAAATAGATCAAGCTTGATGAGAAAGTCTCACAAGCAGAACGAGCTAAGGACCAAGTGGAACCAAATTAGGTTGAGCCAATAAGAATACTACCTCCTCCACCTCGTAGATCGAAAAGAATTTCCCATCCCCCTGAAAGATACTTAGGTATTATTTTAGAGGATGTAGAGGAAATGTTCCTCGTAGGTAATGGTGCTCATGGAGATGATCCCAAAACCTACAACGAGGCGATATCAGATATCGACTTCGAGAAATGGCTAGAGGCAATGCAGTCAGAAATTGACTCGATGCACTCAAACCAAGTCTGGACCTTGGTAGATCCACCAGAAGGTATAGTACCTATTGGATGTAAATGGATCTTCAAGAGAAAGATTGGTGCAGATGGGAATGTGGAGACATTCAAGGCTAGATTGGTGGCAAAAGGTTATAGTCAACGCGAAGGCATAGACTATCAGGATACCTTTTTCCCAGTAGCTATGCTAAAATCCATCCGCACATTGCTTGCTGTTGCAGCCTATTTCGATTACGAAATATGGCAAATGGACGTAAAAACGACGTTCTTGAATGGATATCTTGAGGAAGATATCTATATGGAACAGCCGCTAGGTTTCACATCCAGTGATGCTGATCACAAGGTTTGCAAGCTGCAAAGGTCCATATATGGACTTAAGCAAGCATCTCGGAGCTGGAACACTCATTTCAATGATGTGATCAAAATATTTGGTTTCATCAAAAATGAAGAGGAACCATGTGTTTTCAAAAGGGTCAGTGGGAGCGCTGTTGTCTTCCTCGTATTGTACGTGGATGACATCCTCCTTATTGGGAATGATATTCCCATGTTGACATCAGTCAAGATGTGGTTGTCCAAGGAATTCTCCATGAAAGACCTAGGTGAAGCATCCTTTATTCTAGGAATTAAGGTCTATAGGGATAGACCGAATTGGATGCTAGGACTTTCACAGAAGATGTACATAGAGAAAGTACTAAAGAGGTTTAGTATGGAAAACTCTAAGAGGGGATTAATACCCTTCAGACATGGTATTCATCTTTCCAAGAAGATGTGCCCCAGCACACCTGAGGAAATAGAACGCATGAGCAAGATCCCTTATGCTTCTGCAATAGGGAGCCTCATGTATGCCATGCTATGTACACGACCTGATATAGCCCATGCTGTGAGTGTCACAAGCAGATATCAGTCAAATCTAGGTGAAGAACACTGGACTTCTGTGAAATGTATCCTTAAGTACTTGAAAAGAACTAAGGATATGATGCTGGTCTTTGGTAACGGAGAACTCTTGGTCTAGGGATACACAGACTCGGACTTCATGTCCGATATAGATGATCGAAAGTCGACATCTGGGAGTCTGTTTGTGTGCAATGGTGGAGCTATCAGTTGGAAGAGTTCCAAGCAAACTGTGATAGCAGATTCCACCATGGAAGCAGAATATATCGCTGCATCAGAAGCTGCGAAGGAAGCATTTTGGTACAAGAAGTTTGCTGCAAAAATCGGAGTAATGCCATCAGATGCCATTCCTCTATACTGCAACAACAATGGCGCCATAGCCCTTGCTAAGAAGCCGAGGTCTCACCAGAACCTGGCAAGGAGAAGGGCGCATGCCACCCTAGGCGTGTGCCCAAGTTGGAGGCGCCTAGGAGTCCTTGTTGGACAAGGACTCCATCTCCTTTTTGGATTCCAATTAGAGTTCTTCTAAGAACCAACTTTGACTGGTCTTAGGCACCCTCTAAGGAGGAATCCAGGGGTCTCTATTTCCACCAATCAGATTTAGATCTGATTTCACAAAGGGTTGTGATTGGTTGGGAAGAAGAGGAGTTGGATCACAGCTAGTCTATAAATAAGACCCTGTATCCAACTCAGATTGTATGAGATATAGAGATATGATGAGATCATAGTTTCTCCATGCCCCAAGGCTGCCTCTCCCCTCCTTCTCCATGCCATAGTCTCTTCTCCCCTTGCTCTCCACGTCCAAAAGGAGTTTTGGACCTTGGTTGGTGCGATTCAGATCAAAGAAAGGCGATCAAAATAAGAAGGCTGCGCTGCTGCAAAGGACGACTGCTCATCTTCAAAAGAGTTTTGAAGATCCTCCAAATTAGATTCAGATCTAATTTTTGGAGGTGTGATAGAGAAGAAGAGGATCTCTAGATCCAACCCGAGTGGATACCGGTAGAGGCCAGGCGCTTGCGTGGCTAAGATCCAGAACCTTCCGCTGCAAACAGGATCATCAACAGGGTAATAGGATTACTCAGATCAGGTAAATTAAATTTGATTTAATTTATATTTTAATTTTATTTTATTAAAATAATAAGAATCAGATCCAAAACATATCAAGATCTGATTGAAATCAAGAGAAAAATTTTGAAATATATCTCTTGATCTGATCTGATCTGAACGAACCTGGACCGAAAAATCAGGATTTTCCTTCACTACCGACGTAAAGTGGTGGAAGATATTCAAACCTTCACAGAACTCGACAAACCTCATCCCGATAAATTATCGATCATTGTTTATTATGATAGTTCAGGGTAGTTCAAATCTACAGATGATCGACTTCCAGACGAAGTTCTACATCTTGGCTTCGATAATCTTTGCCAATGGTTCGACCTCGATCTATTTAGTAAAATATCGATGGCGACTAGGAGAAACTTTCGATGCTCAGATTTCATTGGAAAGGATCTAAGAATATCCATTCTCCACTGCGCAAATGACCAAGAAGCACTCAATGGGGCAAGCTCGATGGTTGGTTGCCTTTGGATATTCACGTTCCTTTGGCAGCAATCACATCTCCTGACGTAATCAACATAATCACCATGCATAGTCGGTCAGTAATATCCTTATCGGAGTAGCTTATGAGATAGAGATCTGGCACCCAGTTGGCTCCCATAAATTCTCTCGTGCACTTCCTATAGTGCAAAATTGGCCTTAGAGGGTCGGAAGCACCTCAATAATGGCAGGGAATACGATCTTTTATATAGCTTATTCTCATAAAGAACATATCGAAAGGCTTGGCATTTCAACTTTTGAGCCTCTTTCAGATCACAAGGAAGAACCCCATCCTTAAGATAGGCGATTAGCGGGTCAATCGAGCAGGGCTCCTGGCCAACCAGCATGACGGGCTGCGGTTTTTCTATGCATGGGCATTTCAATGTCTCATAATAAACTTCTTTCAGAAGCTCGTTAGGAGCTAGGGTGGCTTGCTTGGAAAGAAGGTCGATCCTAGCATTTTTTGCTCTCGAGATTTATCAAATGCTGAAGCTACCGAAGGCTGGGGTCAAGCTCTTCACCTTCTCAAGATATTCTACCATGCTCTCTTTTCGGGCTTCATAACTGCTGTTGACCTACCCCACGATCAATTGGGAGTCACTGCAAATCTAAAGTTGATCAGCTCCTGATTCTTTAGCTAACCTGAGCTCGACTATTAGGATCTCATATTCTACCCCATTGTTTGTGATCAAAAATTCAAAATACAGTGCATACTCCACGATGATCCCTTATGGATTGATCAGGATTAGCCCAGTACCTGCTCCAGAAGCGTTGGAGGAGCCATCGACATATAGGGCCTAAAAATTTTCAGGAAGGTCCATTCTTTCTTAAGAGGAGCTCGAGTGCAACCATGGAATGTTGGTTTCATTATGAAGCTTGACATCGTCTGGCATGGTACATTTAATTGTGAAGTCGGCCAGTGCCTGAGCTTTGATTGCTGGTCGAGGTCGATAGTTGATGTTGAACTATGTTAATTCAATAGCCCATTTTGCAATTCTTCCAGAAGCATTCGTTTGATGAAGATTACTCTGATCAGTTGGTCAGTGAGGAGCGTTATAACATGTCCCTAAAAGTAAGACAGAAGTCTCCTTGCTGCAATCAAAAGAGCATAACTCAATTTTTCCAACTTTGTATACCTAATCTTGGCATCCCTTAGGATCCGACTTATGTAGTAGACTGGTCGCTGCACTTTTATCTCTTCTTTGATTAGGACTGCTGCTAGCACCGCAGGAAAGACCCTGAGGTAGAGAAATAGTTCCTCTCCAAATTTGGATTTGGCTAGTAGAAGGGACGAGTCGAGGTAGTTCTTGAGCTCGTCGAATGCCTTTTGGCATTCCTAAGTCCAGTGAAAATCTTTCGATTTTCTGAGGATTTGGAAGAAGGGCATGCAGCATTCGACCGATCTCGAGATAAAATGATTCAAAGATGTCACCTTCCTGATCAGGCGCAAAACTTCTTTGATGAACTTCGGAGTGGTCATCTCCTGGATAGCTCGAATCTTCTCCGGGTTGGCCTCAATCCCTTGTCTCGAGACCATGAACCCCAAAAATTTTTTTGAGGCTATCCCAAAGGCGCACTTGGTTGGGTTCAGCTTCATCTTATATTTTTTGAGCGCACTGAAAGCCTCTTCAAGATCGACAATATGATTGACAGACATTCAGCTTTTGACCAGCATATCATCGACATAAACCTCCATATTGTGGCCGATTTACTTCTTAAAGATTTTATTGACCAAGCATTGATAAATCACACCTGCATTCTTAAGCCCGAAGGGCATGACCCTGTAACAATAAAGATCATGATTAGTAATAAAGGCAGTCTTCTCCTCATCCTCCAGTGCCATCCGAATTTGGTTGTAGCTAAAGAAGGCATCCATGAAGGTGAGGAGCTCGTAGCCTGAAGTTGCATCCATCAGTTGGTCGATTTTGGGCAAAGGGTAGCTATCTTTTGGGCAGGCCTTGTTTAGCTTCTTAAAGTTGATGCACATCCTCCACTTATCGTTGGCCTTCTTGACCAGGACCACGTTAGAGACCCAAGTTGGATAGCTAACTTCTCGAATAAATTCGGCATTGAGAAGCTTGTCGACTTCTTCTGCTATTGCCTTCTATCTTTTTGATGCATGGCTCCAAACTCTTTCTTTCACTGGTCAATGCTTGAGATCAATGGCCAACCGATGTTCCATAACCTTAGTGTCAATCCCAAGCATATCCATCGAAACCCAGGCAAAGACATCAACATTCCTCCATAAAAAGGCGATTCGCTGCTCTCAAACCTCATCTTCCAGATTGGAGCCAATTTACACCGTATGCTCCACGTTTTCATCATTCAAAAGGATGAATACAAGATCTTCTATGGACTCACCCCATTCTTCGATAAGGTCATCACGGATATCAAGCCCATCAACTGGGTAGGGGTTAAGTCGAGTGCCATTTTGTAAGGCAATGGAGTAGCAGTGCTAGGCTAATACTTGATCGCCTCTAATTTCACCTATTCCATTATTTGTTGGAAATTTTATTTTTAGGTAATAGGTCGACACCACGGCTCGTAGTGCATTCAGATCAGGTCGATCGATGATTATATTGTAAGCGGAGGAGGCTTTTACCACCAAAAAGTTGACCCATGCCTTGGCCTGCTTTGGATATTGTCCTTCAGTCATGACTAGAGTTATCATTCCCTCCACTGGCACAGCATCATCAGTGAAGCCGACCAATGGGGAGCTCATGGGTCTTAGGCGATTATCTGATATGGATATTTTAAAGAAAGCATCATAATACAGAATGACAGTGGAACTTTCATTATCGACCAAAATACGGCATACATCATAATTAGCAATGTTTAAAGAGATTATAATTGCGTCGTTGTGTGGGAACTGGACTCCTCGAGCATCCTCATTGGTGAAAGTGATGGGTTCCTCAGTCCTCCACCTCTTCTCGAGCTCTATCGATCCACTAGCCTCCCTACACTGAAGTCTCCAGAGATGGCATTAATGATGTCGATCGAGGGTCGATCTTCTCGCTGCTCGTCCCTCGGTGGTTCTAGCGGTGGGGGTGCTCTCGATCGATCTTTTCATCCTTCCAACCGATGTCATAGGAATCGACCAAGCCTACCACATCTGATGAGCTCCTTGATCTCATCTTGGAGCTGGATGCACTCTTCTATATCATGACCATGATCGTGATGGTAAAGATAGAACTTGCTAGGATTGCACTTGCTGGAATGAGTGCGCATCCTTTTCGATCTCGATAGTTGCTCCCTGATCTCTATCAGTACTTGGGTTTTGGAGCATTGAGAGGGGTATAGTTATGAAATCTTCTGAAGAAAGAGCTCCATCGTGCCCTTCTATTCGGGCTTCTTCTCCTCTGGGCTCGAGTAGGAGTTCGATCCCGCTTATGCTCTAGAGGAGTTCGGGAGTGTGGTCGAGTTTTGGTTGATTTTTCTTCAGCCACGAGCATATTTGGTTTGCCCACCTGTCACTTCTGGGCGGCTTTATTATCTCTAGCCATAAAAGCCTCTTCAGCTCGGACATAACCTTCAGCCCGAGCCAGCATATCGGCAAAGTTTTTGGGGTACTTCTTTTTTAGGAAAAATAGCAAATCATTCTTCTGAAGGCCATCCTTGAGTACAGCCATTGCAATAGACTGATCTAGATTTTGGACCTCCAATGTAGCAGCACTAAATCGGATGACATAAGCTCGGATAGATTCTTCCTTCTTTTGCTTGATATTCATCAAAAAATCTAAACCTCGATGGGGACGTCGGCTGCTAACGAAATGAGCCACAAATTGATGGCTCATTTGATCAAAAGAAAAGATGGTACCTGACATAAGGGCCGAATACCAATTCTTGGTGGCTTCCTTGAGGGTTGATAGGAAAGCCTGGTACAAAATAACGTCTGGCACACTGTGGAGTAGCATCGTTATCCGAAAGATCTTTAGATGGTCAATCGGATCGGTGGTCCCATTGTAACTCTCAAACTGAGGAAGCTTGAAGTTTGGCAGGATCGATTCCTACATAATCTTTTGAGAAAAAGGAGGGTTAGTGCAAATATTGTTACCATGGGAGGAGGGAGCATGACGGAGTTCTTCGATTCATCAGCTTATTTTCTAGAGCTTTTGATCCAGGAGATCTTTACGATCATTGATCTTCAAGATTTTTTGATGGAATGGGGGCAAAGCTCCCCCTAGGGTCGAGTCATGGTCCGAGCAAGGCATCTCTACTCTCTGCTTCCATTTTTTGGGGTTCGATGGTCGACTGACCCAAATCGGCCGCCCCCAAATTGGGTTCTCTAGCTCTCGAGAAATCTACTCTGATCGAGATGGCATTAGAGATGGCTGCTACTGTCGCACGGCCTGCACTGCTTCAGTAAGGCTGTGGACCTATTGGACCAGGAGGTTGAACTGCACCATGTCCACCATCGTAGGTGGTGGGGCTTGAGACGCAGGAGATGAAACAAGGGTCGAAAGATCTGGATGAGATCTAGCTGCGGAGGTAGTTGACTGTCGGGTTGAAGCCTTTCTAGGGGGCATCCTCGAGAGGTTGAGAGAAAAAGTAGGACTCTGGTTGGGATGAAGAGGGATCTCCATCACATATTCCTTCAAGAATAAGGGAACCTCAATAACTTGAGGGGGCCCTTTCTTTAGCATCAATTCTGTTAGCAGGAAATCTGACCATCACCAGAGTCGAAGCTAGATTTGGAGAGGATGAGATCGCTACCAGGACCTACAAAATAAGTCTTATCCGAATTCTAGGATGGTGGCTCCGGCAAGACCCTCCGACGATCAAGTCAGCTCTTTTGGTCCACAGAAATGGAATACGTAGAGAGATTCTAGTAGAGTTTTTAGGAAGAGGAGAGCTTCTTGGAGAAAGCATATCTGAAGGATCTGTTATATAGACGGAGTCTGTAACAAACTGATAGAGACAGTCGTAACCATCTGATAGTGGATCGTTCAGGGCAACATGGAGTTTGTTATGGGGGATAGTGTCTGTTGTTGCGATGTGCGAGCCCATCGGGATCCAATGATCGAAGCTCGGATGGGAGAGATTGATGATTCTTTTGGCTATATCAAGAATGAGTGTCGAGGTCCTTTAGAGCTGCTGGACGGAGTTCGGAGGGAGTTTAGCTATCTGGATGAGTCCATCTAAAGGAGAAATATGGGAGGAATCCGGCTGGAGGGAGGAGTCTGATTGAAGAAGAAGTTTGGAAGAAGTTCAACTACTGAAGGAGTCTGACTGAAGGAGAAGTCTGGAAGGAGTTTGACCATTGGAGGAGTCCAACTGAAGGAGAAGTTTGGAAGGAGTTCGATTATTGGAGGAGTCCGACTGAGGGAGGAGTTTGGTTAAAGAAGAAGTTTGGAAGGAGTTCGATTATTGGAGGAGTCCAACTGGGGGAGGAGTCTGGTTGAAGGAGAAGTTCGAAAGGAGTTTAACTACTGGAGGAGTCCGACTAGGGGAGGAGTCTGGTTGAAGGAGAAGTTCGAAAAGAGTTCAACTACTGGAGGAGTCTAGTTGAAGGAGAAGTCTAGAAGAAGTTTGACCATTGGAGGAGTTCGATTGGGGGAAGAGTCTGGTTGAAGGAGAAGTTCGGGAAGAGTTCAACTACTGGAGGAGTCTTTCGAGATCAAGCATCCAACCAAACTTCGGCAGGAGCGGGTTTATCCCCAACATATCACTTTATGCATCTTTCTGTAATGAACTCTCTGTGATGAAGTCCTCAAGACTATTTAGACTCGATAAAGAAGGATTTATCATTTAGTCCTCAAACTGCTTGTGATCAAATGATTTATTGTTACCTAGGATGATAATGTTAATCAAGAGTAGGTCATTGTATGCCATAAGTGTTGGTTGTCCTCTTAACCAAGAAGCATGGTGATGCTATTATGGTATGCAGATGAAATATAGGGATACATTTCACTGATCGTGATCCAACTATAGAGCTCTCTTTTGCCAAGATTGCTCACGAAGGATATGGGTGTATGTGTCCCTTAAATCTGAGATGACCATGGTGACTTGCAAGCAACTCATTGTACTTAGATACCAGACTGCCTAAATTTTTAATTCAGTAATGGAAGGCTCCTGGGTGCAATCAAGTACTTGGCTTGTTGGTGCATGAGTCAAGATGGGATTGACCCCTCCAAGTGTTGGAGCAAGTGCATCACTGTATTTCAATTTAGCAAATTCTCGACTGGGGTAGTCCATATGATCGATGCTGAATTTTAAAATATAATGTGGATGAATTTTTAGGGTTGGCAGTTAATCCTAGATCATCCTATGAGCATCATGATCAAGAAGATGAATTATATGGTAACCATATGCCATAGGTTCATTATTATTGCATTGCAACTTTTCGACCTATCCGGACATTGGGTACCATTGCTAGATGGTTACATCAATTGGTATAGAAAATTAGTTCCTATGTTATCGACTTAGGATTCGAACCTATGGAGTTACACATAATAGGAGTTTCTACTTGATCTTATGGCTGATCGGGAGTTCCACTGGATTGGGACTGAGTTATTTATTAAAAGATTAATTTACAATTAGATTGCTGATTAGCTCAATTTAATTGAGAGATGAGGAATTGATCAAGTTAAATTGAATTTGATTCAATTTAGTTGACCTAATCAGATCATGTGATGATCTAATCGCTTAGGAAGATGGATCCTGATTTGATCAGAGGTTGGACTCAATTAATTTTTAATTTGATAAGGAATTAATTAAGTTGGGTTAATCCTAATTTGATTGGATTTAACCTAGTCTAATTGGTCAAAACAAATTGGTTTGGTTGAAATCAATTTGGATTGATTCAAAGCTTGTTTGAATTCTCCCTGCACATTGACTTTTGACCCATTCTCTTTCTCAATGCTCATTGGGAATGTGCATGGAATTTCTCCATGCCAAAATCAGAATATACACCCTCCATCTTTCTGCTTTTGACCTAGTCCAAGAAGTTGGATTAGGATGAATCACTTGAATTTTGAATTCAAGTGTGTTGGAGGTTGAAGTTAGTTCAAGCTCCCATACTTCATGCCATTTTTCTTTTGTCGGCAATATTATTTCATTGGCATGTGCACGCTGAGGGAGAGTCCTTCTGCATGTTAGACATTGTGATGGGCAATGGAAAGAGATAAGGAGATAAGGACTCCTCTTGAATTTTGAATTTAACAGAACCAGTTGAAACAAGTTCAACCAAACCTATCCTTATCCTCCCATGCATTGATGCCTATTAAAAAATTGAATTTTTTGGGCATGCATAAGAGAGAGGCTTGGGGAATGCATGGGGGTATGTGAGGTTTCGTGAGGAATTTTTGTAAGATAGAAATCAGAGAAGGTGCATCTCTTTTGGCTTGAGAGAGAAGAGTGTCAAGATTTTTATGGATGTATGCTGAAACCTTAGAGTTGGGACTCAAGATTTTGGGTGGAGAGTTTGAGCACCGTGAGTGCAAGATCTCCACTGATTTTTTCCATCACCACCTTGTCATCCTCCATAGAGTCTTTTGATCTTCTGGAGCATTTGGAAGTTCGAGAGAAATTCGTTGATTGAATCGACGAAGATCTGCCATCGAAGACTTCGATGAAGAGCTAGCACTCAAAAAGGACTGATCAAGATTAAGGGCTTCGTGTGGACTCACCATAAAGGCCGAACATGTATGCGGCTGCAGCACGATGGAAGAGCATCTTCTGGTGGATCTAGATTGCAATGATCATCAACCTATGCATAGGTACTATGTTCTGAATATAGATCGATCAGCAAATGTGATTTACTAATCGAATGCATTTTATTTTTCTGATTCATATAAGCATGTCAAAGATCCTAAGTAGGATTTTATGATTAGATCATAGCATATATAGAATTAACTTTAGATTAATTATGCTTTTGCTGTAGTTAATTTTCGAAAAAGTTTTGAAAGGCATGCCCTAAACCCTGCTAGGTTTTCTTCAAATGGTATCAGAGCAGGTTGCTCGACATGCTTAATTTATAAATTAGAAAGATTTAATATGTAACATAATGATCGCACAAACTATAGATTGTCCTACTGTAAGGTTTATCCCCTATAGTGGAGAGATTATCCTGGTACGTTACAATCTATAACTTTGATCATAAAATTTTAGATGTGATCTAATGAATTTTTATGATATATTTTGAATTGATTTTAATCTAAATTTTATCATGAATTTGTGTTTAGATTAGATTTAAATATTTCATGATTTTTATTTAATATACATAGGTTTAGATTAAACCTAAATAGAATCTTGCAATGTTCTATTCGCTGGTCAAAATGATTATCTCAAGAATCGAGCTTACTAGATTAGTGTACCAGCCTAAAATGGCTCTACAGCCTTCTATTCGGACTGGCTCAATCAGAAATCAAGCTGACTCGACTTCTGTTTAGGCCAGCTCGAATAGGATCTGAGCCAGCTCGATGGAATGAAAGCTTGCGGGCTTTTGCTCGAGTCGACTATCTCAAACGATGGGCTAACTCGACATCTGCTCGGGCCAGCTTGGATGGGATCCAAGCCAGCTCGATTGAGAAGTTGGCTGAAGCTATTCAATGGCTATTTTTAAGTGTTCTAACCTACAACTAGTGCTTGTTTGTAAAATAAGCTGGCCTATTTTTGAAATGAGTCAACCTATTTGATGAAATAATGCTATGTTATAAAAAATCTTTCAAAACTAAAAATTATTTTTGAAATATCAAACCCCAACCCATCAGCCCAAAACTTAATTAAAAGAATTAAATGTTGTCTAGTTAGGTCTAGAATTATGAATTAAAGACCTAAGATAATTGCGTAATACTGTGGGTTAAAGGGTTAGATGAATTAGATCCATTAACTGGGTTAGACCTAAGGTTAGTTAAAGAATAGATTAATCTAGAGTAGTTGATCAAATTTAATCAAGTGTTGACTTAGATTAGGTCAAGGATACTTTAGACTCAACTTCAATAGTTGTAGTTGAATGAGTCCATGTCTTTAACAAGACCAAGATGGACTTAATTCATGACTAAACGGTCTAGCCTAAAATTACTAGGTTGATCTGATTAAATCTAGTTAATCGATTGGTGTCTAAGATAAGTTTGGCAGTTTAGATCAGTGGTTTTTAATTTGGAGCTACTCGCACTAATTCGATCTTTGATGAGTTAATGGCATATCTTTTCCACTAATCTCACTTACCTAGCCAACATGATCGATCTGGATTTGATTAGATCACTTAGTGAGTCGAGCTAACCCATGTCACTAAGAATTAGTTTGATTGATTTCAATTCAGTAAGACTGAATTAGGTGCCTATGGACCTAAATTGATCCTAGTCCTAACCTATTGACTTGGTGAAGTTAGTAGGAGGACTTTACTTGGTGAAGTCAGTGGGAGGAATTAGTCCATGTCATTTCTATATCTAAAATCATAAGTAAATTAAATCCTCTAAATTGTTAGATCCTTAAAATGACTAAGTTATGGGAATAACCAAATCATTGCCTCCCATTAAGGTGAATAGTAATGAGTCCAATTTTTTAGGTAGATATTAGATGTGTCTTACACCTAGTGTTCATTTGGATGTTGAAATTACTATTCATCATATGATGATTAAGTCGCACTCTCTTAATGGTAATAAGGTTAGCTAGAGCTTTTTTCAAGCCTGGTTATCATTGGTTTGATGCATCAAAGTTGATCATGTTAATGGTTGGACCTAATCAGACCATTTCAATGGAGGCCAAAGCCTACTGATTTGGCTTCTAGGATAAGATCTAATTACTAAAAATTATTTGAAGAAATAATTGATTGTGAACCTACCTGTAGATGCATGCGGGTTAGCTAGAGCTTTTCTCGGGCCCGTTCGTATTCTATGTGGATTCCAGTATCGACTAAGAAATTAGTATAATTTCTCAAATTTGAGGTAGAGGCTACCGATTCGTTTAAAAATAGTGGAAGGATCTTTAGACTAAAGTCCAAGTCTTTAGGATTAATTAATTCAAGTACTAATAAGATTTCTTATTTTTCTTTCAGATAAACAGAATGGCTAGTGTAAGTCTGCTCCATTCACTATTGGATAGTGACAAGCATTTAGGACCTAAGAATGAAGAGTCTAGTATTAACCCTAATCAGGCCGACCCAAAGAGGAATGGTTCTCTTAACTTGAATAGGCTGAATAACAAAAATTAGCAAAGAGTTGCTGGGCAAGAATGTTATATGATAACATCTTGCAATTTCACTGTTTGTGATACATCTACCTGGGTATTAGATACTGGGAGTTCAATTCACATATGCAATTCATTACATGGACTTCAAATTGATAGAAAGTTTAAGAATGATGATAGATTCTTAATGTTGGGGATGAAAGTAAAGTTTCAATCATAGCATTAGAAACTCTTAAGCTATTTTTTAAAAATAATAATATTATTTTAAGTGATTATCACTATTGTCTATTTTTTTATAATGAATATAATATCTATTGGGTTTTTGGCCCAAGATGGTTATTATTTGTCAATAAAAGAAAATTATTATGATATCATTATGAATGGTGTTATAGTAATGCAAGGACAATTAAGAAATAATATTTATATTTTGTCATAGCCTATTAGTGTATTGTACACGTCAAACAAATGCCCAAAACTAGATCATGTTTCTAATGCCTATCTTTGGCACTATCGGCTAGGTCATATAAACAAGAATAGAATTAATAGGTTAGTTAAGAAAAATATCCTTAATATTGATGATTGTGAAACATTGACTACCTGTGAGTCCTGCCTTCTTGGTAAGATGACCAAATCATCTTTTACTGAAAAAGATGAACGGGCCACTGAGCTTGTGGATCAAGTACATACTGATGTATGAGGATTTATGAGCATATGTGCTAGAGGTGGGTTCTACTACTTCATAATGTTTACTGATGATCTATCTAGGTATGGGTATGTCTATCTTATGAAGAGTAAATTCAATTTATTTAAATGTTCAAACGATATCAAAATGAGGTAGAAAAATAACTTGGGAAGAGTATTAAAACTCTTTAGTTTAATCGAGGAGGTGAATACCTTTTTAATGAGTTTTTGATATATCTAAGAGAGAATAAAATTTTCTCTCAGTGAACCCCTCCTGGAACACTACAGCATAATGGTATATTTGAAAAGAGGAATCGAATCCTGTTGGACATGGTTCGATCTATGATGGAGTTTGTGAGTCTGTCGATTTTTTTTAAGATGATGCATTAGAGACTGCTTGTTTTGTTTTGAATAACATTTCAAGCAAATCTATTATAAAGACTCCATATGAGATATGGACTGATCGTAAGCTGACACTCGCTCATCTTAGGGTTTGGGGATGTCCGGCTTATGTAAAATGTGTTGCCCAGAGGTAGCAATCCAAGAGGGGGGGGGGGTGAATTGGGTTCTTATAAAAGCTTTAGCCAAATTTAACTCTAAGCAATTATGTGCTTTGATTTTAATCTAAGTGGTGAGGATGAGATGTATATAATATGAGCAGCAGAATTAAGATAACAAAATCAAACTATGAAAGTAAAATAAGAATTATAAGCATGCAAAGTATATAAAGAGATAGAAGAAAAAGGCACAACACAAATACACAAAGATTTATAGTAGTTCGGAGCAATCCACTCCTACGTCCACTCCCAAAGCTTCTCTTGGAAATTTCACTATAATCTATCCTTGATTACAATGTGTTTGTTTTCTTAGGCTCACAAATAAATCTAGTTGATTTTCATAGGAGTACCATCCAAAACCTAATATTGTTAGTTTTTTAGGTTCACTGATAATTCAGTTGGTTTTCTAGGATCACCAACCAAAACCTATAATATCCAATTTCGGGCTTGGATGGGCCTAAATCCCAAGTTTCTTTTCTCCAAAAAAAACTTATAAAGAAATCAAAAAATATAAGTAAAGTTTTAGTACAATATAAAAAATAGAGTATAAGCTCTTTTAAATCCTAAAGAATAAGCCGATAATGTGCTCGATTGAAGCTTGGCTTTTCTTCAAATTATGCTTTAGAGGATGTGGAAGATGTTGGAGAAGATTGCTTTGAAGGCTCACTAAAATCTGTGTACAACACTTCTCTCTTTTTTCTTTTCTTTGGATATTCAATGTTCCTCATAAAATTTAAAAGATTCTCTCTCTAAATTCCTTAATCTCTTTCTTCTCTTTTTTTTAACTGATTCTCCATCTTTAAATATCTTTAGAGAAGGTTGGAGTAAGAGTTCTAGCCATTGGAAGCTCTGAAATAGCCGTTGGAATCGAAAAATAGCCGTTGGAAAACTATCCATTGAAGGCTATCCGTGCAGATCGAGACCTCTTGATTTTTCATGAGACCTCTCATTAGATTTTGAGACCTCTCGATTTTTCATTAGACATCTCATCAGAACCATGAGATCTCTCAAAAAATCTATGAGACCTCTCGCTCTTAAAGCAAGAAACTAAGTTTCTATCTCCTAAGATCGAGATGTCTCGAGTTCAATTCGAGACCTCTCAAGACTATGCTAGAATACTGTTTCATTATGCCAGACCACTCGAGAGCTTTCAAAAAAAAATTGAGATGTCTCAAAAAATCCTGACTTTATTTTTCTTCAACATTTGACCTTCCAAACTTGAGTTTCTTGGTCCCAAACTCTTTTAAACATAATTGCTTCCTTCAATTTTAATTTCTCTTCTTTCAATCATACTTTCTTCATACCAAGCCATCCAAATATGTGTGAATTTACTCTTTTAAGTATTTTGGCATGGCATCTTGAGAGAATTTATTCTTAAGATAAATTTTTTATTTTGGATACTTGAAAAATCCTATGCACATTCTTGAAATACATGATTAAATACATAATATGCTCAATATTTTGGAATCATCAAAATTAATCTTAGGGTCAACAATCTCTCTCTTTTTGATGATGACAAAATCTTGAGTATATACATAATAAAAGCAAATAATATATTTCTATGCATTTTGCTAAAAAGTATCATGAAGTATAGTTTAAACACATGAATGAGTACTTCATGAATATTCTCAATTATTCTTTTAGTTCATTGCACATATTTCATATACTCATAAAAAAAAATTTTAATTCATATCAGTGAGTATTAAGTTTTCATTTCAAGCATCAATATAATTCATTGAGTTTCTTCGAGCATATACTCAACATTCCTCTCCCTCTTTTTGACAGCATCAAAAAGCTCATAAAAAAAAATAAAAAATAATCATTAAAATCAATAATATGATTATATCAAAATAAGAATTACATTAAGTTCAGAAAATTAATTTATATGAGTCATCAAAATCAACATCAAAGCATTAAATTGAGAGATATATTAAATTCATGAAATCAATTTAAATAAATCATCTTCCTTTTAAAAATTTATCATTTGACTCAAAATAAGTTTTAAATATTTATTTTAATTTTAGAAATTAGCTTGAATTAAATATTATATGCTTTCCTCTTTTTGAATGAATATGATCTTTATTCAGATTTTCAAATATGCACTTTTAAGTTTTAAGAGAAATAGAGCTTTTCAAAATATTTGAATATAAAATCAAGCATAATATATACTTTAATATTCTAACTTTTCTTTTCTTAAGAAATTTTGGTCAATTAGATTTGAAAAAGATATGTATTGGGAATGTATCAAGCAAAGTAAAATAAATAGTATCAAAGTATAAGATAGTTACATTTTTAAATTCATTGCTTTGATTAAAATATTATTTTAAAATAAATAATTCATAAGAATTTTTCAATGCACATGAGAAATTTAGGATCAAATTTGAATTTTTAAATGAGTTTCAAAATTTATTCCTTGGAGTAAGAATATATTTTCAAATTAGTCAAAAATTTTTTAATCAAATCAAGTTAGAAAATATCTCTTCCTCTATTTTTCATACTTATAGCAAGATTAATTTACTTTTCAACTTTCTTTCCTTCTTTATTTCATATCAAGCAAATTTAACACAAATTTAACCACTAAATTTAGATTTTTAAAATTTAAAATATATTTTTAATTTTAAAAGCCTTTTTTATTAAATAATTACTTCTTATTTAATATTTTCTCCCTCTTATTTTAACAAATAGAGTCATTTCTTTGAAAGATTTTCTTGATACCAATTAAACTAAGTTTTAGATCAAATCATGATTTTCTTGGTTCAATACCATTTCAAGATTAATTTGTAAATTTAGCTTGATATCAATGATTTTAGTTTTGAATTAAATCAAGATGAATTGATTCAAATTAAATAGTTTAAGAATTTAGAATGATAAATCAATTTGTATTGATATTAGTAAATTAGTTAAAGTAAATCATAAAGAAATTTTCAGTCATTCTTCAAAAAGATCATCTCTTCCTTTTCTTAAGAAATATCAAATAATTATAGGTTCAAAAAAGATATGTATTTTTGAATTTATTTTAAATGATATCATATCAAACATATAGCTGTGCAAAATTAAATTTGAAACAAAGACATTTTCTCTTTTTGCAAAAGATAAATCAATCAAATACATGGCAAATAGTAAGCTATTTGATACCAATTACTTAAAACTAAAGTTCTCTTTAAAAGTTTAGCTTTGAAGATAAATGATAACTTTCTTGAAACATCTTGTTAGATATCGTCTTCAAAAGATTCAAGAAGATCATAAAAAATAATCAATTAGGAGGGTTCTAATAATCAATTTAAATAAGATCAAATTAAGAGAAAACTGGATAAAGATTTTATGTGTTCAATTCAACTAGGAAGTTTTAAAATTCTTAGGGGTTAACCTAAGATACAATTCAAATTAACACTCCAAGTACTTGATCTTATATAAATTGAATGTCTTATTTTCAAGTACTTAAGTCATGCACTTTTTAGAAGAATCTCAATATCTAAGCATTTTATGGAAAAATATCAAAAATTAATTTTTCTTATTGGTTTAACAATTTAAACATTCATATTCAATAAGCATCTTTTAATTTAAATTCATTAATTATAAAATTGATATGGAAAGACTTAAAATATTATGTTGAATTTTAAAATAAATCATTTCATCCATAGCATGATATATACAGGAGAGTATATTATTCTTTAAAATCAAAACATTCAATAATATGATATGAATTCATTGCACACATCAAAATCAATCCATTAAACATAAGAAGTATTTCAAGCAAGGAATTTTATATGCAAGCATATTAATTAAAGAATTCATTCAATCAGAAAGATTTTAACAATCATTGATGGTATGATGAAAAAAGGTTTAGATTATACCAACAATCATCATCTATCATCTTGACATCCAAGAAATCCAAATAAAGATGTTTTTCTCTTTTAAGAGCATTGGATTCTTGGCAAACTTGCAAGATCACTTCAAAACTTTTGGTACCCAAGCCATCTTGGGTCCATAGGAGTTAGTATTTAAGGTTCCTTTTGGAACCCAAATATGTCTGATCAAGGTTTGACCAATTCTTTTAAAGTTGCATTCCGAAATCTTATGGCCAATTTGATTACATTTAAAGCACTTAAAGGAATGATCTTTGATGGAAGCTCTTATAAAAATATCTTTTGCAGTTCACTATTTTCTTGAAGTATTAAAATTGATTTCTATTTTATTGAAAACAACCCCATTGAATTTTACCAAGGATTGAAGATTTTTAAAGCTAATTATAAATTTTTTTAGCTATAGATTTCAAAACCTCAACTTCTCTTCTTAATTTCTTATTTTCTTCTAAGAGCTTTTTCTTTTCAATTGAAAGATTTTTATTTTTTTTAGAAAAAATTTCAGAATATCATTTTTCTTTTTAAGCTCAAGAATTTTTTTATCTAAAGAATTTTTAAATTTAATCAGATTTTCTTTTTCTTTAGCTAAAGAATTTTTTCTTCCATTAAATTGAAATTATTTTTTTTAAGCTCCCTACTTTTCTACCTTAACTTTTTAAATTCATTCATAAGTTCATTAAAGCCTTCTTGAAGCTCATCAAATGTAAATTCAGAAGAATTATCAATGTTTACCTCATCATTTTGAGCCATCAAGCAAGGATTTACGATGCTTTCTTCCTTTTTCTCATTCTTTTCTTCTTTGCTTTGCTCCCCCTTAATCAATGCTTTTCTTTTCTTTTGTTTCTTCCTTTTCTTTCTCTTTTCATCCTTATAAGCCATGAGGCATATGTTGGGGTGACCTTCTTTTTCTTCTTGAGAGCTTGATTCTTCTATTTGATTTGCTCCCTCATAATTTTTTTCCAATTTCTTCCATACATGTACATGAAGAAATTGCATCAAATACATTTAACTCTAAGGAGCAATAAAGTATATTCATGGCCTTAGTATTAAGTTGGGCCATTTCTTTATCATGCTCTTTCAATGCTTTGGGGGTGTGTGAGCCATCGATTATAATCTTTCATAGGTTATAATCATGTGCTTGTATGAAGATAAGCATGCGTGCTTTTCAATAACTATAATATGAGCCATTAAAAAGTGGAGGTCTATCTATAGAATATCCTTCACTAAACTAAGACTCCATTTGGGTTGCCATAATCTTTAGCACTAGATAGTTAGGTCAATAATTAATAACAGAGCACCTACTTTGATACCAATTGTTGCCCAGAGGTAGCAACCCAAGAGGGGGGGGGGTGAATTGGGTTCTTATAAAAGCTTTGGCCAAATTTAACTCTGAACAATTATGTGCTTTGATTTTAATCTAAGTGGTGAGGATGAGATGTATATAATATGGGTAGAAAAATTAAGATAACAAAATCAAACTATGAAAGTAAAGTAAGAATTATAAGCATGCAAAGTATATAGAGAGATAGAAGAAAAAAGCACAACACAAACACACAAAGATTTATAGTGGTTCGGAGCAACTCGCTCCTACGTCCACTCTCCAAGCTTTTCTTAGAAATTTTACTATAATCTACCATTGATTATAGTGTGTTTGTTTACCCAGGCTCACAAACAAACCTAGTTGGTTTTCATAGGAGTACCAACCAAAATCTAACATCATTAGTTTTTTAGGTTTACTAACAATCCAGTTAGTTTTTTGGGATCATCAATCAAAATCTACAATATCCAATTTCGAACTTGGACGGGCCTAAATTCCAAGTTTTTTTCTTCCAAAGAAACTTATAAAGAAATCAAAAAATACAAGTAAAGTTTCAGCACAATATAAAAAATAGAGTATAGGCTCTTTTAAATCCTAAAGAATAAGCCGATAATGTGCTCGATTGAAGCTTGGCTTTTCTTCAAATTATGCTTGAGAGGATGTGGAAGATGTTGGAGAAGATTGCTTTGAAGGCTTACTGAAATCTATGCACAACACTCCTCTCTTTTCTCTTTTCTTTGGATATTCAATATTCCTCATAAAATTTGAAAGATTCTCTCTCTAAATTCCTTAATCTCTTTCTTTTTTTTAATTAATTCTCTACTTTTAAATACTTTTAGAGAAGGTTGGAGTAAGAGTTCCAGTCATTGGAAGCTCTAAAATAGCCATTAGGGTCAAAAAATAGTAGTTGAAAAATTATCCATTAAAGACTGTCCGCGCAGATCGAGACCTCTCACCAAATTTTGAAACCTCTTAATTTTTCATGAGATGTCTCGTTAGAATCACGAGACCTCTCGAGAAATCTACGAGACCTCTCGCTCTTAAAGCATAGAAACTAAATTTCTATCTTCTGAGATCGAGACGTCTCGAGTTCAACTCGAGACCTCTCGAGATTGTGCTAGAATACTATTTCATTATGCTAAACCACTCGAGAGCTCTCGAAAAAAATCTGAGATGTCTCAAAAAATTTTGACTTCATTTTTTTTTAATGCTTGACCTTCCAAACTTGAGTTTCTTGACCCCAAACTCTTTTAAACATAATTGCTTCCTTCGATTTTAATTTTTCTTCTTTTAATCATACTTTTTTCATACCAAGCCATCCAAATATGTGTGAATTTGCTCTTTTAAGTATTTTGGCATGGCATCTTGAGAGGATTTATTCTTGAGATAAATTCTTCATTTTGGATACTTGAAAAATCCTACACACATTCTTGAAATACATGATTAGATACATAATATACTCAATATTTTGGAATCATCAAAATCAATCTCAGGGTTAATAAAATATTTACAGCAAGAAAAGCTTGGACCTAGATCTGAAAAATATTTATTTATAGGGTACCCTAAGAAAATTAGTGCTTATTACTTCTACCATGCTGAAGAGCAAAAGATGTTCGTCAGTAATTTTTGCTCTTCAGCAATAGGATGGTCTTTTTAGAAAAGAAGTTTCTTATAAAAGGAACAACTACCTCTAATGTTAAGCTTGGTGAAGTTCGATAGGTGGAAGAACCAATACATTCTGGTAAACCTGTAAAATTGGATTTGATAAGATCAAACCCAAAGCCTATTGTAGATGTACTCTTGAGAAGATTCGATGGAGTACCGCATCAACCAGACAGATACTATGATTTCTTGATTCGAAACGATAATCCTATCGAACTTGATAAGAACAATGAGGATCTGATCACCTACATGGATGCCATGCAGAGGTCTGACTTTGATCAATGGCTTAAAGCCATGAAGTCCAAAATAAAGTCCATGAAGGTCAACAGTGTATGGACATTGGTTGATCTACCTAAAGGGATAAAATCTATTGGGTATAAGTAGATTTTTGAAAGAAAATAGGGCATAGACGGGAATGTGGAGACATATAAAGCCTGTTTGGTTGCTAAGGGATATCGTCAGCGTTATGGTATTGACTATAACGAGACATTTTCTCCAGCGGTAATGCTCAAGTCTATTCGAATTATGCTTGCAATAGCAGCATACCTAAACTATGAGATCTAGCAAATGGATGTGAAAATAATTTTTCTAAATGGAGAGCTGGATGAAGAGGTGTATATGATATAGCCTGAGAGTTTCACATCCATAGATAAATCCAAGGTGTGCAAGCTTCAGAGATCCACCTATGGATTGAAGTAGATATCTAGGAGTTGGAACATGCATTTTGATTAGGTGATCAGAATGTATGGCTTCATTAAGAATGGAGAAGAACCTTGTATGTACAAATGAACTAATGGTTCTATAGTTGTATTTCTTGTACTGTATATGGATGATATTTTCTTAATTAGGAATGACATCCTTACATTATAGAAAATAAAGGTTTGGCTGTTGTCGCAATTCTTCATAAAGGATTTGGAAGAAGCATCCTACATCCTAAGGATGAAGATCTATAGGGATAGATCTAAAAGATTGCTTGGATTATCTCAGTCCACATACATTGATATCGTACTGAAGAGGTTCGGCATGGAGAATTTTAAGAAGGGCTATCTCTCGATAGGCCATGAAATTTCTCTCTCAAAGAAGGATTGTCTGACAACTCTTCAAGAGAAAGAACGTATGAGTAGAATACCATATGCTTCGATAGTAGATTCTATTATGTATGCCACAATGTATATAAGATTAGATGTGGCATACTCACTAGAGATAGTGAGCAAATACCAGTCTGATCCAAGTGAGAACCACTGGAAGGTTGTAAAGATAATCCTAAAGTATTTGACAAATACGAAGGACCAGTGGCTCATCTATAAAGATACTGATATGAAACTTATGAGATACATTGATTTAGTTTCCAAGCAGATCATAATGATAATAAGAGTGTGTTAGATTATGTGTTTACCCTAAATAGAGGAGTGGTCTACTGAAAAAGTTTCAAACAGCATACTATGGTCGATTTTGTGTGCGAGGCGGAGTATGTCGCGGCATCTGATATTATGAAGGAAGCTATGTAGCTGTGAGAGTTCATCGACGAGCTTGGAGTGGCACCCTCCTTGGATGGTCCGATTCTGCTATACTATGACAGCACTGGAGCCATAGCTCAAATGAAGGAGTCCAAGGTACATCAGCACCCTAAACATATTCTACGTCGCTACCATCTTGTACGTATAATCATAGAGCGCGGTGATGTCGAGCTTCAAAACATCGATGGAAAGAAGAATGTGGCCAACTCATTTATTAAAGCTCTCAGAATCAAAAAGTTCGATAATCATAAATGGAAGATGGGTATTCGATACTATTCTGAGTGGTTTTAGTCTAAGTGAGAGTTGTTAGAAAATATATCCTAAAGCCAATCATTTAGGTTGTAGATGGTTGAGCTAAATATAATTTATACTTAAATTTTAATTAAATAAAATTATTATTCTGATAATTTCATCATTTTGTGCATCTTTCTATAATGAACTCTCTATGATGAAGTTCTTAGGACTATTTAGACTCAACAAAGGAGGATTTATCATTTAGTCCTTAAATTAATCACAATAAAATGATTCATTGTTACCTAGGATGGCAACATTAATCAAGAGTAGGTCATTGTGTGCCATAAGTGTTGGTTGTCCTTTTAACTAAGAAGCATGGTGATGCTGTTATGTCATGCAGGTGAAATATAGGGATATATTTTACTGATCATGACCCAACTGTATAGCTCTCTTCTGCCAAGAATGCTCATGAAGGATATGGGTATATGTGTCCCTTAGACCTGAGGTCACCATGATGACTTGCAAACAACTCACTGTACATAGGTACTAGATTATCTAAATTTTTAATTCAGTGATGGAAGGCTACTGGGTGTACTTAAGTACTTGACTTGTCGGTGCATGAGTCAAAATATGATTGACCCCTCCAAGTGTTGGAGTAAGTGCATCGCTATATTTCAATTTAGCAAATACGGTAATCATATGCCATAGGTTCATCATTGTTACATTACGACTTTTCAATCTATCCAAATGTTGGGTACTATTGCTAGATGATCATATCAGTTGGTACAAAAAATTAGTTCCTATGCTATCGGCTTAAGATTCGAACCTATGAGGTCATACACAATAGAAGTTCCTACTTGATCTGATGGCTAATCGGGAGTCCCACTGGATTGAAACTCAGTTATTTATTAAAGAATTAATTAGCAATTAGATTGCTGATTAGCTCAATTTGATTGAGTGATGAAGAATTGATCAAGTTAAATTGAATTTGATTCAATTTAATTGACCTGATCAGATCATGTGATGATCTAATCGCTTAAGGAGATGGACCCTGATTTGATCAGAGGTTGGACTCGATTAATTTTTAATTTGATTAAAAATTAACTAAGTTGGGTTAATCCTAATTTGGTTGGATTTGACCTAGTCTAATTGGTCAAGATAAATTAGTTTGGTTGAAACCAATTTGGACCAATTCAAAGCTTGTTTGAATTCTCCCTGCGCATTGACTTTTGACCCATTCTCCTTCTCAATGTACATTGGGAATGTGCATGGGATTTCTCCATGCCAAAATTAGAATTTACACCATCCATCTTTCTACTTTTGACCTGGTCCAAGAAGTTGGATTAGGATGAATCACTTGAATTTTGAATTCAAGTGTGTTGGAGGTTGAAGTTAGTTCAAGCTCCCATACTCCACACCATTCTCTTTTTGTTGCCAATATTTTTCCATTGGTGTGCACACGCAGAGGAAGAGTCCTTCTACATGTTAAACATTGTTATGGGCAATGGAAAGAGATAACAAGTCCTCTTGAATTTTGAATTCAAGAGAATTTGTTGAAACAAGTTCAACCAAACCTATCCTTATCCTCCCATGCATTGATGCCTATTAAAAAATAGGATATTTTTGGGCATGCACAAGAGAGAGGCCTAAGGAATGCATGGTGGTATGTGAGGTTTTGTGAGAAATTTCTATAAGATAGAAATCAGAGAAGGCGCATCTCTTTTAGCATGAGAGAGAAGAGTGTCAAGATTCTTATGGGTGTGTGCTAAAACCTTAGAGTTGGGACTTAAGGTTTTGGGTAGAGAGTTTGAGCACTGTGAGTGCAAGATCTCCATCGATTTTTTCTACCACCACCTTGTCATCCTCCATAGAGTCCTCTGATCTTCTGGAGTGTCTAAAAGTTCGAGAGAAGTTCATCGATTGGATTGACAAAAATCAGCCATCGAAGATCCCAGCCAGGAGCTAGCACTCCGGAAGGACTGATTAGGACCAGGAGCTTTGTGTGGACTTACCATAGAGGATGGACACATGTGCGGCTGCAGCACGATCGAAGAGTATCTTTCGATGGATCCAAATTACGGTGATCATCTATCCGCACACAAGTACTATATTTTGAACATAGATCGATCAGCAAATATAATTTGCTGATCGAATGCATTTTATTTTTTTGATTTATATAAGCATGTCAAAAATCTTAAGTAGGATTTTATGATTAGATCATAGCATGCATAGAATTAACTTTAGATTAATTATGCTTCCACTGTAGTTAATTATCAAAAAAGTTTTGAAAGGCATGTCCTAAACCCTACTAGATTTTCTTTAACTTCTGCCATGCCTCTCCATCGGCTGGATGCCTTAATGCATTATCTTTTATTAGGTCCTCTTCATGCCATCTAATATTCTTTGATGTCCTTGCTGACATAAGCAACTTTTATAGTCTTTGAATCAATAGAAAATGCCACATCAACCTTTAAGGTACACGAGTCGATATGCCTTCTTTATTCTATTTCCATCTTAATACACCGCATCTCGTATACTCGTTTTGATTAGCATCCCCCTTTTATAGAGCATGCTATTTTTGGGACATGCATGTATCTTAGTGTTAGTAAAATTCAGCTATTCAATAATCTTCGATGCCTCATAATTATTCTTTAGGATTTATGCATTATCTGAAAGAATGTCTCCCAAAAATTATAGTATGTAGTTTACTCCATTATTACTAAACCCATTGTAGCATTTTGCATGATACAACCAGATTTAAAACTCAAGCTTCGCCATCTTTTCATACCTAGGATATAACGAAATATTAGCATCCTTCATCAACTTATGGACCTTCTTCACATTCTCACTATTTATCATTCCACAAACTATAGGATCAAACATCAACGTAGATGCACTGTCATTATGGCTAACAAATAAAAAAATATCATGAACCATTTGTTCCACTCCTCCATCATGTTGATCACCTCCTTGCAGCCTGCCCCCACCATGTTGATCTCAATAAATTTCATAATTAGGTTTAAAGTTATAAATAGTGAGGTGATCATTTACATCTTAACGACATAGCCACGGCCTATCTATACACTTTTTATAAGGATATTGGATAAGTCCATGATCCCCAAATTTCTCTATAGTAAAATCAAAAAATATTTAAAGTCCAGCCTTATATTCTGATAAGAGCTTACTAAACTTCATCCATCCCTTATCTATTATAAAAATGGTGATACTGCAATTAAATAATGTATGGAACTTACATTATATACTAATGCATTGTAAACAAATATGCATTATAATAAAAAATGCTCTATAAATAGGGATCAAAATAAATATCATGTATGGAACTTACATTAGATATCACTTTCATATATGCAATAAATACATCCTACCACCAACTAATAGGTAAAGATAGATCCTATCCCATTCAGAAATTGCATTAATTTTATAGGTTCATTATAGTAATCAAATGACACACAATAGAAACTGAAAGAAATTTTGGTAGTATTTTCTCTTAGTTCTCTTGTGTAGGGAGAATAAAGAAAAAATAATATCCAAATTTTTTTTTGAAATTCTCAGTATGCCATTTGATTACTGTAATTATCTATATAATTATTTATAATTATTAAATTATCTAAATTAGATAATCAGTTGATTATTGTACATAATTCTTCTATCCATATAAATATATAAATATGTGGATGTCAGAGATTATGTACACTAATCAATTGATGGGTCTATCATTATGTAATACAATAAACAAAAGCAACAAAATATAAATAGTAACCCAAAAAATTTTATGAAATAAATTCTATAACATGAATTACATCTATAAATAAATTATAACATTTATACCAGAACATTACTAGAGTCAGATGTATCTGAATAAGAATAGTAATAAAGCTCAAACTCTGCTTCTGTAGCCCATGAAGCATCACTCAAATGTATCTCTATGAGAGTTTCACTCATGTCCGGAGGATGGAGGATGGAGCTCTACGTTGTAGCTTCTAATAGTAATCGCTGCCTCCCTAGCTACTACCACCACCATGTCTCGACATCTAGCTACCAAGCTATAGCCCAGAACCCGACAGCCAAGAATTCGCTGGCATGACCCAAAACCCACCAACGAGAATTCTCTTATCGATCGGCATGGTACAGTCTAAGGTCACCGACACGATCCAAAACCCATCGGCATAGCTCAGAACCCACCAGTATGGTCTAGAATCCATCGATAGGTATTTTCAACTTACCAACTGGTATAGTCCACCGCCCAGAATCCACCGACATGGCATGGTCCAAGGCTACCGGCATGGCACAGCATGTTCTAAGATTGCCAACATGGCCCAGAACTTGCCGGCATGGTCTAGAACTTGTCAATGGGTGTTTTTAGCTTACCAACTGGCATAGTCCACGACACGGCCTACAACCCATCGGTGGGGGTTCTCTTACAGCATGGCACGGCATGGCCCAAGGCTGCCAATATGGCATGGCATAGCCCAAGGCTGCCAACATAGCCCAGAATCCACTAGCACGATCCAAAACTCGACGATGGGTGTTTTCAGCTTATTGATCGGCACAGTCCATGGCATGGCCTAAAACCCACCAGTGGGGGTTCTCTTATCCGTTGGCATGGGATGATACGACTTAAGACCACCGCCATGGCCCAAAATCTACTGCCATAGCTTAGAACCAATTGGTGGGGGTTTTCTTACTGGCCTGCACGGCCCATGACTACCAGCATGGCCTAGAACCCAATAGTGAGGGTTCTCTGACCGACCAGCATGGCCCAGGACCGTCTACGACCATCAACATGGCACGACCCAAGACCGCCAGCACAGCACAGTCTAGAACCCATTAGCACAGCTCAGAACCAATCGATAGAAGTTTTCTTACCTATCGGCACGGCCCACGGCCACCACCACATCTCGAAACCCATCCGCAAGGATTCTTTTTAAATATTATTATAAATATTATAAATAATAATTAATAAATATTATTATAAAATAAAATAAAAAATTATACCTATGACTACATGGAGGGGGGGTTGCACAAAGCTCCAAGGGTCAGTGGCAGTAGCACTAAAGGGAGGGGGTAGCACTAGACGTAGCCTAGGAGAGAGACAAATAAAGACACTGAGATATAGAGAGATAGAGAGAGAAGAAAGATAGAGAGAAAGAGGAAAGAAAGAAATAGAAAGAGGGAAGAGAGAGAGATAGAGAGACAGAAAGAGTGAGAGAGTAGGGAGGCCAAGGGGGCGATGATGGTGCAAGAGGGAGGGGGCGGTAGTGATGAGTCGGGCCGAGGGAAGTGAGGAGAGAAAGAGAGAGAGAGAGGAGGCAGGGCCAGTCAAGAAAGAAGGAGGAGGCGGGGGAGATGGAGGGATCGATCGGAAAGGAGGCAGGGCCAGCCAGGGAAGAAGGAGGAGGCGGGGCCAAAGAAGGAGGAGGCGAGGGAGGAGGTAGCACCAGTGGAGGAAGAAAGAGGAGGTGGGGCTGGTCGAGGGATGCCAGGGATGAGCATACCGACGGTGGTAGGCCAGCAATGCAGAGGAGGGAGAGACAGAGGGAGAGAGGGAGGAGGAGCTTACCGACGGTGGAGAGGAGGGAGAGAAAGAGCTTAGAAGAGAAAAATAAAAAATGAGATAGGTCAAAAAAAATGACCTAATCTATGGCAATGATTTTCAAATCGCTGTAATATGCCTATGGCAGCAGTTATTAGTAACTATTGCCATATGCATATTGCAACAGTTTCAAAACCCGTTGCCATAGTTTAATATAATTTTTTTAATTTTTCTTTGAATATGGTATCATTTAAAAATTTAAAATCCATCTTCTTCATTCATTATCTAAATAATTATTATTAAAGTATCATCATAAAAGACCTCCTTGATCCAATAGCTCTAGCTTCATCAATCGATAAAATTTGATTTCGATAACCATGAACGATGGCATGATGATCTGATAGATAGAGATCATCAATGGATCTAAAAATCTACAACGATAATCTTGGTGACATTTGTAGCATAATACCAAAATTTTACTTCAATCGATTTAGTACGAGATAATTTTGATCATTAAATAAAAAATGAGTGATCAAAAGATCAAATGGCATCCGATTATGAGATGATTTTTTAGATAAATGATCTTGGCTACTACTTTAATTATTTTTATGATGATAATCATAAAATTCAAACCACACATCTAACAATAATCCAAAATTATACATCACTTGATACTCATTCTTAAACTCCTTAAGTAATTATACTTGTGCTTTTGCAAGATCTACTTAACATGAATGCTTCATACAAAAATAGTTTGGATTTTATGATCATCACCATATAAAATGATTAAAATTATATCAAAGATCATTTATCTAAAAAATCATCTTATAATCAAACGTCGTTTGGCCTTTTGATCACTCATTTTTTATTTAATGACCAAAATTTCATACTAAATTGACCATAATAACAATATGCAATTAAAGTAAAATTTTGATAGTATACTATAAACGTCACCGAGATTATCATTATAAATTTTTGGATCCATCGATGGTCATTATCTATCAGATCAAAATACAATCATTCATGGCCAATGAAATTAAATTTTATTGATTGACATAGCTAGGACAATCGGATTGATAGGGGTCTATTATGAAAATACTCTAATGATAAATATTTAGATAACAAATGATGAAAATAAATATTAAATTTTAAAATTATATTATATTTTAAAAAATATAAAAAAATATATAGCAGCAGTTATGAATAATCATTGCCATAGGTTGAGCTATGTGTAACCGCTGCTATAAGTTCGATATATCACAGTAGTTTCAAAAATTGCTGTCATAGATTTTATCTAATGTAGCAGTTATACATAATCATTACTGTAGGTCAGACAAATGGCAGTGGTCACTTATAACTACTATCATAGATCGAGACTATGGAAGTGATTAAGTAACCATTGCCATAAATTGAACTTATGATAATGATTTTTGGTAACTACTGCCATAGGTCAGACCTATGGCAGCGATTAATTTTAACCACTGCTATAGGTTGAGTTTATGGTAGCGGTTCGGAATAATGCTGTTTTAGAATTTATGACAGTGATTTTCAAACTACTACTATAGTAAGCACTGTCGTAGCTCTATTCTATAGTAGTAAAATATTCTGTCCATCAGTGCATATGGATGGCAAACATGCTGATAAGAGCATGATGTTGTTAGGACACCATGTTTATTAGTTTAATTCTGACTTCTTAAATTAATTAAAAATAGATAGTAAGTAGTAAGTTGGATCAAATCCATAGAGAAGGCAGTGTTTTAGTTTTAAAATCTTTGATTTTTATAAAAGAAAAAAGATTTCAAAAAAATTAAAGTCAAAAAATAAAAATATAAATAAAAAATAAAAATTAAATAATGCAAAAAATTAAATTTGGTACTAAGATCTACTAGTTAGATCTTAGCATTTACTTGCAATAAAATTAAAGAGCAAAAATTAAATTTATAATTAAAAATAAAAAGCATAAAATTTAAATAACTAAAAAATAAAATTTATATTAATTAAAAATTTAAAATTTAAATATATAAAATTAAAAAAATAAAAATTAAAAATAGCTAATCTTGATCTTGAATTGATATTGGTATTGAGATGGTGTAGAAGTCAGCTTTTTCTCTCAGTACCGTCTACCTTGAAGCAACCTTAAATTTCAAGTATGGCTCTAACCTATACTACCACCTTCCCATGATCGAAGACAATGAGTTCTAAAGGCCCGAGGGTCCTATTTATAGGTGTTGGGGAGCTAGAGATCCTTGCTGCAAGTAATATGGGACTAAAGAGGAGTTTGATCGGCAAATATGGAAGAAATCCATATGAAAATAGGATTAAAATAGTTTTTGGATAAATTCAGCTCTCTTGGGTGAAGCCTAGCCATTGGATCTACATCAAATGGCTTAAAAAATCCAAAATATCATGTTTTAAAGACCTAATCATAGTCGGATTGATTGTAGACCATCGAATCGAGCTCTAGATGCTTCTCGTCCATCAGATTGTGCAAAAAAGAACTCCTAAATCATTTTCCAAGTTAGATGCTTTCTCAGTCATCCGATCACATTGAGGGAGAAGATCTAGCCATTGGATCGGGATTTGGAGCATTCACAGCCATTGGATGGCATAGATAAAGCTTCTAAATCCTTCTTTAAATTGAAAATCAACCCTAGCCATTTGATTTCAATCGCAAACCACTTGAGCCACTGGATCGTGCATTACTGTTCATATGGAGCATAGTGGACCAGGCATTTCATAGACTTGAGCCAATCAGTGCACGGCATGGGTGTGAAATAACCAAAATACCCTTCCTTAGAGGTCTACCATGAGTTGTGATATTTTTGACGTGAGCCTGATGTCAATGGCTCCGGATCAACTTTGGATGCATAGGCTGGGTTTGGTTGATATGGGCATGCCGACTGAGCCAATTTTTATTTATATATATATTATTTTTTTCTTTTTTTTTTTAAATTTCATACTGGATCTATTTTAAATTGGATTGGCTCTAAACTTATTTCATTATGATTAAAAAATTGAGCTCTTTTGATTTATGATCATATTTCCTAAAATAGATAAACAAAAATATTTAATTTTTAAAAGTAAAAATAAATTAATTAATAAATTAATATTTTTATTAGTAAATTTATTGTAATTATCATATCTCCTAACTTAAGTTTTGCTCATCCTCGAGTAAAGAAAGAATTTAGTTTTAGATATCTTTTAACTTTAGAGTCTTGAATTTTACCTAACCAATTTTTAAAACGGCCATTGAGTTCAGTAGGGCATAAGTGAGATATATCATTGGAGTATTAATACTTACTAATATAAAAATTAAATGAAGAACATTTAACTTTTTTGAACTTTTTCTAAATTATCCAATTCTTTATCTCTAAATTATCTAAACTTTCATATGGGCAAGTGTATTGTTACTTTCACCCTTCATTTATTGATTTTTTTATTCATATTGCCCATTTTTTTATATGAATATCATTGTTTACTTAGACAACGAGATTCGGTTACTTGATAAAAAATTAATATATATATTTTTTTAATATTGTACCACTATTGAGTGCCTTAATCTCTAAAGCTTTTTATTTGATCTATGTAGCTAGTCTTAGGCCAATGATTTTCAAACCAGTTGGCTTTAGGGCACTAGATATAAAATACCCCTCGGACTTACTAGCTCAAATTAAACAGGCTACGAGTTTAGACTAGCTTTACAACGAGCTTCTTCCTCCTTTCCATCTTTTGACGTGAAACTCTATGCTTGCTTAGGTAAAGAGGCTTAGTTATTCAATAAGAAGTATTTAAAAACTATTTTATTTTAAATTTTAATTTTTATAAAGAAATGTATAGTTATCCTATACAAGTCCATAAAAAGTAGACTCTTCTTTGATGCTAGTAGAAAAAATTAAAATTATCAGAGAAAAATTTTTTATATTCAAAACTTAACTCTTTATTAAATTTTCTTAATACTTGATCACTTAATATCTCACAAATTCTCTGATCTGTGCATCATTTTTTTAAAAAAAGATACCTAGTTCAACTTAATTTTTAAGCATAATCAAGTATCTAAATGCTAAATACTAACTTCTTTAAAAACTTTTAAAATTTTTAAAATTTTATTATTCTTTTCTCCAACTTAATCGACATTATCCTCAATGAAGAAGAAAAATAAAGGGTTAATAAAGAAAAGAAAAAAATACACCAGACTTAATATGTATATGGTCCAGCATGGTTCTTTAAAAATTTGGGCTCTTCCTCCAACTTATTCAAAATAATCTAAAAAAAATAAACTAAAAGGATAAATAAGATAAAAAAACTAAGTATTGGATTGCCTTCCAATAAACGCTAAGTTTACTATCTTTAGCCAGATACAAGGTAGCTTACTTATCCTGTATCAAATATTGGATTGATAAATTTTAATGATTTTGGATTGTCAATCTCAGGAAGATAGTTTGTTATCCTTTTATTAATATATTCATTGTTAATTTTAAAAATATAGTTTGTGATCCTATTCTCAGACCCTTGCTTCTTAAGAATTTCTTCTATTTGTTCTTCTAAAATACTCATGAATTGAGTTTTTAGGTTAGAAGTTAAGTTTGATGCAATGGGTACTAGAAGGGTGTCTAAAAGCAGGTTTAATTCTGAAGGTAAATTAATATGATCTTATTTAAATAACTCTAGTGGCTCTTTATTGCATGCCTCTTGATTTTTGTAAGAAGAATCGACTTCTAAGGCTGAAGGGAATAAGATTTCAGGTTTATAAGTCTCAAGTAAATCATCTATTCTCTTTTTTTCTATATTTATCTCATTAGAACCAGCATTAGTACTAGTTTTAAGTCCAAATTCTTCTTTATGGTTAGTCTCAGTACTAATATCTTTTTCTATATTTTTATTTTGGCTAGCATCAGTACTAGTCTCTCTCACCTGACCTTGGTATGGATCCACAAGAATCTTATAATTTTTAAGTTCAGAAATTACTTTGGCATTCTCTAATTATGGATTCTTAGGTGGGACATTGGATTGGTAATTAGATCTAGGTGATTGGTGGACATTAAGTGGATTGTTTATAAAATTTTGTTGGCTCAGCAATTGACCTAGTTCTCTCCTTATATTAGACTCAGCTAATTATCCTATTTGAGCTTCTAACCTGATGATGGATTCTTGTTTATTCAAAATCAATTGTTATTGAGTCAAAATCAGTTATTGTAGTTGATTAAATCTATCATCGGCTAGATTGATCTATTGAGAAGATGGGTATGATGGTTGATTATAATATGGTGGCTGAAAAGATTGACTAGGTTGATCTTTATTATAGGCATAGTTCTGAAATTAGGGCCTATTTTCATAATTTTGCATAGGTAAAATTTGGATTTGAGCCTGAGTCTGTTGGGGTATCCAAGAAAAATTGGGGTGGTTCCTCCAATCTGGGTTATATGTATTTAAAAAGAGATCATTAATTGACTTGGAGTAGTCTTGTACAGCTTGAACTTATTCTTGGATAAAAATAAAAATTATGCAGCCATGGGATATTCACTCATATGATGGGTTAAGCTAGCACAGATTAAATAAATCATTTGATAATTAGAGGGTGCTATGTATTGTGCAGGAGATTATTAATCTAGAGTTAAGAGTTGATCTAATTTCTAGGCAAGCAGGTCCACTTTATTTTTTAAGTTCAAATCAACCTTAGAACTAAATTCTAGATGTTTAAATTCATGGATCTCTACCTACTTTTGGTAGAAGGATAACGAAGCATGGTTGATTGAGTTCTCACTTAGAGTTTCAAACAAGACATAGGCTTTGTCCTCACTCTTATTCATGAATGCACCTTCACAAGATGCATCTACCATCTGTCTATATTGGTCTCCTAAATCCTCATAGAAATCTTGAACTATTTGCCACTTAGATAGACCATGGTGTGGGCATTTTTTAATAAGTTTCTTAAGTCTCTCTCATGACTCATGAATTTGTTCTCCTGGAAGCTGAGCAAATCCAGTGATAGCTGGCCTTATAGTGTTGGTTCGACCTATGAGATAAAATTTTTTAAGAAATTTACTTTATAACTTAGCTCAAGTTTTGATTGGTCTTCTTATTATGCTAAGCCAAGATTTGGCTTTATCTTTTAATGAAAAGAGGAATAAGATTAATCTAAGGGCATCATTGGTTAAAGTTTGAATCCTCACCATATATCAGATTTCTAAAAATTCATCCAGATGCTTATAAGAATCTTTATTGGTATTTACATAGAAAGATGAAAGCATCTAAATTATGGTTGGCTTGATCTCATGGTGGATAGCATGGATATCAGGTAACTGGATATAAGTCGATGGATTATAGATGGAAGAAATAAAATATTTCTTCATCTGCCTAGGTAGTTTTCTAAAATTTCTAGCCATTTGACTATTGAGTTTAATATGGTTCAGCCATTCAATTTTATGATTAGGTTCAACTAGATCAGATAAAGCAATCTCCTACCATGCATGTACTAGTGCAACCTTATCATATGGTCTAGAACTTTTTTTAGAATTTATTTTTATTATTTTATTATTTTTAATTATTTTTAATTTTTTATTATTTTATTTATTTTATTATTATTTTTAATTTAATTTAATTTAGTTTAATTTAATTTATTATTATTTATTTTATTTTTGGAGGAGAAAAGGAGAAGAAAGAAAGAAGAGTTTTAAAGAGGAGGTCCTAAAAAGTCTTAGAACTAAGAAGAGAAAGAAAAATTAAGGTTTAATTAGATTTGATGTTTTAGTTAGCAATCAAGTTAGGCAAACAATCCTGACTAAAGATTATCCTAGATCTAGACAGCTCTTAACTGTCAAGGTCATCTTTAGACCCTCCAACTAAAGAATCAGTCAATCAACTGGCTAAGTAAGTATAAGCTTGATGAGAGTCCCCCCGTTGCTTGCCTTAGACATCAATTATACTTGACTAAATAAGCTGACAGAACTAATTATAAATCACCTTCCTTTGAGTCCAGTCATTTTTTAACCACTTGTCTTAGACACCAGTCAAACTAACTAACGCTAACTTGATCCAACTTTTAGGATTCTTTATCCTAATGAGCTCGAGTTTCTAGGACCGATGTCTAATTAATTTTAATTTAAAGGCTTAGGTCAATGCAAGATGTTGGTTGGTTATTTATGGGCTAAGAAAGGATGATTAAATCTCCATCTTAGCTTGTTTAATTGGGTGTTGCTTTTAAATTGATTTAAAAAATGAATATATACAATCACTTTTAAACAAGGGATTTTATGCAACTAAATTAGATGCATGAAATTTAATTGAACTTGAAGAGCTTACCTTATCTTCAGTGATCATTAAAAAAATAAAAAAATAAAACTAAATATAATATGATGGATGCTCTAAGCAATTAGGATTTCTAATCTTGTCAGAAAGCTTTTAATTAGATTTAAGTGGATAATTTTTAATTAATTTAAAAATAAATTAAATAATAAAAAATTTTAAAATTTAGGATTGATCTCACCAAATAAGACTGAAAGCTTCCTCCTTATCCTAATGTTTTTATTATTTTTTATTTTTTTATTTATAAAATAAATAAGAAAAAGTTAGTAAAAAAAGATTAAAAATTTATTTATAATTTATTTTATAGAAAAATCAAAGAGATCAAAAATTTTAATGTCCATGCCTTCCCCCGACAATGGTGCCAAAAATTTGATAAGAGCATGATATTGTCTTTAGGACATCATCTTTATCAGTTTAATTCCAACTTCTTAAATTGATTAAAAATATGTAATAAGTAGTGAGTTGGATCGAATCCATAGGAAGGTAGTATTTTAGTTTTGAAATCTTTGATTTTTATAAAAAAATTAAAGTTAAAAAATAGAATTATAAATAAAAATAAAAATTAAATAATGTAAAAAATTAAACTTGGTACTAAGATCTACTAATTAGATCTTAGCATCTACTTGCAATAAAATTAAAGAGTAGAAATTAAATTTATAATTAAAAATAAAAAGCATAAAATTTAAATAACTAAAAAATAAAATTTACATCAATTAAATATTCAGAATTTAAATACATGAAATTTAAAAAAAAAAATAAAAGTTGCTGATCTTGATCTTCAGTCGGCATTGGCGTTGAGATGATATAGAAGTCAACTCTTCCTCTTGGCACTGTCTGCCTCAAAGCAATCTTAAATGCCAAGCATGACTCTAATCTGTACTATCATCTTTCAATGATCGAAGACAATAAGTTTTGGAGGCTTGGGGGTCCTATTTATCGGTGTTGGAGGGCTAGAGATCCTTACTGTAGACAATATGAGACTAAAGAGGAGTTTGATCGGCAAATATGGAAGAAATCCATATGAAAATGGGATTAAAATAGTCTTTGGATGAATTTTGCTCTCTTGGGTGAAGCCTGGCTATTGGATCTGCATCAAACGGCTTTAAAAAATCCAAAAAATCACATTTTAGAAACCCAATCATGGTTGGATTAATTGTAGACCATCGGATCGAGCTCTGGATGCTTATCATCCATCAAATCATGCAAAAAAGAACTCCTAAATCCTTTTCCCAGTCGAATGCTTTCTCAGTCATCCGATCGCACTGAGGGAGAAGATCTAGCCATTGGATCGGGATTTGGAGTGTTCACAACCATTGGATGGCACAGATAAAGCTTCTAAATCCTTCTTTAAATCGAAAATCAATCCCAATCATCCAATTTCAACTACAAACCACTTAAGTCATTGGATCATGCATTACTGTTTATATGGACCATGGTGGACCAGGCATTTCGCAGACCTGAGCCAATCAGCACGCGACATGGGTGTGAAATGACCAAAATACCCTCTCTTAGAGGTCTACTGTGAGTCGCGATGTTTTTGACATGAGCCTGACATCAGCGGCTTCGGATCAGCTTCGAATGCATGGGCTAGATCTGGTTGATATGGGCGCACTGAGGGAGCCAATTTTTATTTATATGTATTTTTTTATTTTTTTCTTTTCTTTCTTTAAAATTTCATATCGGGTCTGTTTTAAATAAGATTGGCTCCAAACTTATTTCATTATGACCAAAATATTAAGCTCTTTCTATCTATAATTATATTTTTTAAAATAGATAAATAAAAATATTTAATTTTTAAAAATAAAAATAAATTAATTAATAAATTAATATTTTTATTAGTGAATTTATTGTAATTATCACATGCCATAACATGTGGTGTGTAAGGCTCCTAGACAAATTGATAAAAAAAATAAATATATCTCTATTAATAATTATAAGTTGAATATTACTTCAAGAATTTTTGAAATTATAGTCATAAATATGAAATAAGTTACCCATCTTTCAGTATCATCTAAGTAGTCTAATTGATCTCTATAAGCACGTATGATATAGATGGACATATCCTTCACATGAAACAGAACAGTCTACCTGTAGATGTTGTTATTATAATTTGACTATAACCAATTATAAAAGTAAAAATATAATGCTTATAATATAAACTTCTTTTATCTAAATTTTCATGGTGCATCTAAGATGTATGGCATATAGAGGTGGCAATTTTATCCAAGCTATCGAATACCCGACCTGACCTGATCTAAATGGGACGGATTTTATCTGATCCGATTAGAAATCAGGATAGGTATGGATTCTAAAAAAATATCCAAAGCAGGTTCGGATCAGGTATGGATAATAGTATGCCCTGACTCAAATTCGATCTGATATAATTTTAATATATTTTTTATTTAAAATTAAAATAATTTTATATTATTTATATATATCTGATCTGATTTGATCTAATTAATCTCTCTTATATATCTAATCCGATTCGACCTACATTTCTACTTGACCCGACCCGACCCGATCTAAAGTGGATATGGGGCGGATATGGATATAGAATTTTTACTTACAGGGCATGTATGGGTATGGGCTGACCTGACCCATACTCGACTCATTGCCATCCCTAATGGCATATCATCGTCCATCCTTGCTAGTCTCATCTCTAAAAGCTATCGTCTCTCTGGATGGAAAATAGGAAACATCTCCATGCCCATGTCTGAAAATATTCATAGATAAATCATGTAACTAAATTATATAAATAAATATATATAAACTTGAAGAAAATATATGCATGTAATAAAACTAAATAAGAACCAATGTCTGATTGCATAGGCTAGGTGGTTCTACATAAATTTTGATACAAAAATGCCAGGATGGCACTCCCCTAACTCATGCAGGCTAACAGATGAAGATCCTCCAACAGAGGTAAATACATTAGCTTCAATAGAGCTGATGATGTATCAGGTAGAAGGGATCCTCCAAGCATATGCCAAATCTGGCCCTGAGTGTACTACTGAACCATCTCATTAGAAGCATCATCTGGCAATTGAAAGTCTGCAAAATAATTCGATAGCCATCTTAGCCTAAGTCTACTCCCCTTAAAAGCTTCAGTCAGAGGTGCAACCCCTAATAATTGCTTGCAAAGTGACTGCCACTGTGATATCATAAATGCAGGATCATGACCAGTAACTGGCAAACCATCGATGCGTAAACTAGTCAGGATGCTAATATCCTGTCATGTGACGGTAGTCTCTGCAAAAGGTAAATGAAATATATGAGTCTCTATGTGCCACCTCTCAATCAATGCAGTAATCAAACCTACATTCATCTATATCTGTCCAATACGATAGACACTATAAAAATCCAACTACCGTAAAAGCTGTAAGCCTCTATCCAGAAAAGATGGGGTGCATGTCCAAAAAGATTGGTCTAATCGTCGACATCTAATCTGCTGCATCTCCTGAAACAACACCAAACAAAAATAATATGAAAAAAAGTAACATCATTAATATCAAATTAACCAAAATTGCTTTAATAGAAAGTTAATCACCTCCCTCTCATATGCACTTTGATCTATGCAATGCCTATAAAGTCAAACTGCTAGGATCCCTAGGCCCTGGATTCAAAATGCAATAAGACATGATGGCTAAAACAACCTGCAAAACACATTCAAAAGAATATGGCATACAAACATGTTAGAAATTTCTCAAAGAACAAGGCAAAAGAAAAGCACTTGCTCCACAATCAATGGCATGGAATATATAGAATAATACACTACTCTGGACATATATAGAACAAGTATTCATTTCTGGATGTATACTACATAATAGTTCAACTCCAAAAATATATAGAACAATACATAACTCTAGACATAGATTACATAATAATTCAACTCACAGAAATACATAGAACAATATACAACTCTAAAAATACATAGAGCAATATACTCTGTTACCTTTAATTTCTTCCACTACTTGAAGTTGATGTATGTTGAAGTAACTTAGAATAGCGACGATGATCATGACCCTATTTCTTACAAATGCTATCGTGATTCTTGCTTCTTATTTGCCTATAATCCATCTCATTTTGAAGCCTTATTGACTTTGGCCTACCTTTTTGCTTAGATCTTAAACGATGATGATCAGGAATATATGTGAACATATGTGCACCCCCAAAAGTCCTCATGTGGTAATGAATAAAACTCATCACTTCAAGCATTTATATATGCCGCAACTATGTATGCATTATCCATGAATCCACTAAAATATATAGCAATTTCTTGGTACATAGCTAAAATGTGGGAACAAGGATATCTATAGATGCTTCACTTTCCACAAGAATATTTTCTTTCATTTAAAGTTATAATATAAAAATTTTCTTCACCTCTTAATCCTGTACTTACTCTCCTCATAAGCATTCATGAATGTCTCTTTGAAGGTTGAATGCTGTTACTTTGTGCTGGTTAGCTTTAACTTAATTTTTAGTAATCTTAATTACAATATGAAGAGTAAAAAAACTATTTAGATTCTCCTATATATATCTTAAGGCTTGGACACATCTCGTAATAAAGTATTTCATAAGATGGTAAAATATTATTTGAACACAAGCTATAATGGCACATTTCTAGCTCCTCGTAAGACACTGTTAAAAACCTCTGACAAATTTATAGTTAAAACACTATAACATATGTCGACATCAGGTACCAATATTCATTTCTCTTTTTTCAACTCAAACAGCCAACTCCAAGCCTCTACATTCACTATCCTAATCCTATCCATGATAAATTCGAGCTTGCGAACTTAATAAGTGCTCCCTGCTTGTCATATTGCTCTTTCAAGCTGTATATTTTTAAAATAAGTATTGAAACTACTGTAGACATGTCTTAAGTAATATCGGTAATAAGCACATGGTAGACTCTATCCAATAGCCTCATCTATATTGGTATTCAATATATCTGGATGTTTATTAAAAAATAATCATATTTTATTTCTATCTTGTGTGACATGTATTTTGAACCTTAAAAGAAATCAACTCCAACTAGCAATCATCTCCTCATCCATAATTGCATATGCTAAGTATTGGTGCGGAATCTGGTTGATACTGGAACTGGCTGGACCAAGAGAAGTCGAGGTCGCTGTTGGAACCTGCAAAAAAAGTTCAAACTGAAGGAAGGGTGGCTTCGGTAGGACCCTCTGATGGTCAAGTCAGCTCTTCTGGCCAACATAAATGGAATGCTTAGTAGAAAAGTAGTAGAGTGTTGAAAAGAAGAAGAGAGCTTCTAGATGAAAGTATATCTGGAGGGTCTTTTATATAGATGGAGCCTATAACAAACTGATAGTGACAGCCGTAACCACCTGGTAGTGGGCTATTCAGGGCTACATGGAGTTTGTTACAGAGGATAGTATATGTTGTTGTGACGTGCCAGCTAGAGTTTGGATGGGACGGCTATAGGCAATAGAACGTTCCTTACCGATGTTGTTCCAGAGGAGCTCAGAGATTCTCGAGATTAGCTATGCGTGGGTCGTTATTCATCATATTGAGAGTCAGTGCTGAGATCCTTTTGGACAGCCAGAAGAAGTTCGAAAGGAGTTCGATGGAAGGAGAAGTTCGAAAGGAGTTCGATAGGTGGAGAAGTCTGACTAAAGAAGAAGTCTGGAAGGAGTTTGACTAGTGGAGAAGTCCGATTGAAGGAGAAGTCCAAAAGAAGTTTGACTAGTGGAGAAGTCCAAAAGGAGTTCGATTGATGGAGAAGTCCGACACTCTTAATGAAGCATGGAAGTTCGTCTGGAGGAAGTTCCACCAAAAGAGGACTGACTGCCTGGGATGGAGAAGCTCGGCCACCCCTACTACTCAAGCTCTTCTGGACGAATTCTGGAGGGATCTTGCAAATTTGATCGAGGCTCGATCTTGGTTGTTGCTATCGGACGGGATTATTCAATGATCAGATATCTGGCCAAACTTTGGCAGGAGTAGGTTCACCCCAATAAAGTCCCCCCACTTTTGAGTTCAAAATTCGAGGGAAGGGAGTATAGATGCGGCTGTAGAAGTTCTTTTTGGCTTCCCACGCTCGTCAGAATGAGACATTTTAGCATTTACCATGCTGGCATCGAAGCTCTTTAAATTCGAAGTGAGTTTAACAAGACAATCCTTTGGCTTTCCCACCACAATACTGCCCCAAGCATAGCGCAATTAAGGATTCGCCCATAGCCATTGCTCTGCCATGATGAGTGGGACATGCGGCACTTACAGTCCGACCGAATGAGATCTGCCATCATAACCATATCGGGCTCTCCTTGGCTATTTAAGGTCTTCTCCCATCTCCAAAATCCATTCTTGCCCAAGTCTTCTTCTTCCTTCGGCACCTGCTCTTCTTCCATTCGAGGATTTTAGTTTCTCCCTTCATCTTTCCTAGTTTCGAGCATTCCTCTATCCGATTTTCATCGTACTCATCATCTCTTTGTCATTCTTAATCAGCTTAGGTCAGCCTCTCAATGCCTATTTTCAATTACTCTTGCCTCTTTTACTTCTTGTTCTTTCAATTTTTTCATACAAGTTTTTGCACTTTATTTTTTCCTACTTTTTGAGATTTTTCAAGGGGTTTACTTTGATCTGTATGTCTTCTGAAACTTTTCAATCCATCTGTTCTTGGAGCTCGTCTGGACCGACCTTCCTAGACCCCACCCCCTTGACCAAGGTTGAGCCTAAGAACATATCCCATCAGCCTTTCATTCCCTTCTATCCTTACTCTGAATGACCTCTCCCTAATCAGGATACAGTATGGCATTCCATCGAAATACGACCTTGAGATCCTCGATCAGATGACCGCACTAGTTCGCCTCCGATCGGTTGATTTTGTTTGTATCTAGAAGTCTTGTGTGCCGGGCTTTGACTTCCACCTCCTCTCTTTGTAGTCACCATATTTCACTTTTTGAACATCTTCTTTGCCTCCATAATATTGAACTCCTTTCGGTTCATAATTGGCTTTCTTTTCCTCTATCGCCTGACTGAAGTTCAACCAACAGTCTCGTTGTTCCAAAATTTCTATACCTTCAAACATCATCCTTCTACAAAAGACTGATCGTACTTTTTCCCTCAATTCGATAAGAAGGGATTGCTAAAAGACACTCCTTTTATTCATAACTAAAAAGAGAAGTACTTTTTTGTCTGATGTCCAACCTTGCTGCTTGGCTTTTCTCCTTGGGGCTTCTTTAGGAAATCCATCCACCACGCCCCTAGCCTGGATGGAGCCGACCTTGAGTCTTCTAACAGACCCAAGGAGTACCAAGCTCCTGGTCTCCCCGAGCTTTTGAAGGAACAGACCTTGTTTAACCATAGCATGAGCCTCCTTAACCCTGCTAGTATTAAGTGCATTTGTATATATGTATGGACTTTTATGAAATTTGATGCATACCTCGACTGATCGTGATCTTTCTTTATTGCAGAAATGGACACCGATGCTGCAGAAAAGCTCGCTAAGGGCTTTTATGCCAAGAAGAGAAAGAGAGTAGCCCCAGGCAAAAGCTCAAAGAGGGTGAAGGTCAGTGGCTCAAGTTTTGAGGTCTCAAATATATCCGCGATCACTTTCGAAGTTATTTTGGGCATCGAGGTCCTTTCAATTATTTGGGGCAACATCGAAGGTGAGGACCCTCGGCCTCCCGCACCCTTGGGTCTCCCCACTGGAGGGCCGGTGCCAGAGCCCCTTACTAAGAGGGTTGGAGGGGTCGGAGATGACAAGAAGAAGAAGAGGGCCCCTATTGCGAAGGTGGTCCGAAAGGCTCGTCCGGGTGGGTTGAGCGATAGCGACGGCGACGATCTGGGGGCGGACCCCTTCGACAATTCGGAGATTATCCAGGATCTGAACAATAAGTTCATCATGCCCGAAGAAGTGGACCGCCTAGCCAACCTCGACCAGACGTAGTTCATCTGGGAATCCCTTGGAACCTTCCTCAAGATAGTCATCTTGCCACATTTTCCTTTCATCATATATATGTAATTATCATTATTATTATTTTTTTTACCATGACTTGTCCATGGCAGTCGGGTCATCACATACTAGCCCACCTCAAGCGGATAAATTGCCAGGAGGCGGAAGCATTTAAGGTCTAAGGGGACCTTCGGGCCGAGGTCGATAGCCTACAAGGGTAAGTCACCAAGGCCGAGCACCTCGGGGAGGAGAAGATGACAGAAAATGAGAATCTCCAAGGGGTGCTTTGGAAGGAGGAGCTCGTCTCGATCGGGCTCAAGGCCGCATTGGCCTTGGAGAAGGAAAAAAAGAAGAAGGTCGAGATCAGAGTCGTCGAGCTGGAGGCTCAAATATTGAAGTCCATTTTGGAAGTGGCAGCTCGAGCCGTGGAGGAGTTCAAAGCCTCCTCCAAGATGAAGGACTTGAATATTGCATTCAGCCAAGAGGCATTTATAAAGGGCTTCAAACTTTATGAAGGTAGGGTAGCTCGGAGGTTTTCTAAGCTTGACCTCAGCTTCCTGAGAGAGGAGTCCGATGAACAAGCAGGGCCGTCCGGTGCCGCAGCCGACTTCTCTCACGCTGAAGTGGTCCCCAAATCCTCCGAGCCCGCTGTCGAGATGTCCAAGCCCACGCAAGAGCTCAAGGTTGCTACCGAAGCACTGATTGAACTCGCTCCTGAGCCTGCGGCTATCCCTGGAGTGCCGAGCTCCTCCGCTGCTTCTCCTCTAGAAGTCGGGGGCCTTTGATAGTTGTATTTTTTTCTTTTTCTTTTTTGTTTTGCTTTATATCTAAAAATTCTTAGTTAAATGAAAGTAAATTCACTTTTGTCTATGCCTTTCTTTATATTGGTGTTGTGCCATGTGTTATCTAGAATTCCTCCAATAATCAGAGCCGTAACCCGCCATCTTCAGTCAATGCTGACCTCTTACTTTAGGGAGTTCCACTGAAACCTTTAATAAAAAGCTTAAAAAAGGAAGTCCACCATCTAAAGAGAAAGTTGAAGAAGATGGAGGACGACCTTCAAGCTTCTTAGAGGAATGCTTCGGAGGCAACCAAGAAGATCACTCGCCTCCAAAATTTACACATGAAGGACTCTGCAAGCTTCAACATCCAAAAGGGTAGCTTCAAGAAGGAGATCGCCAAGCTCAAGAAAAATATCAGTGACAAATCTTAGGCACTAACGGCAAAGATCAGCTCTCTCGAAGCCAATCTCAAGATGGCGAAAGAGAAGATGCATCTACTGGAGGAAAGCTCGTCGTGCTCTTCCGACAAGATTCGATATGAGTGGGATTGGTTGAAGAGGTTCTCTACACTCTAGAAGCAACTGCATGATGCCAAGCTTACTTATGATACCTACCGATTGGGTTAGAGCGAGAGGATATCCTAGCTTGAGCAAAGGCTTCGTGCTGCTAACAATGAGGTAATCCAGCTCCAAAAATAATTCAATGATAGTCATCAATCCGACGTGAGCAGAGGATCAGAGTAGGTTGCCTCCTTTACGAGGACTTTAGGTGAGCTTTCAGAAGTGCTGGAAAGGGAGAAGGTCGAGGTTCAACGGCTGAGGATCCAGCTATCGTATGGGTAGCAAGCCGTCAAGGATGCGAAGATTGAGTCTGAAGTCTTGAGGAAGCAGCAGCGAGAGCTCGAAGGCAAATTCCAACACACCAATAGGATGTACGTAGATGGTCTATATAAGAAGGAGGAGCTTGAGGAGAAAATCCTTAGGCTGAAGCAGTCTCTTGTAATGGTGGAGATCGACAGTTTGAAGTCTGAGAGTTTCAAGCCTTCTCAAGACTTTGTCATTTTTTCTTTTTTCTTTTTTGTACATGGTCTTGTGGATCTTCACTTTGTAATGAACTTTGATTTTAATGAAGGAATATTTTCTTCGATCATCTTTTTGCTTTGTTTAGATTCAGTGCCTATTGACTTTTTTCATTTCTCTCTTCTGCTTTGACTTTCGTTGAAATGATTGTCGAAAAAATAGTTTTTCTCCTATCTTTTGATAATCGAAGATTTTTTACTTGCGTTGGGATGAGTTTATCCTTTCATGTTCGACTCCATCGATTTTTCTTCGTCTTTTCATCAAGATGAGGTCCTTCCTTCTGTCTTAGATAATCGGAGGTCTTTATTTATATCAGAACAAGGTTTTTCTCCTATTTCTTTCATGACAGTAGAGGCACAGTTGGACCATTGATAGGGCCTCTCTTCTCATCTCATCTTAGGTTAATGAGGTCTTCGTTTTGCTCAAGTTAGGACGAGATTCTTCTCCTATTCCTAACAGGACTGTAGGAACACATAAGGGCCATTGAAAGGGTCTCTCCCCTCATCTCGTCTTAGGTTAACGAGATCTTCATTTTGCTCAAGTTAGGATGAGGTTCTCCTTCTGTTCCTAATAGGACTGTAGGGGCACATAAGGATCGTTGAAAGGGCCTCTCCCTTCATCCCATCTTAGACTAACGAGGCCTTCGACTTTGCTCATGTTAGGATGAGATTCTTCTCCTATTTCTAATATGACTGTAGGGGCATATTAAGACCGTTGGAAGGGCTTCTTCCTTCATCTCGTCTTAGATTAACGAGACCTTCAACTTTGCTCATGTTAGATTGAGGTTCTCTTTCTGTTCCTAGCATGGCTATAGGAGCACATTAAGATCGTTAGAAGGGCCTCTCCCCTCATCTCATCTTAGACTAATGAGACCTTCAACTTGCTCGAATTAAGATGAGGTTCTCCTCCTGTTCCTAATAGGACTACTTTTGATTATTTCAGAGAGTCATTTCCTATCATCACATGATTTTTCCAATAAGAAATAATAATATTGAAATAGAAAAGTTTTATTGAAGGCAAATTATTGATAGTATATTCTTAGATTTTCTAAATTTCAAGACCGCGAAGTGTTGATCCTCCAAGCTCCTTCAAGCGATAAGTTTCGGACCGAACGACCTCCTCTATTTCATATAGGCCTTCTCAATTTGGAGCGAGCTTTCCTTGATTCTGAGGTTGGGAAACAACTGCTCGCTGAAGTACTAAGTCTCTCACTTTGAATATTTTGCTTTTGATTTTAAAGTTGTAGTAACGAGCTACATTTTGCTTATAGGCTACCATCTAAACTTGAGCTTTTTCTCATTTTTCCTCCAACAAGTCAAGGTTAGCCTTGAGATCCTGTGAATTATGCTGCTCATTAAATGCCATGACTCATGCTGATGGAAGTTTAAGTTCTATTGGGGTGACCGCTTCTATTTCAAAAGCTAAGGCAAATAGGGTCTTTCCAGTTGGCAATCTTTGGATAGTTCGGTATGCCTAGAGCACATAATAGAGTTCATCCATCCAAGTCTCCTTTGCTCTTTTAAGTCTTGCTTTGATACCTTGCAGCAGAGTTTTATTTGTTACTTCGACATCGTCATTTGCCTATGGATGGGCTACTAATGTAAAATGGTGTCAGATGTTCAAATCTTTACAGAATTCAGCAAATCTTGCTATGGCGAACTACCACCCATTATCTATTACGAGGGTTTGAGGTGTTGTTCCTACGGCTGCTCAGAACCACAACCGTAGATCCGATCTCTTGCGTGAACCTAGGTGTTAATCCAGCAAACTGAAGAAGATCTAAGAAAGATGAGAGAAGCTAGGATTTTAGTATTAGAACCAGAGATAAGAGAGTTAGGAAGAAAAGCTTAATTGTATTTCTTTCTATTATAAAAGTTACAATATCCTAGTTTATATATCCTAGAGTTTCCATATGAATCCTAATAAACCACAGCTTAAAAACTCCCTTAGGCTAACCCAATATGTGAAAGCACTCACCGAGCCCAAGTCTCACATGCTCTCATCATTGGATCTAATCCCAACCCATACATGAATTGGCTCCCTTAAGACCTCTTAAACCAAGCCTTAAGACCCCTAGGATCAACCCAGACCCTAGTCCAAAATAGATCCTCATGTAACTTTGCTCGCGCACTGAGTCGGCTCAGTCTCATCACTGAGTTGGCTAAGTTTCACTGGGTCGGCTCAGTTTCAGACTGAGCCGACCTAGTTTTGTGTAGTGCCTGCAGTCTTGAAACTCGACCTTTTTATTTTGCCTGTGCTTTGAGACTTAGCCAATCCAGTTTTGGACTGAGTCGGCTAACCTATAGAAAATATTCTTTATGCAGTCTTGATTCTTCGACTTTGATTTCTTACTCCATTTTGAATTTTAAATCTTCAAAGCACCAACCAAGCGCCTTAAGGCCCTTAATATCCGAACCTCAAGCCCGTGGAGAGTTACATACCGCCTCCATCCTAGGACAACTCCTGTCCTAGCCCTAGAACCATACCTATCCTTGCCTCCCCAGAGCCCTCACTCTGGCTCTGCCCGTGGCCTCCCAAGGCTTGGGAGCACCACACCACCTACAATCTCCATCTTGGTGTGCCTAAGCCTTGGCACACCTGGCAACATCCTCCTGCACGATCCTGCTATCCCTGCATGTCCTGATAGCCCCTCATGCTCACCTTGCCACTGCCATTCTTTTTCAACTGCTGAGCTCCCTTTGAGGCCTTCGGAATGACCGCCTCTATCGCTGAAGTCCTTGGCTTGTTTCTCTGCACCACCTTTGGAGTTGTAGATATTCTTCTACTTGATAACTGCATCACTTATCCTGGACTTCCCTGAAGATCATGCAATATTCCTTTACCGACAGTTGCCACATATCCTGATGCTCCACCTGACACTATCCCCTCAGAGCTACGCCTATCTTCCTATACAATCCTCTCCACCTGGATCTGTACAGCCTCGATACTGGTGCTGGGATATAGGTTGCATCCCTCTGCTCTGAACCAATGTCATAGCTTCCTCCACCCATGAAGCCACCTCTGTCCGGTGCTTCACTTGGAGCTAAAGTCCTCCTAATGCCATAGAAGCCGACTCTATCTCTAACTCCCTCGAGGCTAACCATCCAATGCTGCACTGCTGGTTCTGCCACTATACCTCGAATATCATCATTGCCCCTTCAGACTCTCTACACTCCACAGACCTATTCGAAATCATCTCAGATACACCGCACCCTACGGACTCCTCCGAGACCACCAAGATTTCATCCGAATCTTCACTTTCAGTGACTGTACTGATGGAATCCGAGCTTTCTCCTTTTTTGCACTTCTTCCAAAGCAGACACTTCCACTTAAAGTGTCCTACTTCTTCGCACTTGAAGCATCTCTTAGACCCTTTACTGCCCCTCTATTCACCCTTCTTCCCTTTTCTGTGCTTCTCTGAAACTATAAGACTCTCCTAGAAGACCTCCTCTTTATCATCCATTTCTGCTGCTCGTTGGATCTAAGCACTGCTATGATCTCCTTGTACACTAGTATTTTCTTACCATATAGCAAAAATGTCACCAACGGTTCGAAGCTTTCGGATAGCGAACACAGCAATAATAAACTTTTACCCTCCTCTTTTAAATCTATCCCTATATTGAGCAAGTCCATGCTCATCCGATCGAACTGCTGAATATGCCCCACAACATCCTCGCCCTCCTGCATCTGAAGGCTATACGGTTGCTTCTTCAGCATCAACTTATTGCACATGTTCTTCCCCATGTACAACTACTACAACCTCGACCATAATCCCTTGGGTGTTCTTTCCTCCAACACACCATACAAAACCTCATCCACCAAATAAGTCCTAATCATGGCACATGCCCTTTTCTCCAAGGACACCAACTTCTTATCTATGATCTCCTCCGATCTATCTTCCAAGATCGAATCCAACCTCATCTGAACTAGCAGATCCTCCATCCTTACCATCCACATCATGAAACTTTCTTTTTCATCAAACTTCTCTAATCCTACCTTCAACCCGCTATTCTCCATAATCAATCCAAATCAAATAACAGCAAATAGATAGATCTAAGAAATACCTTGACTAGGGATGGTGGACAGTAGCCCTATGATCTCTTTCTTTCTCATGAAGCCTAGAGAAAGTCTTTAGATCTGAATCTCGCTGCTGATCTCTACTGAAAATTGATCTTCTTCCTCCTTCACGTTCAACCTTGCTCTAATACCAATTATTGTTTCTATGGCTACTCGGAGTGACAGCCGTAGATCTGATCTCTTGTGTGAACCAGGATGTTAATCCAGCAAATTGAAGAAGATCTAAGAAAGATGAGAGAAGCTAGGATTTTGGTGTTAGAACCAGAGAAAAGAGAGTTAGGGAGAAAAGCTTAATTGTATTTTCTTCTATTGTAAAAGTTACAATGTCCTGATTTATATACCCTAGAGTTCTCACATGAATCCTAATAAACTATAGCTTAAAAACTCCTTTAAGCTAATCCAATACATGAAAACACTCACCGACCCCAAGTCTCATATGCTCTCATCCTTGGATCTAATCCCAACCCATACATGAATTAGCTCCCTTAAGACCTCTCAAACCAGGCCTTAAGACCCCTAGGATCAACCCAGACCCTAGCCCAAAATAGACCCTCGCGTAACTCTGCCTACGCACTGAGTTGGCTCAGTCTTATCACTGAGTCGGCTAAGTTTCACTAGGTCGGCTCAATCTGAAACTGAGCCAGTCCAGTTCTGTGCCATGCCTGCAGTTTTGAAACTCGATCTTTCTATTTTTTCTATACTCTAAGACTTAGTCGATCCAGTTTTGAACTAAGCCGACTAACCTACAGAAAATATCTTTTCTATAGTCTTGATTCTCCAGCTTTGATTTCTTGCTCCATCTTGAATCTCAGATCTTCGAAGCACCAACCAAGCCCCTTGAGGCACTCAGTATCCGAACCTCAAGCCCGTGGAGAGCTACATGCCACCTCCATCCTAGGATAACTCATGTCCTAGCCCTAGGACCATACCTATCCTAGCCTTCCCAGAGCCCTCATCCTGACTCCACCCATCGCCTCCTAAGGCTTGGGAGCACCACACCACCTACACAAGACAAGCCAAATTTGCAAATGATTGACTTCCAAATAAAGTTATGTACTTTTGCTTCAGTGATTTTTGTCAGAGGTTCAGCCTCAACCCACTTTATGAAATAATCTATTGCCACCAAGATGAACTTATGCTGTCCAGATGCCATGAGAAAAGGTCCGTGTATGTCCATCCTCCACTGAGCAAACGGCCATGAGACGCTCAGGGAAGTAAGTTTAGAAGCTAGCTGCCTTTGAATATTTGCATTTCTCTGACAATGATCATATTTTTTGACATACTCTATAGAATCATGGTACAAAATCGATCAATAGTAATCCTATTGAAGTAGTCTGTGTGATAGGGATCTGGCCCTCACATAACTTTCATAGATTTCTTCATGCACCTGCCATAATACAAAGTCGACTTTTGAAGACCTGAGACATCTCAAGAGTGGTAAAGAATATGACCTTTTGTATAGCTTGCCTTCATATAGAACATATCAGAAGGCTTGATTTCTAAATTTTCGAGCTCCTTTTGGGTCATGAGGAAAAGCTCCATCTTTGAGATAAGCAATCAATGGGTCAATCCAATACGGCTCATGGTCGATCTGCATTATAGACTGTTCTTTCAGGACTTCAAAGAAAACTTTCTTGGGTAGCTCAGCCAGAGCCAATATTGCCAACTTTGAGAGAAGGTCGGCTCTAGTGTTTTTCACTCTTGGGATGTGCTTGATGTCAAAACTATTGAAGGCCAAAATCAAGCTCTTCACTTTCTCAAGATATTTTATCATGCTTTCTAATTGAGCCTCATAATCGTCACTAACTTGTTCGACCATTGATTGAAAATCATTGTAAACTTAGAGTCGATCTGCTTTCAATTCTTCCACGATTCTTAAACCTGCAATTAAAGCTTCATATTCGGCCCCATTATTTATGGTAGAAAATTTGAAGCATAGTACATATTCGATGATGACTGATGCATGCTAATCTATAGCTATAGCAAGTGCACCAGTCGATCAAGTAATAAAGTAAATGAGTAGAGTATCATCCCTAGAGGATTGGAAAATAAGTACTAAAAAGTTCTTTCCTTTGCTTTATTTAGAAGATCAATTTATGAGAATAAGAAATTAAAGAACAAAATAAAAAATAATTAAAAAGTTTTAAGAAAATAGAGAGAGTGTAATTATTAGGGTTTTAAACTTAAGAACAATGTATTACTAAGGCAATTGGTTCACCAACTCAGTCAATACAATATTCAGATTATTAGATTAATTTTATTTCATATGATGGTGGAGTTTTTTAGTTTATTCACTATTCTTTGGTCCAGGCGTAGCAAAACTATCAATATTTATTAATTATTCTTTGATCCAGGTGTAATTTAAATAAATATTAATGCATTAAGTTTTGTGAAATCTTCTAATTAAAATACGCTGCATCCAAAGCGCACTAAAATTTTTGCATGCATATGAATTCTAATTTGATTCATAATACAAGGTATATAATCAACAAGCAATAACATGAATGTACTTGATCCATAACATATATGTTCATCAGATCAATTAGAAGATGGCTAGTAATTTAAAAATATTAAGATCAGATTTATATACTCCTTATGAATAAAATTTAAAAATAAAAATAAATCACACTGAATATTGCATCAAAAGAGTGGCTACACCTTAGCCTTAGTAAAAAAAAATTTAGTTCATGATAACAAGCTCAAAAATAGCAAATAAAATAAAAAGCATAAAGAAATTAGATTGTTTGATTGCTGAAATTGATTGTCCGTTGCTCTTGGTGTGGAGAACTTGGTGAAAAAGAAAAGAAGCTCCTTGATCAATGTTCTGATTATCGAAAGAAGAAAAGAAAAAAAAAGTAAAAACCCTTCTTTTTCTCTAAAAAATCTCTCTTCTCTTTCTACCTCTCTCCTCTCTTTCTCTTCTTTTTCTTTTTTTTTTGCACTGTCTCCCCTCTCT
>QRFJ01002590.1:114932-193014 GCA_006176705.1 Cocos nucifera | reverse complement strand
ACATACATCCAATGGCATAGAGTGATGCGTCAGTATGAACATGAACTCCTTATTCCAATCCGGAAACCGAAGGATTGGGGCTGACAGCAAACACTCATCTGCATGCTAAAAGGCTTAATCCTGTTTCGGTCCCCAACCGTTATACCTTTCTTCTGCAATGATTCCATTCCGGGGTTCCGCGCTTCGCAAAGTGTTTAATGATGCGTCTGTAATAGCCTATGTGTTCCAAAAAAGAACGCGCTACGCCCGGCCCCCTTTTTCAGTAGATGAGATTAGGATGAAAGGGCTTGCTTTCATTAACATTCAGTGAAGGTGCATAGCTTCTTTGAATGTCCCGCTGATTGACTACTACATCTAGGGACGGGACTGATCCCGAAAGAGAGGTCTTTCTTTCTGGTTATGAAATCGCTTAGGTTGAAAAGCAAGTCGATGATGCCATAAGTCAAACGGGCGGGTGAGGCGAGAGTCCTTCACTGCACTCACTGGAGAGAAGGGATCATCTCCAATCTAGTTGTAAGGTCTTGTCCCCTTATTAGTAGCCGAAGTGTATGCCGGGTCATTTTTGATAAATTGATATGTGCATCGGAATACTTTAACACTTTAAATAAGCGTTAGTCGACCTCCGGAGGACAACAATTTGCTTTTCCAACCTGAGATTCTCTTTTTCATTTTCTCCAGTAGAGGAAGGCAATGCTCTCTCTTTATTCTCTTGGGGGACAAGGGAAGATCCAGGTACTTTATAGGAAAACTACCATTTTTGATTCCTCCTCAATGATCTGGAATTTCTGCGAGGAGCTCTGTTCGAGAAGAAGCACTGGCTCTTATCGAAATTGACCTTTTGGCCATTACAATCAGCTTCTTACTTCTTTCCAGAAAGATTTTCAGTTTCTTAAGATTCCGTTTAAAATTATATAATTTAATAAAAATATATATATATTATTATTAAATTTAAAATATATATATATATAATAATATTTTAATAAATATAAATTTATATATTATTAAAATAATAAATATATAAATCGTTCGCAAAGAGAAGGTGGGAGAGTGCTGGGCACGATCTCAAACCATGGTAAGGTGTTATCATTTTCAATGATACCAACTCCTGTAGGCCTCGGCTTAGCACTTCTTCAGCTAAAATCAACAGGCTAGGGTTGGAAGCCTTGTCGCAGCCCTCGAGAAGCTGGAAAGTACTCATGTGGCACACCATCCACAAGCACTCCAAAGTTTTCATTACATAAACATCCATGTATCAAATTCCGCCATTTATCACAAAAGCCGAAAATGACACACACGCATTACCCCCAACAAGCCCATTCGATCCAAAAAGATGCTTTTGCCATATCCTGAGTTTCTTTTGACCCCCCCTCTACTATTAAGCTTTTTGGTTTAAATCCTTTATCACTTAAAGCCACCTCGTGAGCCAAGGAGATCTTCTCTACAATAGTTAGTCCTTTAACAAAAGCCCCTTGTTCCTTAAAAATGATTCTAGGGAGAATCCAACTCATTCTTCGAGCTAGAGAAAATTTTATAGAAATAGTGACACTCCTTAAAATATCTAAAAAAATTAAGGTAGGTCGGAATTGGTGAAAATGTGAAGGACTTTCGACTTTCGGAATAAGGGCAATCAATGAAATTTGAATTCAATAAATAGGGCTTAACAGCGCCTTCAGCAAAGAAATTGTGAACCGCCCTGACCAGGTCGTCTTCAATAATCTTCCAACAGTGAGAGTCAAAAAGACCTGGGAATCCATCAATTTAAAGGATAGGGGAGGCACTCTAACCAGGCTCTATTTTCACCGCATCATGGATTTCCTCTCGTTATGGCGTGGAAACCTGGGAGAGATTTTCAGCATCAGTGATCATCGTGGGAATACATCTAAGTAGATTAGGCTTCAGGCGCCACCCCCCACTCGGAAACCATGAAAAGCAGAGCCCTTGAAAGTGCTCAGCAGCTTTGGCCCCCACCTGAAACACATCACTAAGGATGGAGCCATCATCTTTAACAACTTCTTTTGAGTTCTTTCTGGATCTTCTAGCTAAAGTGGAGAGATGAAAAAATCTGATCTCTTTCTATCGCCCTCCTTTCCTTTAGCCATTTGATACGGGATTTCTGTTTCCAGATAATTTCTGAATGTCTAAGGCATACATCATAAAGATTTTGTGCCTCTTTTTCTTCCTGGGCTAACTCCGCAGTCCATCCCACCCTTTCCAAGGATTTCTGAATGTCGCAGACCTGAAATTCCGCTTCCTTGATCTTTGAAAAAATCGATCCCACAACATATTTATTCCAAAGTTGGAGGTCCCCCTTAAGTCGTTTCAATTTAGAAAAGAAACGGTATAACGGGGATCCCCAGGCCGGTTGTTTCCAAGAGGTAGACACCACCTCCAAAAAAGAGTAGTATTCAAGCCAAAATCTCTCTTTTTTATATTGTCTCAAATCCTCATAGAATCTTGAATTTCCACTTAGATAGACCATGGTGTGGGCTTTTTAATAAGTCTTAAGTCTCTTCATGACTCATGAATTTGTTCTCCTGGAAGCTGAGCAATCCAGTGATAGCTGGCCTTATAGTGTTGGTTCGACCTATGAGATAAAATTTTTTAAGAAATTTACTTTATAACTTAGCTCAAGTTTTGATTGGTCTTCTTATTATGCTAAGCCAAGATTTGGCTTTATCTTTTAATGAAAAGAGGAATAAGATTAATCTAAGGGCATCATTGGTTAAAGTTTGAATCCTCACCATATATCAGATTTCTAAAAATTCATCCAGATGCTTATAAGAATCTTTATTGGTATTTACATAGAAAGATGAAAGCATCTAAATTATGGTTGGCTTGATCTCATGGTGGATAGCATGGATATCAGGTAACTGGATATAAGTCGATGGATTATAGATGGAAGAAATAAAATATTTCTTCATCTGCCTAGGTAGTTTTCTAAAATTTCTAGCCATTTGACTATTGAGTTTAATATGGTTCAGCCATTCAATTTTATGATTAGGTTCAACTAGATCAGATAAAGCAATCTCCTACCATGCATGTACTAGTGCAACCTTATCATATGGTCTAGAACTTTTTTTAGAATTTATTTTTATTATTTTATTATTTTTAATTATTTTTAATTTTTTATTATTTTATTTATTTTATTATTATTTTTAATTTAATTTAATTTAGTTTAATTTAATTTATTATTATTTATTTTATTTTTGGAGGAGAAAAGGAGAAGAAAGAAAGAAGAGTTTTAAAGAGGAGGTCCTAAAAAGTCTTAGAACTAAGAAGAGAAAGAAAAATTAAGGTTTAATTAGATTTGATGTTTTAGTTAGCAATCAAGTTAGGCAAACAATCCTGACTAAAGATTATCCTAGATCTAGACAGCTCTTAACTGTCAAGGTCATCTTTAGACCCTCCAACTAAAGAATCAGTCAATCAACTGGCTAAGTAAGTATAAGCTTGATGAGAGTCCCCCCGTTGCTTGCCTTAGACATCAATTATACTTGACTAAATAAGCTGACAGAACTAATTATAAATCACCTTCCTTTGAGTCCAGTCATTTTTTAACCACTTGTCTTAGACACCAGTCAAACTAACTAACGCTAACTTGATCCAACTTTTAGGATTCTTTATCCTAATGAGCTCGAGTTTCTAGGACCGATGTCTAATTAATTTTAATTTAAAGGCTTAGGTCAATGCAAGATGTTGGTTGGTTATTTATGGGCTAAGAAAGGATGATTAAATCTCCATCTTAGCTTGTTTAATTGGGTGTTGCTTTTAAATTGATTTAAAAAATGAATATATACAATCACTTTTAAACAAGGGATTTTATGCAACTAAATTAGATGCATGAAATTTAATTGAACTTGAAGAGCTTACCTTATCTTCAGTGATCATTAAAAAAATAAAAAAATAAAACTAAATATAATATGATGGATGCTCTAAGCAATTAGGATTTCTAATCTTGTCAGAAAGCTTTTAATTAGATTTAAGTGGATAATTTTTAATTAATTTAAAAATAAATTAAATAATAAAAAATTTTAAAATTTAGGATTGATCTCACCAAATAAGACTGAAAGCTTCCTCCTTATCCTAATGTTTTTATTATTTTTTATTTTTTTATTTATAAAATAAATAAGAAAAAGTTAGTAAAAAAAGATTAAAAATTTATTTATAATTTATTTTATAGAAAAATCAAAGAGATCAAAAATTTTAATGTCCATGCCTTCCCCCGACAATGGTGCCAAAAATTTGATAAGAGCATGATATTGTCTTTAGGACATCATCTTTATCAGTTTAATTCCAACTTCTTAAATTGATTAAAAATATGTAATAAGTAGTGAGTTGGATCGAATCCATAGGAAGGTAGTATTTTAGTTTTGAAATCTTTGATTTTTATAAAAAAATTAAAGTTAAAAAATAGAATTATAAATAAAAATAAAAATTAAATAATGTAAAAAATTAAACTTGGTACTAAGATCTACTAATTAGATCTTAGCATCTACTTGCAATAAAATTAAAGAGTAGAAATTAAATTTATAATTAAAAATAAAAAGCATAAAATTTAAATAACTAAAAAATAAAATTTACATCAATTAAATATTCAGAATTTAAATACATGAAATTTAAAAAAAAAAATAAAAGTTGCTGATCTTGATCTTCAGTCGGCATTGGCGTTGAGATGATATAGAAGTCAACTCTTCCTCTTGGCACTGTCTGCCTCAAAGCAATCTTAAATGCCAAGCATGACTCTAATCTGTACTATCATCTTTCAATGATCGAAGACAATAAGTTTTGGAGGCTTGGGGGTCCTATTTATCGGTGTTGGAGGGCTAGAGATCCTTACTGTAGACAATATGAGACTAAAGAGGAGTTTGATCGGCAAATATGGAAGAAATCCATATGAAAATGGGATTAAAATAGTCTTTGGATGAATTTTGCTCTCTTGGGTGAAGCCTGGCTATTGGATCTGCATCAAACGGCTTTAAAAAATCCAAAAAATCACATTTTAGAAACCCAATCATGGTTGGATTAATTGTAGACCATCGGATCGAGCTCTGGATGCTTATCATCCATCAAATCATGCAAAAAAGAACTCCTAAATCCTTTTCCCAGTCGAATGCTTTCTCAGTCATCCGATCGCACTGAGGGAGAAGATCTAGCCATTGGATCGGGATTTGGAGTGTTCACAACCATTGGATGGCACAGATAAAGCTTCTAAATCCTTCTTTAAATCGAAAATCAATCCCAATCATCCAATTTCAACTACAAACCACTTAAGTCATTGGATCATGCATTACTGTTTATATGGACCATGGTGGACCAGGCATTTCGCAGACCTGAGCCAATCAGCACGCGACATGGGTGTGAAATGACCAAAATACCCTCTCTTAGAGGTCTACTGTGAGTCGCGATGTTTTTGACATGAGCCTGACATCAGCGGCTTCGGATCAGCTTCGAATGCATGGGCTAGATCTGGTTGATATGGGCGCACTGAGGGAGCCAATTTTTATTTATATGTATTTTTTTATTTTTTTCTTTTCTTTCTTTAAAATTTCATATCGGGTCTGTTTTAAATAAGATTGGCTCCAAACTTATTTCATTATGACCAAAATATTAAGCTCTTTCTATCTATAATTATATTTTTTAAAATAGATAAATAAAAATATTTAATTTTTAAAAATAAAAATAAATTAATTAATAAATTAATATTTTTATTAGTGAATTTATTGTAATTATCACATGCCATAACATGTGGTGTGTAAGGCTCCTAGACAAATTGATAAAAAAAATAAATATATCTCTATTAATAATTATAAGTTGAATATTACTTCAAGAATTTTTGAAATTATAGTCATAAATATGAAATAAGTTACCCATCTTTCAGTATCATCTAAGTAGTCTAATTGATCTCTATAAGCACGTATGATATAGATGGACATATCCTTCACATGAAACAGAACAGTCTACCTGTAGATGTTGTTATTATAATTTGACTATAACCAATTATAAAAGTAAAAATATAATGCTTATAATATAAACTTCTTTTATCTAAATTTTCATGGTGCATCTAAGATGTATGGCATATAGAGGTGGCAATTTTATCCAAGCTATCGAATACCCGACCTGACCTGATCTAAATGGGACGGATTTTATCTGATCCGATTAGAAATCAGGATAGGTATGGATTCTAAAAAAATATCCAAAGCAGGTTCGGATCAGGTATGGATAATAGTATGCCCTGACTCAAATTCGATCTGATATAATTTTAATATATTTTTTATTTAAAATTAAAATAATTTTATATTATTTATATATATCTGATCTGATTTGATCTAATTAATCTCTCTTATATATCTAATCCGATTCGACCTACATTTCTACTTGACCCGACCCGACCCGATCTAAAGTGGATATGGGGCGGATATGGATATAGAATTTTTACTTACAGGGCATGTATGGGTATGGGCTGACCTGACCCATACTCGACTCATTGCCATCCCTAATGGCATATCATCGTCCATCCTTGCTAGTCTCATCTCTAAAAGCTATCGTCTCTCTGGATGGAAAATAGGAAACATCTCCATGCCCATGTCTGAAAATATTCATAGATAAATCATGTAACTAAATTATATAAATAAATATATATAAACTTGAAGAAAATATATGCATGTAATAAAACTAAATAAGAACCAATGTCTGATTGCATAGGCTAGGTGGTTCTACATAAATTTTGATACAAAAATGCCAGGATGGCACTCCCCTAACTCATGCAGGCTAACAGATGAAGATCCTCCAACAGAGGTAAATACATTAGCTTCAATAGAGCTGATGATGTATCAGGTAGAAGGGATCCTCCAAGCATATGCCAAATCTGGCCCTGAGTGTACTACTGAACCATCTCATTAGAAGCATCATCTGGCAATTGAAAGTCTGCAAAATAATTCGATAGCCATCTTAGCCTAAGTCTACTCCCCTTAAAAGCTTCAGTCAGAGGTGCAACCCCTAATAATTGCTTGCAAAGTGACTGCCACTGTGATATCATAAATGCAGGATCATGACCAGTAACTGGCAAACCATCGATGCGTAAACTAGTCAGGATGCTAATATCCTGTCATGTGACGGTAGTCTCTGCAAAAGGTAAATGAAATATATGAGTCTCTATGTGCCACCTCTCAATCAATGCAGTAATCAAACCTACATTCATCTATATCTGTCCAATACGATAGACACTATAAAAATCCAACTACCGTAAAAGCTGTAAGCCTCTATCCAGAAAAGATGGGGTGCATGTCCAAAAAGATTGGTCTAATCGTCGACATCTAATCTGCTGCATCTCCTGAAACAACACCAAACAAAAATAATATGAAAAAAAGTAACATCATTAATATCAAATTAACCAAAATTGCTTTAATAGAAAGTTAATCACCTCCCTCTCATATGCACTTTGATCTATGCAATGCCTATAAAGTCAAACTGCTAGGATCCCTAGGCCCTGGATTCAAAATGCAATAAGACATGATGGCTAAAACAACCTGCAAAACACATTCAAAAGAATATGGCATACAAACATGTTAGAAATTTCTCAAAGAACAAGGCAAAAGAAAAGCACTTGCTCCACAATCAATGGCATGGAATATATAGAATAATACACTACTCTGGACATATATAGAACAAGTATTCATTTCTGGATGTATACTACATAATAGTTCAACTCCAAAAATATATAGAACAATACATAACTCTAGACATAGATTACATAATAATTCAACTCACAGAAATACATAGAACAATATACAACTCTAAAAATACATAGAGCAATATACTCTGTTACCTTTAATTTCTTCCACTACTTGAAGTTGATGTATGTTGAAGTAACTTAGAATAGCGACGATGATCATGACCCTATTTCTTACAAATGCTATCGTGATTCTTGCTTCTTATTTGCCTATAATCCATCTCATTTTGAAGCCTTATTGACTTTGGCCTACCTTTTTGCTTAGATCTTAAACGATGATGATCAGGAATATATGTGAACATATGTGCACCCCCAAAAGTCCTCATGTGGTAATGAATAAAACTCATCACTTCAAGCATTTATATATGCCGCAACTATGTATGCATTATCCATGAATCCACTAAAATATATAGCAATTTCTTGGTACATAGCTAAAATGTGGGAACAAGGATATCTATAGATGCTTCACTTTCCACAAGAATATTTTCTTTCATTTAAAGTTATAATATAAAAATTTTCTTCACCTCTTAATCCTGTACTTACTCTCCTCATAAGCATTCATGAATGTCTCTTTGAAGGTTGAATGCTGTTACTTTGTGCTGGTTAGCTTTAACTTAATTTTTAGTAATCTTAATTACAATATGAAGAGTAAAAAAACTATTTAGATTCTCCTATATATATCTTAAGGCTTGGACACATCTCGTAATAAAGTATTTCATAAGATGGTAAAATATTATTTGAACACAAGCTATAATGGCACATTTCTAGCTCCTCGTAAGACACTGTTAAAAACCTCTGACAAATTTATAGTTAAAACACTATAACATATGTCGACATCAGGTACCAATATTCATTTCTCTTTTTTCAACTCAAACAGCCAACTCCAAGCCTCTACATTCACTATCCTAATCCTATCCATGATAAATTCGAGCTTGCGAACTTAATAAGTGCTCCCTGCTTGTCATATTGCTCTTTCAAGCTGTATATTTTTAAAATAAGTATTGAAACTACTGTAGACATGTCTTAAGTAATATCGGTAATAAGCACATGGTAGACTCTATCCAATAGCCTCATCTATATTGGTATTCAATATATCTGGATGTTTATTAAAAAATAATCATATTTTATTTCTATCTTGTGTGACATGTATTTTGAACCTTAAAAGAAATCAACTCCAACTAGCAATCATCTCCTCATCCATAATTGCATATGCTAAGTATTGGTGCGGAATCTGGTTGATACTGGAACTGGCTGGACCAAGAGAAGTCGAGGTCGCTGTTGGAACCTGCAAAAAAAGTTCAAACTGAAGGAAGGGTGGCTTCGGTAGGACCCTCTGATGGTCAAGTCAGCTCTTCTGGCCAACATAAATGGAATGCTTAGTAGAAAAGTAGTAGAGTGTTGAAAAGAAGAAGAGAGCTTCTAGATGAAAGTATATCTGGAGGGTCTTTTATATAGATGGAGCCTATAACAAACTGATAGTGACAGCCGTAACCACCTGGTAGTGGGCTATTCAGGGCTACATGGAGTTTGTTACAGAGGATAGTATATGTTGTTGTGACGTGCCAGCTAGAGTTTGGATGGGACGGCTATAGGCAATAGAACGTTCCTTACCGATGTTGTTCCAGAGGAGCTCAGAGATTCTCGAGATTAGCTATGCGTGGGTCGTTATTCATCATATTGAGAGTCAGTGCTGAGATCCTTTTGGACAGCCAGAAGAAGTTCGAAAGGAGTTCGATGGAAGGAGAAGTTCGAAAGGAGTTCGATAGGTGGAGAAGTCTGACTAAAGAAGAAGTCTGGAAGGAGTTTGACTAGTGGAGAAGTCCGATTGAAGGAGAAGTCCAAAAGAAGTTTGACTAGTGGAGAAGTCCAAAAGGAGTTCGATTGATGGAGAAGTCCGACACTCTTAATGAAGCATGGAAGTTCGTCTGGAGGAAGTTCCACCAAAAGAGGACTGACTGCCTGGGATGGAGAAGCTCGGCCACCCCTACTACTCAAGCTCTTCTGGACGAATTCTGGAGGGATCTTGCAAATTTGATCGAGGCTCGATCTTGGTTGTTGCTATCGGACGGGATTATTCAATGATCAGATATCTGGCCAAACTTTGGCAGGAGTAGGTTCACCCCAATAAAGTCCCCCCACTTTTGAGTTCAAAATTCGAGGGAAGGGAGTATAGATGCGGCTGTAGAAGTTCTTTTTGGCTTCCCACGCTCGTCAGAATGAGACATTTTAGCATTTACCATGCTGGCATCGAAGCTCTTTAAATTCGAAGTGAGTTTAACAAGACAATCCTTTGGCTTTCCCACCACAATACTGCCCCAAGCATAGCGCAATTAAGGATTCGCCCATAGCCATTGCTCTGCCATGATGAGTGGGACATGCGGCACTTACAGTCCGACCGAATGAGATCTGCCATCATAACCATATCGGGCTCTCCTTGGCTATTTAAGGTCTTCTCCCATCTCCAAAATCCATTCTTGCCCAAGTCTTCTTCTTCCTTCGGCACCTGCTCTTCTTCCATTCGAGGATTTTAGTTTCTCCCTTCATCTTTCCTAGTTTCGAGCATTCCTCTATCCGATTTTCATCGTACTCATCATCTCTTTGTCATTCTTAATCAGCTTAGGTCAGCCTCTCAATGCCTATTTTCAATTACTCTTGCCTCTTTTACTTCTTGTTCTTTCAATTTTTTCATACAAGTTTTTGCACTTTATTTTTTCCTACTTTTTGAGATTTTTCAAGGGGTTTACTTTGATCTGTATGTCTTCTGAAACTTTTCAATCCATCTGTTCTTGGAGCTCGTCTGGACCGACCTTCCTAGACCCCACCCCCTTGACCAAGGTTGAGCCTAAGAACATATCCCATCAGCCTTTCATTCCCTTCTATCCTTACTCTGAATGACCTCTCCCTAATCAGGATACAGTATGGCATTCCATCGAAATACGACCTTGAGATCCTCGATCAGATGACCGCACTAGTTCGCCTCCGATCGGTTGATTTTGTTTGTATCTAGAAGTCTTGTGTGCCGGGCTTTGACTTCCACCTCCTCTCTTTGTAGTCACCATATTTCACTTTTTGAACATCTTCTTTGCCTCCATAATATTGAACTCCTTTCGGTTCATAATTGGCTTTCTTTTCCTCTATCGCCTGACTGAAGTTCAACCAACAGTCTCGTTGTTCCAAAATTTCTATACCTTCAAACATCATCCTTCTACAAAAGACTGATCGTACTTTTTCCCTCAATTCGATAAGAAGGGATTGCTAAAAGACACTCCTTTTATTCATAACTAAAAAGAGAAGTACTTTTTTGTCTGATGTCCAACCTTGCTGCTTGGCTTTTCTCCTTGGGGCTTCTTTAGGAAATCCATCCACCACGCCCCTAGCCTGGATGGAGCCGACCTTGAGTCTTCTAACAGACCCAAGGAGTACCAAGCTCCTGGTCTCCCCGAGCTTTTGAAGGAACAGACCTTGTTTAACCATAGCATGAGCCTCCTTAACCCTGCTAGTATTAAGTGCATTTGTATATATGTATGGACTTTTATGAAATTTGATGCATACCTCGACTGATCGTGATCTTTCTTTATTGCAGAAATGGACACCGATGCTGCAGAAAAGCTCGCTAAGGGCTTTTATGCCAAGAAGAGAAAGAGAGTAGCCCCAGGCAAAAGCTCAAAGAGGGTGAAGGTCAGTGGCTCAAGTTTTGAGGTCTCAAATATATCCGCGATCACTTTCGAAGTTATTTTGGGCATCGAGGTCCTTTCAATTATTTGGGGCAACATCGAAGGTGAGGACCCTCGGCCTCCCGCACCCTTGGGTCTCCCCACTGGAGGGCCGGTGCCAGAGCCCCTTACTAAGAGGGTTGGAGGGGTCGGAGATGACAAGAAGAAGAAGAGGGCCCCTATTGCGAAGGTGGTCCGAAAGGCTCGTCCGGGTGGGTTGAGCGATAGCGACGGCGACGATCTGGGGGCGGACCCCTTCGACAATTCGGAGATTATCCAGGATCTGAACAATAAGTTCATCATGCCCGAAGAAGTGGACCGCCTAGCCAACCTCGACCAGACGTAGTTCATCTGGGAATCCCTTGGAACCTTCCTCAAGATAGTCATCTTGCCACATTTTCCTTTCATCATATATATGTAATTATCATTATTATTATTTTTTTTACCATGACTTGTCCATGGCAGTCGGGTCATCACATACTAGCCCACCTCAAGCGGATAAATTGCCAGGAGGCGGAAGCATTTAAGGTCTAAGGGGACCTTCGGGCCGAGGTCGATAGCCTACAAGGGTAAGTCACCAAGGCCGAGCACCTCGGGGAGGAGAAGATGACAGAAAATGAGAATCTCCAAGGGGTGCTTTGGAAGGAGGAGCTCGTCTCGATCGGGCTCAAGGCCGCATTGGCCTTGGAGAAGGAAAAAAAGAAGAAGGTCGAGATCAGAGTCGTCGAGCTGGAGGCTCAAATATTGAAGTCCATTTTGGAAGTGGCAGCTCGAGCCGTGGAGGAGTTCAAAGCCTCCTCCAAGATGAAGGACTTGAATATTGCATTCAGCCAAGAGGCATTTATAAAGGGCTTCAAACTTTATGAAGGTAGGGTAGCTCGGAGGTTTTCTAAGCTTGACCTCAGCTTCCTGAGAGAGGAGTCCGATGAACAAGCAGGGCCGTCCGGTGCCGCAGCCGACTTCTCTCACGCTGAAGTGGTCCCCAAATCCTCCGAGCCCGCTGTCGAGATGTCCAAGCCCACGCAAGAGCTCAAGGTTGCTACCGAAGCACTGATTGAACTCGCTCCTGAGCCTGCGGCTATCCCTGGAGTGCCGAGCTCCTCCGCTGCTTCTCCTCTAGAAGTCGGGGGCCTTTGATAGTTGTATTTTTTTCTTTTTCTTTTTTGTTTTGCTTTATATCTAAAAATTCTTAGTTAAATGAAAGTAAATTCACTTTTGTCTATGCCTTTCTTTATATTGGTGTTGTGCCATGTGTTATCTAGAATTCCTCCAATAATCAGAGCCGTAACCCGCCATCTTCAGTCAATGCTGACCTCTTACTTTAGGGAGTTCCACTGAAACCTTTAATAAAAAGCTTAAAAAAGGAAGTCCACCATCTAAAGAGAAAGTTGAAGAAGATGGAGGACGACCTTCAAGCTTCTTAGAGGAATGCTTCGGAGGCAACCAAGAAGATCACTCGCCTCCAAAATTTACACATGAAGGACTCTGCAAGCTTCAACATCCAAAAGGGTAGCTTCAAGAAGGAGATCGCCAAGCTCAAGAAAAATATCAGTGACAAATCTTAGGCACTAACGGCAAAGATCAGCTCTCTCGAAGCCAATCTCAAGATGGCGAAAGAGAAGATGCATCTACTGGAGGAAAGCTCGTCGTGCTCTTCCGACAAGATTCGATATGAGTGGGATTGGTTGAAGAGGTTCTCTACACTCTAGAAGCAACTGCATGATGCCAAGCTTACTTATGATACCTACCGATTGGGTTAGAGCGAGAGGATATCCTAGCTTGAGCAAAGGCTTCGTGCTGCTAACAATGAGGTAATCCAGCTCCAAAAATAATTCAATGATAGTCATCAATCCGACGTGAGCAGAGGATCAGAGTAGGTTGCCTCCTTTACGAGGACTTTAGGTGAGCTTTCAGAAGTGCTGGAAAGGGAGAAGGTCGAGGTTCAACGGCTGAGGATCCAGCTATCGTATGGGTAGCAAGCCGTCAAGGATGCGAAGATTGAGTCTGAAGTCTTGAGGAAGCAGCAGCGAGAGCTCGAAGGCAAATTCCAACACACCAATAGGATGTACGTAGATGGTCTATATAAGAAGGAGGAGCTTGAGGAGAAAATCCTTAGGCTGAAGCAGTCTCTTGTAATGGTGGAGATCGACAGTTTGAAGTCTGAGAGTTTCAAGCCTTCTCAAGACTTTGTCATTTTTTCTTTTTTCTTTTTTGTACATGGTCTTGTGGATCTTCACTTTGTAATGAACTTTGATTTTAATGAAGGAATATTTTCTTCGATCATCTTTTTGCTTTGTTTAGATTCAGTGCCTATTGACTTTTTTCATTTCTCTCTTCTGCTTTGACTTTCGTTGAAATGATTGTCGAAAAAATAGTTTTTCTCCTATCTTTTGATAATCGAAGATTTTTTACTTGCGTTGGGATGAGTTTATCCTTTCATGTTCGACTCCATCGATTTTTCTTCGTCTTTTCATCAAGATGAGGTCCTTCCTTCTGTCTTAGATAATCGGAGGTCTTTATTTATATCAGAACAAGGTTTTTCTCCTATTTCTTTCATGACAGTAGAGGCACAGTTGGACCATTGATAGGGCCTCTCTTCTCATCTCATCTTAGGTTAATGAGGTCTTCGTTTTGCTCAAGTTAGGACGAGATTCTTCTCCTATTCCTAACAGGACTGTAGGAACACATAAGGGCCATTGAAAGGGTCTCTCCCCTCATCTCGTCTTAGGTTAACGAGATCTTCATTTTGCTCAAGTTAGGATGAGGTTCTCCTTCTGTTCCTAATAGGACTGTAGGGGCACATAAGGATCGTTGAAAGGGCCTCTCCCTTCATCCCATCTTAGACTAACGAGGCCTTCGACTTTGCTCATGTTAGGATGAGATTCTTCTCCTATTTCTAATATGACTGTAGGGGCATATTAAGACCGTTGGAAGGGCTTCTTCCTTCATCTCGTCTTAGATTAACGAGACCTTCAACTTTGCTCATGTTAGATTGAGGTTCTCTTTCTGTTCCTAGCATGGCTATAGGAGCACATTAAGATCGTTAGAAGGGCCTCTCCCCTCATCTCATCTTAGACTAATGAGACCTTCAACTTGCTCGAATTAAGATGAGGTTCTCCTCCTGTTCCTAATAGGACTACTTTTGATTATTTCAGAGAGTCATTTCCTATCATCACATGATTTTTCCAATAAGAAATAATAATATTGAAATAGAAAAGTTTTATTGAAGGCAAATTATTGATAGTATATTCTTAGATTTTCTAAATTTCAAGACCGCGAAGTGTTGATCCTCCAAGCTCCTTCAAGCGATAAGTTTCGGACCGAACGACCTCCTCTATTTCATATAGGCCTTCTCAATTTGGAGCGAGCTTTCCTTGATTCTGAGGTTGGGAAACAACTGCTCGCTGAAGTACTAAGTCTCTCACTTTGAATATTTTGCTTTTGATTTTAAAGTTGTAGTAACGAGCTACATTTTGCTTATAGGCTACCATCTAAACTTGAGCTTTTTCTCATTTTTCCTCCAACAAGTCAAGGTTAGCCTTGAGATCCTGTGAATTATGCTGCTCATTAAATGCCATGACTCATGCTGATGGAAGTTTAAGTTCTATTGGGGTGACCGCTTCTATTTCAAAAGCTAAGGCAAATAGGGTCTTTCCAGTTGGCAATCTTTGGATAGTTCGGTATGCCTAGAGCACATAATAGAGTTCATCCATCCAAGTCTCCTTTGCTCTTTTAAGTCTTGCTTTGATACCTTGCAGCAGAGTTTTATTTGTTACTTCGACATCGTCATTTGCCTATGGATGGGCTACTAATGTAAAATGGTGTCAGATGTTCAAATCTTTACAGAATTCAGCAAATCTTGCTATGGCGAACTACCACCCATTATCTATTACGAGGGTTTGAGGTGTTGTTCCTACGGCTGCTCAGAACCACAACCGTAGATCCGATCTCTTGCGTGAACCTAGGTGTTAATCCAGCAAACTGAAGAAGATCTAAGAAAGATGAGAGAAGCTAGGATTTTAGTATTAGAACCAGAGATAAGAGAGTTAGGAAGAAAAGCTTAATTGTATTTCTTTCTATTATAAAAGTTACAATATCCTAGTTTATATATCCTAGAGTTTCCATATGAATCCTAATAAACCACAGCTTAAAAACTCCCTTAGGCTAACCCAATATGTGAAAGCACTCACCGAGCCCAAGTCTCACATGCTCTCATCATTGGATCTAATCCCAACCCATACATGAATTGGCTCCCTTAAGACCTCTTAAACCAAGCCTTAAGACCCCTAGGATCAACCCAGACCCTAGTCCAAAATAGATCCTCATGTAACTTTGCTCGCGCACTGAGTCGGCTCAGTCTCATCACTGAGTTGGCTAAGTTTCACTGGGTCGGCTCAGTTTCAGACTGAGCCGACCTAGTTTTGTGTAGTGCCTGCAGTCTTGAAACTCGACCTTTTTATTTTGCCTGTGCTTTGAGACTTAGCCAATCCAGTTTTGGACTGAGTCGGCTAACCTATAGAAAATATTCTTTATGCAGTCTTGATTCTTCGACTTTGATTTCTTACTCCATTTTGAATTTTAAATCTTCAAAGCACCAACCAAGCGCCTTAAGGCCCTTAATATCCGAACCTCAAGCCCGTGGAGAGTTACATACCGCCTCCATCCTAGGACAACTCCTGTCCTAGCCCTAGAACCATACCTATCCTTGCCTCCCCAGAGCCCTCACTCTGGCTCTGCCCGTGGCCTCCCAAGGCTTGGGAGCACCACACCACCTACAATCTCCATCTTGGTGTGCCTAAGCCTTGGCACACCTGGCAACATCCTCCTGCACGATCCTGCTATCCCTGCATGTCCTGATAGCCCCTCATGCTCACCTTGCCACTGCCATTCTTTTTCAACTGCTGAGCTCCCTTTGAGGCCTTCGGAATGACCGCCTCTATCGCTGAAGTCCTTGGCTTGTTTCTCTGCACCACCTTTGGAGTTGTAGATATTCTTCTACTTGATAACTGCATCACTTATCCTGGACTTCCCTGAAGATCATGCAATATTCCTTTACCGACAGTTGCCACATATCCTGATGCTCCACCTGACACTATCCCCTCAGAGCTACGCCTATCTTCCTATACAATCCTCTCCACCTGGATCTGTACAGCCTCGATACTGGTGCTGGGATATAGGTTGCATCCCTCTGCTCTGAACCAATGTCATAGCTTCCTCCACCCATGAAGCCACCTCTGTCCGGTGCTTCACTTGGAGCTAAAGTCCTCCTAATGCCATAGAAGCCGACTCTATCTCTAACTCCCTCGAGGCTAACCATCCAATGCTGCACTGCTGGTTCTGCCACTATACCTCGAATATCATCATTGCCCCTTCAGACTCTCTACACTCCACAGACCTATTCGAAATCATCTCAGATACACCGCACCCTACGGACTCCTCCGAGACCACCAAGATTTCATCCGAATCTTCACTTTCAGTGACTGTACTGATGGAATCCGAGCTTTCTCCTTTTTTGCACTTCTTCCAAAGCAGACACTTCCACTTAAAGTGTCCTACTTCTTCGCACTTGAAGCATCTCTTAGACCCTTTACTGCCCCTCTATTCACCCTTCTTCCCTTTTCTGTGCTTCTCTGAAACTATAAGACTCTCCTAGAAGACCTCCTCTTTATCATCCATTTCTGCTGCTCGTTGGATCTAAGCACTGCTATGATCTCCTTGTACACTAGTATTTTCTTACCATATAGCAAAAATGTCACCAACGGTTCGAAGCTTTCGGATAGCGAACACAGCAATAATAAACTTTTACCCTCCTCTTTTAAATCTATCCCTATATTGAGCAAGTCCATGCTCATCCGATCGAACTGCTGAATATGCCCCACAACATCCTCGCCCTCCTGCATCTGAAGGCTATACGGTTGCTTCTTCAGCATCAACTTATTGCACATGTTCTTCCCCATGTACAACTACTACAACCTCGACCATAATCCCTTGGGTGTTCTTTCCTCCAACACACCATACAAAACCTCATCCACCAAATAAGTCCTAATCATGGCACATGCCCTTTTCTCCAAGGACACCAACTTCTTATCTATGATCTCCTCCGATCTATCTTCCAAGATCGAATCCAACCTCATCTGAACTAGCAGATCCTCCATCCTTACCATCCACATCATGAAACTTTCTTTTTCATCAAACTTCTCTAATCCTACCTTCAACCCGCTATTCTCCATAATCAATCCAAATCAAATAACAGCAAATAGATAGATCTAAGAAATACCTTGACTAGGGATGGTGGACAGTAGCCCTATGATCTCTTTCTTTCTCATGAAGCCTAGAGAAAGTCTTTAGATCTGAATCTCGCTGCTGATCTCTACTGAAAATTGATCTTCTTCCTCCTTCACGTTCAACCTTGCTCTAATACCAATTATTGTTTCTATGGCTACTCGGAGTGACAGCCGTAGATCTGATCTCTTGTGTGAACCAGGATGTTAATCCAGCAAATTGAAGAAGATCTAAGAAAGATGAGAGAAGCTAGGATTTTGGTGTTAGAACCAGAGAAAAGAGAGTTAGGGAGAAAAGCTTAATTGTATTTTCTTCTATTGTAAAAGTTACAATGTCCTGATTTATATACCCTAGAGTTCTCACATGAATCCTAATAAACTATAGCTTAAAAACTCCTTTAAGCTAATCCAATACATGAAAACACTCACCGACCCCAAGTCTCATATGCTCTCATCCTTGGATCTAATCCCAACCCATACATGAATTAGCTCCCTTAAGACCTCTCAAACCAGGCCTTAAGACCCCTAGGATCAACCCAGACCCTAGCCCAAAATAGACCCTCGCGTAACTCTGCCTACGCACTGAGTTGGCTCAGTCTTATCACTGAGTCGGCTAAGTTTCACTAGGTCGGCTCAATCTGAAACTGAGCCAGTCCAGTTCTGTGCCATGCCTGCAGTTTTGAAACTCGATCTTTCTATTTTTTCTATACTCTAAGACTTAGTCGATCCAGTTTTGAACTAAGCCGACTAACCTACAGAAAATATCTTTTCTATAGTCTTGATTCTCCAGCTTTGATTTCTTGCTCCATCTTGAATCTCAGATCTTCGAAGCACCAACCAAGCCCCTTGAGGCACTCAGTATCCGAACCTCAAGCCCGTGGAGAGCTACATGCCACCTCCATCCTAGGATAACTCATGTCCTAGCCCTAGGACCATACCTATCCTAGCCTTCCCAGAGCCCTCATCCTGACTCCACCCATCGCCTCCTAAGGCTTGGGAGCACCACACCACCTACACAAGACAAGCCAAATTTGCAAATGATTGACTTCCAAATAAAGTTATGTACTTTTGCTTCAGTGATTTTTGTCAGAGGTTCAGCCTCAACCCACTTTATGAAATAATCTATTGCCACCAAGATGAACTTATGCTGTCCAGATGCCATGAGAAAAGGTCCGTGTATGTCCATCCTCCACTGAGCAAACGGCCATGAGACGCTCAGGGAAGTAAGTTTAGAAGCTAGCTGCCTTTGAATATTTGCATTTCTCTGACAATGATCATATTTTTTGACATACTCTATAGAATCATGGTACAAAATCGATCAATAGTAATCCTATTGAAGTAGTCTGTGTGATAGGGATCTGGCCCTCACATAACTTTCATAGATTTCTTCATGCACCTGCCATAATACAAAGTCGACTTTTGAAGACCTGAGACATCTCAAGAGTGGTAAAGAATATGACCTTTTGTATAGCTTGCCTTCATATAGAACATATCAGAAGGCTTGATTTCTAAATTTTCGAGCTCCTTTTGGGTCATGAGGAAAAGCTCCATCTTTGAGATAAGCAATCAATGGGTCAATCCAATACGGCTCATGGTCGATCTGCATTATAGACTGTTCTTTCAGGACTTCAAAGAAAACTTTCTTGGGTAGCTCAGCCAGAGCCAATATTGCCAACTTTGAGAGAAGGTCGGCTCTAGTGTTTTTCACTCTTGGGATGTGCTTGATGTCAAAACTATTGAAGGCCAAAATCAAGCTCTTCACTTTCTCAAGATATTTTATCATGCTTTCTAATTGAGCCTCATAATCGTCACTAACTTGTTCGACCATTGATTGAAAATCATTGTAAACTTAGAGTCGATCTGCTTTCAATTCTTCCACGATTCTTAAACCTGCAATTAAAGCTTCATATTCGGCCCCATTATTTATGGTAGAAAATTTGAAGCATAGTACATATTCGATGATGACTGATGCATGCTAATCTATAGCTATAGCAAGTGCACCAGTCGATCAAGTAATAAAGTAAATGAGTAGAGTATCATCCCTAGAGGATTGGAAAATAAGTACTAAAAAGTTCTTTCCTTTGCTTTATTTAGAAGATCAATTTATGAGAATAAGAAATTAAAGAACAAAATAAAAAATAATTAAAAAGTTTAAGAAAATAGAGAGAGTGTAATTATTAGGGTTTTAAACTTAAGAACAATGTATTACTAAGGCAATTGGTTCACCAACTCAGTCAATACAATATTCAGATTATTAGATTAATTTTATTTCATATGATGGTGGAGTTTTTTAGTTTATTCACTATTCTTTGGTCCAGGCGTAGCAAAACTATCAATATTTATTAATTATTCTTTGATCCAGGTGTAATTTAAATAAATATTAATGCATTAAGTTTTGTGAAATCTTCTAATTAAAATACGCTGCATCCAAAGCGCACTAAAATTTTTGCATGCATATGAATTCTAATTTGATTCATAATACAAGGTATATAATCAAGAAGCAATAACATGAGATGTACTTGGATCCATAACATATCTATGTTCATCAGATCAATTAGAAGATGGCCTAGTAATTCTAAAAATATTAAGATCAGATTTATATACTCCTTATGAATAAAATTTAAAAATAAAAATAAATCACACTGAATATTGCATCAAAAGAGTGGCTACACCTTAGCCTTAGTAAAAAAAAATTTAGTTCATGATAACAAGCTCAAAAATAGCAAATAAAATAAAAAGCATAAAGAAATTAGATTGTTTGATTGCTGAAATTGATTGTCCGTTGCTCTTGGTGTGGAGAACTTGGTGAAAAAGAAAAGAAGCTCCTTGATCAATGTTCTGATTATCGAAAGAAGAAAAGAAAAAAAAAGTAAAAACCCTTCTTTTTCTCTAAAAAATCTCTCTTCTCTTTCTACCTCTCTCCTCTCTTTCTCTTCTTTTTCTTTTTTTTTTGCACTGTCTCCCCTCTCTTTCTTTTTTTCTTCGGCAACAAACCTTTTTATAGGCTGAGAGGTGGATTTTCCACTGAAATTCTATTAAAAATTAGGTTTAAAACTCTCAAAATAACTCAAAACGAATCCTGGATCAATTCTAATCGTTGGATGTTGATCAAATGGTCCAAAAATCACTCAAAAATCATCTTAAAATTCCAAATCAAGTCGGATTTTATTTGGACCATCGGATCAATCTTGAAGATCAAATCTAGGCCATCAGATCACGCACAGAAAAGCTTCTGATCTTTAGTTTAAAGTCAGGATGAATCTCAACCATTGGATCTTGATCGGGAGCTGCAGATGCCATTCATCAGTGCATCCATTTCTACCGTCCGATCAAATCCCAATAAAAGGTGCCCGTCGGATCAAACAGAATTCCCAATTTGCCCTCTGTAGACCATGCACAAGCCCGGTGTTGCATGGATCGCCGCATTCTTTAGTCAATCGGAGCGTGCTTCTTTATGTGAAATCCCTAAAATGCCCCTCCAAATGGTCCACCATGCACCACAAAAAATGCTGGCGTCAGCGTTGCATCAATAGGTCGGTCTACTGGGTGTGGTCAAATCGGACGGTCTGCTGAGTTGATTTTTTTGAACTGATTTGAACCGGACCACCTTTTTTTTTTTGAAATTCAATTTTGGGCTTGTTTAAAGTCCGTTTTGCCTAAAATTTATTTCATCTAAACCAAAAAAATAAGATCTTCATATTGATGGCCTTCTTTCCTACATAAGATTAATAAAGTATTAATTTTTAAAAAAATAAATTTATTTATTTTATAATTTAATACTTTTATTAGTATATTTTTACCACTTATCACACCCCCCAACTTAGTCATTGCTAATTCCTTAGCAATATTTTATTTAATATCATGTTTCAATAAGATTATCCATCAAAAAGATAAAATCTAGGACTAAAGGTCAAAAAGTTTAGAAAATACTACTAATTAAGCATTGAGCTTCAGAAGCAAATTTTTCAGTCAATACAATTAAAAACTTTCTTAGAGTACATCAAAGATCTATAGCACTTATATTCATGATGACTAACTTTAGCATTTCAGTGTTAAATTAAAAGAACAAAAGTATCCTCTCTTATCACCTATTTTGATCAATTTTCTATACATTCTCAATTTTATACTCATGAATTAAGGTAGCTTTCATACTACTCCTTTTTTTTTTTTTGCTATGCTGAGCATCCTGGCCTTTCCTTCACCATTTTACGTGAATTTTCATACTTGACCTAGGTGCAGAGACCCAGTTACTAGGCTTTGGGCAATCCATATATACTCTATCTTTTGCACTTTATTTTTAGGCAGATAGCTCTTTCCTTAAATTCAAGTTTTTTTTATTAGAATGTATATTAATTACCAATTTTCAGTGATAATTGAATCTTCAGTTGGCCTTATAATCAATACCTACTTTGCCTTGTTAGTGTGCATGTGCAATTAGAAGTACTAATAGTCTTTTAATGACCTAAGTAGGCTGCTAAAAATCGACCAACTAATCTACTTCTTTAACTCGTTACATTCATTAGCAAATAATTCTATCTTTTATCACTTGTCCAGTCTATCTTTCTCAAGATTTTCTTCTTGACACATAATTTTTTTTGAATTTTATTTTTTTATTTTTTTACCCTCTAACTTATTCTACATTATCTTAAAGGAGAAAGAAAAATAAAGGATGCAATAAAGGATAGGAAGGAATGCACCTGATTTGGTTCAGTCTGGTTCTTTGGAGCTTTGAAATTTTGCTTGAGCTCTCATTGATTTTTTCTGTAAAATTAAAAATATACACCAAAGCAGTAAAAGAGCAATAATAAATTACTAAAAAATTAAAAAAAAATAATCAAAACTAAAAAGAAAAGAAACAACCTATCTAGTAGTTCTGATTTATAGTCTTCAGCTTGACTTTCTTTGAGTTCTGAGTTGAGTCAATCTGGTGCCACTTCAATTGAAATACTTTCATGTTTGGTCGAGCCCTTTTTCAATTGGACATTGCTAGCTTTTATAGTCTCAAACCTATTTTCTATAGAATTCTCATATACTGAATTGTCAATAATATCAATTAGAAAATAAGTTTGATTATCATCAGGATGTTTAGTATCTTTGAAAACATTAAAAGTAACTTGTTCGTCTTGGATTTTAAGAATTAATTTTTCTTGTTGAACATCTATTAAAGCTCTTTCAGTAGCTAAAAAGGGTCTTCCTAAAATAAGGGGTACATCATAATCTTCTTTCATATCAAGAACAATAAAATCAATAGAAAAAATAAACTTGTTTACCTTTACCAAGACATCCTTCACTATACCTTTTGGATATTTGATGGATCTATTGGCTAATTGAAGAGTAATAGTGGTAGGCTTCGATTCTCCTAGACTCAGCTTCTGAAAATAGAAAAAAGCATGAGATTAATACTTGCTCCTAAATCACATAAAACTTTATCAAAACTACAATCATTAATAATGCAAGGGATAGTAAAACTTCCTGGATCTTTTAGCTTCTGTGGTAATTTATTTTGAAGTATTGCTAAGCATTCTTCATTTAAATTTATTCTCTCAAGCTCTTTTAGCATTTTCTTATTTATTAGGATTTATTTGAGAAACTTGGCATACTTGGGCATTTGAGTGATAGCATCTACAAAAGGAATATTAATATATAAATTCTTTAATATTTTGAAAAAGTTAGAAAATTTCTTATCTGGATACAATATTTATCTCTCTGGGAATGATAGTGGCGGCACGTAGGGCTTCATATTTGGGTCGACAAACTGTATACCTAGAGACCATCATCTGCTGGTTGTTTTGGTGACTTACAAATTTTAGTTGATGGTTTCTTATTTATAGTTGGCTCTTTAATCTCTTTCTTCTGATGTGGCTCCTCTAACTTTGTACCACTTCTTCGGATGATAGCATTGACTTGCTCCCTTGGATTGATCTTCGTGTTGCTGGGCAAGGATCCATGAGGTCTCTCAGAGATTATCTTAGCCATTTGACCTATTTGCATCTCCAAGTTTTGAATTACTGCTGCTTGGTCCTGTCTAAGCTTGGCTTTTAAATTTTTTATAGTTGCTTCTTGGTTTTGTATAAATTTGACCATCAGCTCTTCCATGTTGGACTTCTTTTCAGGTACTTGAAATCTCGGGGGTGGCTGTTATGCTATATTTTGATTACTCCATGAGAAATTTGGGTGCTACCTCCACCCTTGATTATATGTGTTGGAGTAGGGATTGTTTTGTTATGGCCTAAAAAAATTACCAACATAATTAGCTATATTAGTTGCTTTAGCAAAAGGATTATCTGTCTGGCAGTTGTTCGTATCGTGTCCTCCTCCACACAGGTCATAGGTGATGCTCTGAACATGCAAAGCTATTCCCTTCAAGTTGTTGACTTCAGCTCTAAGGGATGCAATTTCAACTAGTAAAGTTGGCACGTAATTTACTCACTGCACAGCTGCTAGTCTTTTTAGCATCATGCGTTCTGTCTGCCACTGATAGCTATTTGATGCCATCTCATCGATTAGATCGAAGGCTTCTTCCTTCATTTTTCGATTAATTGTTCCTCCTCCTGCTGCATCAATTATAGAACGATTAGTAGGAGATAAACCATTATAGAAAGTTTGTACCTAAAGCCATACGGGTAATTGATGATGTGGACATCTCCTCAACAATTTTTTGAAATGCTCCCAAGCCTCATATAGTGCCTCCATGTCCATCTACATGAAAAAAGTGATATCGTTGTGCATCTTGGCAGTCTTGGAAGGTAGAAAGTACTTGGCTAAGAATTTTTGGGCTAGGATATCCCAAGTTGTGATAGAACCTACAGGAAGAGAATGAAGCCAACTTTTAGCTTTGTCCCATAAAGAGAAAGAAAATAACCTTAATCTAATAACATCATCTGACATCTCATTAATTTTAAAAGTATCACAAAGTTCAAGAAAGTAAGAAATATGGGCATTCGGATCGTCATGCACGTGTCTACTGAATTGGATAGTTGATTGAATCATCTGGATCATCGCCGATTTTATTTCAAAGTTGTTTGCTCATACAGACGGTCTCCTGATACTCAAAGCTGCATCGGCTATAGATGGTGTGATGTAATCATTTAATGGATGATGTATTGATCGAATAGCTTCATACTATCCTTCGATCGCCATATCCAATCCTAGATTGATGTCGTTAGGATCTTTAGCTGCCATATTTCTTTTTTATTGTAGTCTTCTAATGGTCCTTTCAATTTTTAGACCTAAAGATAGTAAGTTACTATGTCCAGTACGTATCATGCATTGAATAAAATTTTTTTAAAAAAAATAATAAAATAATAATAAAAATTAAAAATAAAATTCTAAAGTAAAGCTAGAATCAAAATTTCAATATTATTTTAGACATAATTCCTTGCAACGGCACCAAAAACTTGATGCGTGCTAACTATAGCTATGGCAAGTGCACCAGCCGATCAAGTAATAAAGTAAATGAGTAGAGTATCATCCCTAGAGAATTGAAAAATAAGTACTGAAAAGCTCTTTTCTATGCTTTATTTAGAAAATTAATTTATGAGAATAAGAAATTAAAAAATAAAATAAAGAAATAATTAAAAATTTTAAGAAAATAGAGAGAGTGTAATTATTAGGATTTTAAATTTAAGAGCAATGTATTACTACGGTAATTGGTTCACCAACTCAGTCAATACAATATTCAGATTATTAGATTAATTTTATTTCATGTGACGGTAGAGTTTTCTAGTTTATTCACTACCTTTTGGTTCAGGCGTAGTAAAACTATCAATATTTATTAATTATCCTTTGGTCCACGTATAATTTAAATAAGTATTAATGTATTAAGTTTTGTAAAATCTTCTAATTAAAATATGCTGTGTCCAGAGCGCACTAAAATTTCTGCATGCATATGAATTCTAATTTAATTTATAATACAAGGTATATAATCAAGAAGCAATAACATAGATGTACTTGATCCATAACATCTATGTTCATTAGGTCAATTAGAAGATGGCCAATAATCTAAAAGCATTAAGATCAAATTTATATACTCCTCATGAATAAAATTTAAAATTAAAAATAAATCATACTAAATATTGCATCAAAAGAGTAGCTACACCTTAGCCTTAGTAAAAAAAAATTTAGTTCATGATAACAAATTCAAAAACAGTAAATAAAATAAAAAGCATAAAAAAATTAGACTGTTTGATTGCTGAAATTGATTGTCCATCGCTCTTGGTGTGGAAAACTTGGTGAAGAAGAAAAGAAGCTCTTTGATCAATGTTCTGATTGTCGAAAGAAGAAAAGAAAAAAAATTAAAAACCCTTCCTTTTCTCTCAAAAATCTTTCTTCTCTTTCTACCTCTCTCCTCTCTTTCTCTTCTTTTTCTTTTTTTTTTCACTGTCTCCCCTCTCTTTCTTTTTTTCTTTGGCAATAGACCTTTTCATAGGCTAAGAGGTGGATTTTCCACTAAAATCCTATTAAAAATTAGGTTTAAAACTCTCAAAACAACTCAAAAAGAATTCTGGATCAATTCTAACCGTTGGATGTTGATCAAATGGTCCAAAAATCACTCAAAAATCATCTTAAAATCCCAAATCAAATCAAATTTCATTTGGACCATCGGATCAGTCTTGAAGATCAAATTTGGGCTATCAGATCACACACAGGAAAGCTTCTGATCTTTAGTTTAAAGTCGGGATGAATCTCAACCATTGGATCTCGACTGGGAGCTGCGGATGCCGTTCGTCAACACATGCATTTCGACCGTCTGATCAAATTCCAGTGAAAGGCACCCATCGAATCAGACAAAATTCTCAATTTGTCCTCTATAGACCATGTGCGAGCCCGATGTTGCATGGACCGTCGTATTCTTCAGTCAATCGGAGCGCACTTCTTTATGTGAAATCCCTGAAATGTCCCTCCAAACGGTCCACCATGCACCGCAAAAAATGCTGACATCAGCATTACATCAGCGGGTCGGTCTATTAGGTACAATCGATCGGCCGGTCTATTAAGCCAATTTTTCTGAAATGGTTTGAACCGAACTGATTTTTTTTAAAAAAAATTCAATTTCAAACTCGTTTGAAGTCCGTTTTGCCTGAAATTTATTTTATCTGAATCAAAAAAATAAGATCTTCATATTGATGGCCTTCTTTTCTACATAAGATTAATAAAAATATTAATTTTTAAAAAATAGATAATTTATTTTATAATTTAATATTTTTATTAGTATATTTTTACCACTTATCAATGACTTCTTTTGGATTAACCAAGATTAGCCCTGCACCTACACCAGAAGCATTGGATGAGCCGTTTACATATAAGACCCAAAAATCTTTAGGGAGGTTAGCTCTTTTCTTAGAGGAACTCGGTTGTAACTAGGGAACATTGACTTCATTCTATTCTAGCTCAGCTTCATCCGGAATAGTGCATTCACCTATAAAATCTATCAGAATTTGAACTTTGATCGATGGCCAAGGTTGGTAGTTGATGTCAAACTCGGTGAGCTCAATTATCCATTTTGCTATTCTTCTAAAGGCATCCATTCGATGAAGAACTATCTTGATTGGTTGATCAATGAGGAGGATTATGGTGTGCCCTTGGAAGTAAGGTCGAAGTCTCTGGAATGCAATCAGTAGGACAAAAATTAGTTTTTCTAACTTAGTGTGTCTAGCCTCGGCATCCCTCAAGATTCAGCTTATGTAGTAGATCGACCGCTATACTTTTGCCTCTTCTTTGACTAGGACTGCTGCAAGGGCCGCTAGGAAGACCGCTAGGTACAAAAATAATTCCTCTCCGGATTTGAGCTTTGCTAATAGTAGAGGTAAATAGAGGTAGTTCTTGAACTCTTTAAAGGTTTGTTGATATTCAGTGGTCTAGCAGAAGTTCTTCGACTATTTTAGGACTTGAAAGAAGGATATGCATCGCTCGACCAACCTCGAGATGAAGTGGTTCAGGGCTGCCATCTTTTCAGTCAGGTGTTGAACTTCTTTAATTGATTTTGGAATAGTCATCTCTTAAATGATCCGAATCTTTTCCAAATTTGCCTCAATTCCATGTCTCGACATCATGAATCCCAAAAACTTCCCTGCAGTCACATCGAAGGCGTACTTGGTTGGGTTCAGCTTTATCTTGTACCTCCTAAGGACGTTGAAGGTCTCTTCAAGATCGGTAATATGATTTATTGAAGCTCAGCTTTTAACAAGTATGTCATCTACATATACCTCCATATTATGGACAATCTGTTCCTTGAAGATTTTATTGACCAAACGTTGTTATGTTGCTCCTGCATTTTTGAGTCCAAGAAACATAACCCTGTAACAATAAAGACCACAATCAGTAATAAAAGAAGTTTTCTCCTTGTCCTCTAGTGCCATCTAGATTTGGTTATAGCTGAAAAATGCATTCAGGAAAGTGAGAAGTTTGTGGCTCGAGGTCGCATCCACCAGTTGATCAATCTTGGACAAGGGATAGCTATCTTTTAGGCAGGCTTTGTTCAGCTTTCTAAAGTCTATGCACATTCTCCACTTGTCGTTCATCTTTTTAACGAGTATGATGTTAGAGACCCAGTTCAGATAGTTGACTTCTTGGATGAATCCAGTCTTAAGGAGCATGTCAACTTTCTTTGCAATTACTTTCTATCTCTCTGAGGCATGACCGTGCATCTTCTCTTTCACTGGCCGATGTTTGGGATCAACAGTCAGACGATGTTCCATGACTTTAGCATCAATTCTAGGCATGTCGTCAGAGATCCAAGCAAAAACATCTACATTCCTCCACAAAAATTCGACAAACTGCTCTCGTATCTCTTTTGCCAGATTGGAGCTAATCTGTACCGTGTGCTCTGCATTTCCATCATTCAGTGGGATGGAAATAAGATCTTCCATGGGCTCACCCCACTCTTCAGTTAGATCATCGCAGACGTCCAACCCATCAATCAAACAAGGATTTGACTGCTCACCTCTCTGCAAGGCAATTGAATAGTAATGTTTTGCCAGAGCTTGATCTCTCTAACTTCTTCAATCCCATAGTTTGTTGGAAACTTTATTTTCAAATAGTAGGTCAACACCACTGCCCGAAGCATGTTTAGATCAAGTTGGCCGAGAATTGCATTGTCAGCCAATGGAGCTTTTACTACTGGAAAGTCCACCTATGCCCTGGACTGTCTCGGATATTGTCCTGCAGCCATAACCAAAGTTATTACACCTTCAACTGTACCGCATCATCAGTGAAGCCTACCAATTGAGAGTTTATTGGTCCAAGCCAACTATTAGATATAGATATTTTGGAGAAAGCAGCATAAAATAAGACATCGGTCAAACTTTCATTATCAACAAGGATGCGGCGTACATCATAGTCTACAATATTTAAAGCAATTACAACCACATCGTTATGTGGAAACTGAACTCCTTGTGTATCTGCTTCAGTAAAAGTTAGGGGCTTCTCAATTTTTTGCCTTTTTATCGGTCCTCCAGATCCGTCGGCCTCCTCTTATCGAAGTCCCCTAGAGATGATATTGATAATGCCGAGAGATGGTCGATCTTCTTATTATTCCTTTCTCCTCGATGGTTCTGATTGTGGTAGTACCCTTGGCCGATTCTCTCTTTCCTCAGGTTGATGCCATAGAAATCGATCAAGCCGGCCTCGTCTGATGAGCTCCTCGATCTCATCTTGGAACTGAATGCACTCCTTAGTATCGTGACCATGGTCATGATGGTAGAGATATTATTTATTGGGATTGCACTTATCAGGATAAGTGTGCATCCTCTCCGACCTCAGTAACTGCTCATTGATTTTCATCAATACTCAGATTTTTGGAGCATTAAGGGAAGCATAGTTGTGGAACCTTTTGAGGGGGGAGCCTCGCCATGCCCTTCTGTTCGGACTTCTTTGACTTTGAATTCAAGAAGGAGTTCGGGCTTGCTTGTGCTCGAGGGAAGTTCGAAAGTGCGGTCGAGCTTCACCCAGCTTTTTATTAGTAGTGGGCATGCTTGATTCATTCGCTCACTGCTCTTCAGCAGCTTCACTATCCTTGGCTTTGAAGGTCTCTTCTGCTCGAGCATAACCTTCAGCCCAAGCCAGCATATTAGTAAAATCTTTAGGATACTTCTTCTTCAGAGAGAGCAACAGATCATTCTTTTGAAGGCTGCCCTTTAGTGCAGTCATTGCGATAGATTGGTTCAAGTTTCGGACCTCCAGTGCAACGGCATTGAAACGGATAACATAGGCCCATATGGATTTCCTCTCCTTCTGCTTAATGTTGATGAGAAAATCCGAGCCTCGTTGAGGATGTCGGCTGCTGACAAAATGAGCCACAAACTAGTAACTCATTTGATCGAAGAAAAAGATAGTACCCAACTTAAGGGTCGAGTACCAGTTCCTAGCCACTTCCTTCAAGATGGAGGGAAAAGCTCGGCATAGGATGGTGTCAGGCGTGCCATGGAGCAACATCATTATTCGAAAGGCCTTTAGATGATCGATCAGATCAGTAGTCCCATCTTAGCTCTCAAACTGGAAAAGTTTGAAGTTCGGTAGGATGCGATCTTATATAATTTTTTGGAAGAAGGGAGGGTCAGTGTAGATATCATTACCATGAGAGGAGGGAGCATGATGGAGTTCCTCGATCCATCGATTCATTTCTTGTAGTTTTCAATTCAGGAGATCGTCACGATCATGGATCTCCAAGGTTCTCTAGCCGAATGGGGGCAAAGTTCCTTCAGGGGTAGAATCATGATCGGAGTAGGGGCTCCCTACCCCCTGCTTTCCTTTTTTAGAAGTTACCGACCGACTCGCCCAAGTCGGTCATCCCTAGATTGGATCCTAGGATTCCCAGGAAGCCTATTCCAATCAGACCAGCATCGAAGGCTGCTGCTGCATGGTCTGCACTGCTTTAGTGAGGCCCCTCACATGCTGGACCAATAGATTAAATTACTCTGCATCTACCATTGCCACCGACGAGCTTGAGATGTCGGAGATGAGACAGGGGTGGGCAAATCTAGATAAGATCTGGTCGTGGAGGTGGTCGACCATCAAATGGAAGCCTTTCTAGGAGGCATCCTCATGAGATCAGCTGAGGAAGAAGAACTTCGAGGAAGAAGAAGAGAGATCTCTTTGAGCACTCTTTTAAGAACAAAAAAACCTCAAGAGAAAGTGAATCCTTTCTCTAGTGCCAATCCTGTTGGTGTAGAATCTGATTGATGTCGGAACTAGTTGGAGCTGGAGAAGTCGAGGTCACCATCGGGACCTGCAAAAGAAGTCCAAACTGGAGGAGGGGTGGCTCCGACAGGACCCTCCAATGGTCAAGTCAGCTCTTTCGATCAATAAAAATGGAATGCTCGATAGAGAAAGTAGTAGAGTGTCAAGAAGAAGAAGAGAGCTTCTGAACAAAAGTGTATAAAGGGAAAACCTAGTTTTCTAGGTCAGGTTCATTCAGATCTATTTGGATCAAGAGAGATATTTTAAAAAAAAATTTCTTAAATCTAGATCAGATCCGAGACTTTCTAGATCTGATATTATTGATCTAATAAAAAAATAAAATAGAATAAAAAATAAATTAAATCTAATTTAATTTATCTTATTGAGGATAATCTGATTATCCTATGATGATCCTGATGTCTACCTGAGGTTCTGGATCTAGCCACGCAAGTGCCTGGCCTCTATCGATATCCATTCGGATAGGATCTGGAGATCTTCATCTTTTTTATCATCTCTCCAAAAATTAGATCTAAATTCAATTTTAAAGATTTTCAAAACTCCTTTTGAAGATGTGAGTTATCTCTTGCAGCAGTGCTGCCTTCTTTCTTTTTCTGTCGCCTTTCTCTTACTTGGATCGCACCAAACTGAAGCCCAAAAATTTTTGGGCATGGGTAGGAGAGAGAAGACCTGAAGATGGCATGGAGGAGGGAGAGGGACAATCTTATGGCATGGGCAATGGATTAAGCTTCTTAGATCTTGGTGTAGACAGGTTTTTATAGATCCTGTTGTGCCATGCAGTGCCACATCATCCCAGCCAATCACAGTCTTTTATGCAATCAGATCTAAATCTGATTGGTGGGATGACATCATCTGATCCAATCAGATGAGAGTCCCTCTAAATCATCCTTAGATGGTGCCAAGACTGGTCAAAGACAAGTCTTTGGAGCCATCTAGGTAGAGTCCCTGAAGTAACCTGGAGTCCCATCTGTATGGGACTACAGGCGTCATTATCTTTGGGCGCACGCCTCCCTAGGTGTGTGCCCCCTTCTTTTCCAGTTTTTAGAAGGGAGACAAATCTCTATCTGCTCTCCTATGGGTGTATGACACATGAGCAGATGTCTAAGTATTAAAGGTCAATGTTTGACCAAATGTCCGAAATAGGATTTATCAGATGACAAAAAATGGCAGGTGTTGTCTCAAATTCATCTCATAAATTAAGACAACCTTTTTCTGATCTAGACAAGCTCCAATCAGACCAAGTAAAGGTTTTTGAGTGAGCCAAGATACATTTGGCTCAGTCAAGACTACTTTTAATGATTGTTGAAGGAGAACATTAGGCTCAATCATGTGCTAGCACGATTTTCTTGAATCTTATTTAAATCAATTGAACTGGGTTAGTCCAATTGATGATATCCAAATCCAAACTCCTGGTTGTGTGACCCAGTTAGGTTTAGTTTCATATGGTAATGGGATATGTCATGATCTCTATCATCAACATCATCGAAATACCTTTCGATAGATCAAAACTTTTCTGATTTAGACAACTAGTATGATCGATCATCTAAATCATTCTAATTGCTCCCAAAATCCACCAGTGACACCTAGTACCATATGATGGCAATCCATCAGAATTGAAAATGAACCTCTCGATGCAGTTACCTGTGTGATTAAGTTTCTCTATCTTGAGCCCCGATCGGATTAGGGTTAAGGTGATCTCGTCAAACCCTAATTTCCATCATATGAATTAATCATTCAATTCAAGTCCGATGTGAAAATCCTAATAGAAACTCTTTCTATTATTTCACTCTGCAATGGCCATGAGCTTATGGACTTGATTCTCATGATCATCACAGGGTTGCTCCTCATCTATCGAGATAGATAGATCTCCTATTGGTGCAATCCAATTCCTACAATGAACATGCTATAGCCAACATATACCTCAAGATTCTGAATGGCTAGAAGACCAAGTTATGGTGTAGTCAAACTATAACACCCTCAAGGTGAACTGTCGATGCACCTCAAGTCAAAGAATGAGACACATAACTGCAGCTTCAAGCCAGTCATCGACAAGAAGGTAGACTTCCTAATGACTGCTCAAGGTGGTCACACTTAGTATCTATACTCTCGCTTTGGTGTCCCTACACCATAGACTCAAGACTATCTACTATAAAAAAAGTGATTGTACACCAACCTTCTGAATCAATCACCATCCTCATGATGATCCTATGGTCAAGAGCATTTTATGAGTTAATAATGAAAATTTGTCTTAAATTTTCAACTCTTGAAAATAAGAACTATCATTGCCATTAACTCAAGGGATGTATCACAGACACTAAATATACATTATGATGAAAAATAATCTATTTTATTATTTATAGTCAAAATTATAATTTTGTCCTTAGAAGTGTATAATAAGTGTCAGTCAATTCTGACTTCTAGGGCACACATATCTAATAAACTCCCACTTGATCTAAAGCTAATTCGGTAGAAATCTAAATCCCATCTTCCCAAGGTGGGTTTCGATCTTCTGCTAGTCCAACGATTTTGTAAGTGGATCTACCGTATTATCTACGGAGTCGACTCTCTTGACCTCGACGTATCCTTTCTCGAGATAATCGCGGATGAGGTGGTATCACCACTCGATATGTTTGAATTTTTAGTGAGACCTCGACTCCTTAGCAAGGGCTATGGTGCCATTATTATTGCAGTATAGAGAAATGGCATCTGATGGCATCACTTCGATCTCTATAGCGAACTTCTTATACTAGAATGCCTCCTTCATAGCTTCTGATGCAACGATGTATTCTGCTTCCATGGTTGAATCTATTATTACTATCTGTTTGAAACTCTTCCAACTAATAGTACCACTATTACACACAAATAAATTCTCAGATGTCGACTTTTGATCATCTATATCAAACATAAAATCCAAGTCTATATATCCTTGGACTTTGAGTTCTCTATTATCAAAAATCAAGAATATATCCTTAGTTCTTCTTAAGTACTTAAGGATACATTTCACAGAAGTCCAATGTTCTTCTCCTAAATTTGATTGATATCTGCCTGTGATACTCACAGCATGGGCTATATCAGGTCATGTACATAACATAGCATACATGAGGCTCCCTATTGCAGAAGCATAAGGGATCTTGCTCATGCATTCAATCTCCTCTGGTGTGTTGGGATACATTTTCTTGGAGAGATGAATACCATGTCTGAAGGATACCAATTTCCTCTTGAAGTTTTTCATAAGAAACCTTTTTAGCACTTCCTCTATGTACATCTTCTGTGAAAGACCTAGCATTCTATTCAGTCTATCTCTATAGATTTTAATTCCTAAAATAAAGGATGGTTCTCCTAGGTCTTTCATGGAGAATTTTTTAGATAACCATATTTTAACTACGGTCAACATGATAATATCATTTTCAATAAGGAGGATATCATCCACGTATAGTACGAGGAAGACAATAGCACTTTCACTGACTTTTCTGAAAATACATGATTCCTCTTCGTTCTTGATGAAACCAAATAATTTGATCACATCATTAAAATAAGTATTCTAGCTCTGAGTTACTTGCTTGAGTCCATATATGGACCTTTGTATAGCTTGCATACTTTGTGATCAGTATCATTGAATGTAAAATCCAGCGGCTGTTCCATATAGATATCTTCCTCAAGATATCCATTTAAGAATATCATTTTTGCATCCATTTGCTATATTTCATAATCAAAATAGGCTGTAACAGCAAGTAATGTGTGAATGAATTTAAGCATGGCTACTGACGAAAAGGTATCCTGATAGTCAATGCCTTCGCACTAACTATAACCTTTTGCCACTAATCTAGCTTTGAATGTCTCTACATTTTTCCATCTGCACCAATCTTTCTCTTATAGATCCATTTACATCCAATAGGTACTATACCTTCTGGTAGATCTACCAAGATCCAGACTTGGTTTGAGTGCATCGAGTTAATTTTTGACTTCATTGCCTCTAACCATTTTTCGAAGTCAATATCTGATATCGTCTCGTTATAGGATTTTGGGATCATCACCATGAGCACTTCATTATCTATGAGGAAATATTTTCTCTACTTCCTCTGAAATAGTATCTAAGTATCTTTCAGGGGGATGGAAAATCCTTTCGATCCTACGAGGATGGAGGCAGGATAGTGTTCTGTATTGGCTCAACCTGATTTGGTTCCAAAGGGTCCTTAGCTCTTTGCTCTTGGTGAGACTTTCTCCATCAATGCTTGATTCTGCTTTCCAATGCCATCATTCTTGAATAAACTATTTTTCAAAGAAAGATGGCATGTCGACTCACAATCACATTGTGGATCTTCTAGAATGTAGAAATAATATTCCTAATGACTCTTTAGGATATTCTATGAATTGAGCTTTAAAGGATCTATAGTCTAACTTATCTGCTTGTTGTCTTTTGACATGAGTCGGACAACCTCAAATTTTGAGATGACTCAGACTTAATTTCTTACCATGCCATATCTCATATGATGTGGTAGAAATGATTTTAGAAGAAACCCTATTCAGTAAATATATAGTAGTTAACAAACTGTATCCCCAAAGAAAATCAAGAAGGTTTGTGAAGCTCAGCATGGATTGGACCATATCTAATAGGATTTGGTTCCTCCATTCTAAAATCCTATTGAGTTGAGATATTTCAGGTGGAGTCTATTGAGAGACTATGCCATTCTGCTTGAGATAGTCCAGGAATTTTCGACTAAGGTATTCACCTCCTCGATCCGATCGAAGAATCTTAATGAGTTTTTCAATTTGCTTTTCTACTTCATGTCTGAGTTCTTTAAACTTTTCAGAGGTTTCAGACTTATGTCTCATAAGATACACATATCCATATTGAGATAAATTATTGGTGAAGGTTATGAAGTAGACAAAATTGCCTTTAGCCGGCACATCAAATGGGCCGCACACATCAGTATGCACTAGGGCAAGTAAATCCATGGCCCTTTTCCCATGTCCATAAAAGAAAGTTTAGTCATTTTGTCATGAAGACATGATTCATAAATTGGATATAACTCGAAAGTCAATGGACTCAATAGCCTGATTTTTTCTAATTTGTTAATCCTATCTTCTGCTATATGACCTAAGTCTAAGGTGCCATAGATATCTATCATTTGGACTATCCCTGGGTCATTTTGATTTTATGGCATTCACATTTTGCTCGATAGTTAAAAATAGATACATCAATATGTAACTGAGTAAAGATCGTTAATAAGAAAATCACTTACAATTTTATTTCTTTCATAAAGAATGTTACAATGGTCCTTAAGAAAACTAATTACATAGCCTTCTTGTGCTAAACATGAAACAAAAATCAAATTTCTGCTTGCTGCAGGCACATAATAACAATCCCTAAGTACTAAATCTAAATCAGATGGTAGTCGAAGAGGATAGGTTTTCACGATCACAGCAGTAACTCTTGCTTCATTTTCGATGCGTAGGATCATCTCACAATCCCTTAGCCTCCTGCTATCCTCAAGATCCTCCATAAAAGTGCATAAATGAGCACTAGAACCAGAGTCAAGCACCCAACTAGTTGCAGAAGAAATTGTACGGTTAGATTCAATAACGAGCATACCTTTAGAAGGACCTGCCTCCTTCTTATTCTTTAGGGTGGCTAGGTATGTAGGGCAGTTCTGCTTTCGGTGGCTGTCAGTGTTGCAATGAAAATATTTTTTTTTGTCAGCAGCCTTCTTCTTCAGCTCTGCCTTCTTTTTCTTTCCTCCTTCCATCTTCTATTTTTTCACAGACTTTTTCTTCTTTCCAAAAGACTTTCTCTTGGAAGAAGTCCATTCCATAGCAAATACTGAGCTTTTAGAATCTTTTATTGAAAGCTCAGCAGTAACCAGCATGTTCATAAGCTTAGGCAGAGTATTTTGAAGTTTATACATATGGTAGTTCATGATGAACTGCCCATATGCATCAGTTAAGGATTACAAAATTATACCATTCTATAGATCTAGGTCCAACTTCACTCCGAGCTTCTCAAGCTCTTCCAAGTTCTTGATTATCATCAAACAATAATCTTGGACTGACTGTCCAACATACATTTTAGCCTTGAATAGTTGTTTAGTGATCCAATATTTGGTTGTGCGACTTTGTTTACCAAATATCTCTTATAGGCGAGCCAATATTTGGTAGACAATTTTGATATCTTCATGTTAGCATTGAAGCTCATCAGACATCGAGTCCAACATGTAGTATCTGGTCTTGTTATCTTCATCCATCCACTTATCAAGAGACGCTCTCTATTCAGCGGATGGATGAGCTAGTAAGGTGCAGGGATCCTGATCCAATACATGAGTTAACTTCTCGTAATCCAAAATGATTTTGAAGTTTTAGAGCCAATTCTTGTAATTAGGTCAGATCAGTCTATGGGTGTCCAGGATATGTGCTAATGGATTTGATGTAGAATTTTGCTTTTCCTGTAGAGAGTCAAAGTTTCTAGTTAGATATTGTAATTAAGACTTGACCAATTTATTTAGGGATTTAATTTTTAAATAAATTAGCTTCCACTATTTTTTTAGATCCCTACACTCCCTCGTAGAGATGCGAAAATCTCCACGATTACAAATTTTTAATGGATGGTGTAGTCCCACCAACTGACTCATCACCTCACCTAACAGTTTTTGATGATGGGTTAGCCAATGAGTGGATAACTCTTATCCAATGATTTTTTAATTATGGTGCACCCAAACTTGATCTCTATTCATGAATCTCACCATGCTCGGAATATTGATCTACTTCTTAGTTAAGTCAGACCCACCATTTGAAGGAAAAATCTAATTTTTTGGATCAGGTTCGTTCAGATCTGATCAGATCAAGAGATATATTTCAAAAAATTTTCTCTTTGATCCAGATTAGATCTAAGATATTTTAGATCTGATTATTATTATTTTAAAAATTAAAATAAAATTAGATAAATTAAATTAGATTTAATTTACCTTGAAGTGGGTAATCCTATTACTCGTTGATGATCCTATAAGCAGCGGAAGGTTCTGGATCAAGCCACGCAAGTGCCTACCTCTATCGATATCCACTCAGGCTGGATCTAGAGATCCTCTTCTTCTCTATCACATCTCCAAAAATTAGATCTGGATCTGATCTGGAGGATCTTCAAAAATTTTTTCGAAGATCAGTAGTTATCCTATGCAGCAGTGCAGCTTTCTAGCTTTCAATCGCCTTTCTTTGATCTAGATCGCACCAACCAAGAATCCAAACACTTTGAATGTGGAGAGGAGAGGGAGAAGGTGGGTTTGGCATGGAGGAAGAGGGGAGAGACAGCCTTGGGGCGTGGGATTTCAATTCTCCAATCATACAATCAGACATTTTGAGTTGGGCGCAGAGTCTTATTTATAGACTGTCTGTGATCCAACTTCTCTTTTTTTCAACCAATCATAACTCTTTGTGAAATTAGATCTAAATCTTATTGGTGGGAATAGAGTTCCCTGGATTCCTCCTTAGAGGGCACCTAAGACCAGTCAAAGTTGGTTCTTAGGAGAACTCTAATCGGAATCCAAAAAGGAGATGGAGTCCCTATCCAACAGGGACTCCTGGGCGCCTCCAGCTTGGGCACACGCCAAGATGGCATGTGCCCTCTTCCTTGCCAGGTTCTGATAGGGGGACAGGCCCCCATCAGCTCTCCAATAGGTGCGTGATATATGGACATAAGTCAAAGTATCAATGGTCAACATTTAACCAGTCAAAGGTAGACTTTTGACTGAAATCAAAGAACGAGAAATGGCAGATGACCAAAAATGGTAGGTAATATCTTACAAAATAAGACAATCTTTTTTGACTTAGACAACCTCCAATCAGACCATATGAAGGCCTCTGATTGAGCACAAACTCCTTTGGCTCAGTCAGGACAACTTATTTGTGATAGCAAAAGAAGAACGTTAGGTTCAATCGAGTGCTAGCACGATTTTCTTGAACCTAATTGAATCTCATTCAGATCAATTGAACTAGATCAGTTCAATTGATGATCACCTAGATTCAAACCCTTGTTTGTGTGATCCAGTTAGGTTCAGTTCTGTATGGTAATGGGATATGTCATGATCTCTATCATCGACATCATCGAAACTCCTTTCGATGGATCAGAACTCTTCTGATTCGAACAGCTAGAATGATCGATCATCTAAATCATTCTAATTGCTCCCAAAATCCACCAGTGACACCTAGCAGTATATGGTGGCAACCCATCAAAGCTGAATGTGAACCTCTTGGTGCAGCTACCTGTGTGATTAAGTTCTTCTATCTTGAGCCCCGATCAGATTAGGGTTAAGGTGAACTCGTCAAACCCTAGTCTCTGTCATATGATGTAATCATTCGATTTTAAGTCCAATGTGAAAACCTAAATAGAAACTCTTTCTATTATTTCACTCTGCCATGGCCATGGACTTCTGGACTTGATTCTCATGATCATCATAGGGCTGCTCCTCTACCACCGAGGTAGATAGATTCCATCTTGATGCTATCCAGTTCCTACAATGAACATGCTATAGCCAACATACACCTCAGGGTTCCATATGGCTAGGAGACCGAGTAATGGTGTAGTCAAACTATAACACCCTCAAGGATGAACTATCGATGCACCTCAGGATCAAAGAACCAGACACACCACTGCAGCATCGAGTCAGTCATTGACGAGAAGGTAGACTTCCTAATGACTACTCGAGGTGGTCACGCTCAGTGCCCTCGTTCTCTAACGAGTACCTGTACTCTCGCTCCGGATGTCTCCACACCATAGACTCAAGACTCATCTACTAAAGAGAAGCGATTGTACACCAATCTTTCGGATCAATCACCATCCTCGTGATGATCCTATGGTTAGGAGCATTTTATGAGTTAATAATGATTATTCATGTCTTAAATTTTCAACTCTTGAAAATATGAATTATCATTACCATTAACTCAAAGGATGTATCACAGACACTAAATACACATATGTGATAGAAAATAACCCATTTTATTGATTATAGTCAAAATTACAATTTTGCCCCTAGAAGTGTATTACAAGTGTCAACCAATTCTGGCTTCTAGGGCACATATATCTAACAATCTCTCATTTGTCCTAAAGCCAATTGGCTATAAGTCTAAGTTTCATCTTCTCAAGGTGGGCTTCGATCTTCTGCTAGCCCAATGACTTTGTAAGTGGGTCTACCACATTATCTGTGGAGTTGACTCTCTTGACCTCGACATAATCCTTCTCGAGGTAATCGCGGATGAGGTGGTATCGCTGTTCAATGTGCTTGAATTTCTGATAAGATCTTGGCTCCTTAGCAAGGGCTATGGCATCATTGTTGTCGCAGTATAGAGGAATGGCATCTGATGGCATTACTCTGATTTTTGTCGTAGTATGGATTTTAGCATAGCCACTGGGGAAAAGGATCTTGATAGTCAATGCCTTCGCGTTGACTATAACCCTTTTCCACTAGTCTAGTCTTGAATATCTCCACATTTCCATCTGCACTAATCTTTCTCTTGAAGATCCGTTTACACCCAATAAGTACTATACCTTTTGGTGGATCTACCAAGGTCCAGACTTGGTTTGAGTGCATCGAGTCAATTTCTGACTGCATTGCCTCTAGCCATTTCTCAGAGTCAATTTCTGATATTGCCTCGTTGTAGGTTTTGAGATCATCACCCTGAGCACCATTACCTACAAGGAACGTTTCCTCTACTTTTCTAACTTGTAGGTTTTTGAGATACATTTCTCAGAGTCGATATCTGATATCACCTCGTTGTAGGTTTTTTCTGCATGGAAGTGCACAGATGAGCACTAGAACCAGAGTCAAGCATCCAACTGGATGTAGAAAAAATCGTAACGTTAGACTCAATAATGAGCATACCTTCAGAAGGACCTTCCTTCTTGTTCTTCAGGGTGGCTAGATAAGTAGGACAGTTTCGCTTTCAGTGGCCGTCGCTGTTGCAATGGAAATACTTTTCTTTGACATCAGCCTTTTTCTTTGGCTCTGCCTTCTTCTTCTTTGATCCTTCCACCTTTTGCTTTTTCACAGACTTCTTTTTCTTTCCATAAGACTTTCTTTTGGAAGAAGTCCATTCCATAGCAAGAACTGAGCCTTTAGAACCTTTCATAGAAAGCTCAGCGGTAACCAGCATATTCATTAACTCGGCCAAGGAATTTTGAAGTTTATGCATGTGGTAATTCATGATGAATTGCCCATATGCATCAGTCAAGGATTGCAGAATAATATCGTTCTGCAGGTCCAAGTCCAACTTCACACCGAGCTTCTCAAGCTCTTCCATGTCCTTGATCATTGTCAGACAGTGATCTTGGACTGACTGCCCATCACGCATCTTAGCCTTAAAAAGTCATTTCGTGACTTGATATTTGGCTGCGCGACTCTGTTCACCAAACATCTCCTGCAGGTGAGCCAACATTTGGCGAGCAGTCCCGATATCTTCATGTTGGCGCTGGAGCTCATCAGACATCGAGCCCAACATGTAATATCTGGCCTTATTATCTTCGTCAATCCATTTTTTCAGAGACGCTCTCTGTTCAGTGGATGGACGAGCTGGTAAGGTGGGAGGGTCCTGGTCCAAAACATGTGGTTAACTTCTCGGAACCCAAAATAATTTTGTAGTTCCTGAGCCAATCTTTATAATTGGGTCCAGTCAGTCTATGTGTGTCTAGGATACGTGCCAATGGGTTGGACGCAGACATTTTCCTGTAGAGAGTCAAAGATTCTAGTTAGATACTGTAATTTTGACTTGACCAATTTGTTTAGGGATTTTATTTTTAAACAAATTAGCTCCCACTATTTTCTCGGATCCCTACACTCCCTCGTAGAGATGCGAAAATCTCCATGCGATTAATGATTTCTAGTGGGTGGTGCGGTCTCACCAACTGACTCATCACCTCACCTAACAGTTATTGGTGATGGGTTAGCCAATGAGTGAACAACTCTTGTTCAATGATTCTCTAATCATGGTGCACCCAAACTTGGTCTCTAATTCATGAATCTCACCGTATCCAGAATATTGATCCACTCCTTAGTTAAGTCAGACCCACCATTTGCATAGACTGGGTTCCTAATTGAGTCTCTCACCGTATCCGAAATATTGAGCCCAACTCATCCTCCAGCCCATAGCATCCAATGCCTAATAGACATGGTTGCATCTTTCCGGTGCAACTGAGCCACTGTATCCAGCCGAGAACAATCAACCCCGGGAAGGGCCCGCACATCTACAATGGTGGAAGACCTCAGACTTAATCTTTTCTTAGGGAGAATTGATTCAGGTCTCATTAAACTAGACTTGGCTTAGTCATAACAATTATGACTAACCTAGTGGCATGGGTTAGCTCGGATTATTGACCACCTCAGATCAGAACTGTGTCAACAGATATGGCCAGGTAAGTGAGACCGGTGGAAGGAATATGCCATTAACTCGTACAAGAACGCATTCAGGTCGAGTAGCTTCCAATTAAAAACCAGTCGGTCGTATGTGCCAAACTTACCTTAGACACCAAATTGTTGAGTCAGAACCAATTGGGTTAGCCTACAATCCAGACTCTAACCTCTGAGCCTAATTAGGTCTTGCTTGATCGTGACTCGATCTTGACCCAGACTTAATCCTATTAGGCTGGTCAATTTAAGCATTGTTGATCCCATCTAACCAACTCTTGATTCGGTTTGATCAACCGCTTAGACCTAATTGAGCTACCCAAGCCCGAACCCAGTATTATGAATATGTCTTAGATCTGAAATTCTCAATTTTAGACCTAATTAATATTCCATAAACTTAATTCTTAATTAAGTTAGGGTTCATAAACAAAATATGCACAATAAATCCTAGGGTTTCAGGATCTAGGGTTTTGCAGAAAGTAAGTTTTGGGTTTCTGATTAAGGACGAACACGCAGCACCCCTACACATCATAAGAACACCCCATCGAATGGGAAAGAGAGGGCCTTTAAACCCTTCTTCATTCTTATGACCGGACGGCCAAGAGGAACGCCTTAATCAGGAACATGCAATACTACAAAACAATTTTAGATCTATATCATATATCTCATATACAAATTAGATCTAATCATGGCATATTTTGCATACATCTCATGTATCATAATCATGCATATTTTCAGATCTAAATTATCTCATAATAATCTAAAAAATTAGATTTAAATTGATCTAATCAAAATAAATTCTAATCTAGACAATTATGTAGAACTATTCTACAACTAGTCTAGACATGCATCAATCATATCTCATATGATATTTAAAATTAAATAATTTTTATTTGCTATTTTTTAGATGTTATTATAACACTTATAATATCAAAAAATAGTAAATAAAAGATCTAAAATATGATTTAATCAGATTAAATCAAAAACATGCAAAGACTATTCTATAGAACTATTCTATTCTAGAACTAGTCATGCATATCTTCTAATCTTAGATCCAAATCATTTAATTTTAATTTTTTTTTTGATTTTAGATCTGATCACATCTCATGTGACATCTAAAATCACTTTATTTTTTTAATTAAAATAAAATTAAAATCAGATCTAAAAATATTTTAGAACCATGGCTCTGATACCAGTTGAAGGAAAAATCCTGATTTTCCGGTCCAGGTTCGTTCAGATCTGATCAGATCAAGAGATATATTTCAAAAATTTTTCTCTTTGATCTAATCAGATCTAAGATATTTCAGATCTGATTCTTATTATTTTAATAAATAAAATAAAATAAGATAAATTAAATCAAATTTAATTTACCTGATTTGGGTAATCCTATTACCCTGTTGATGATCCTGATTGCAGCGGAAGGTTCTGGATCTTAGCCACGCAAGCGCCTGGCCTCTACCGGTATCCACTCAGGTTGGATCTGGAGATCCTCTTCTTCTCTATCACACCTCCAAAAATCAGATCTGGATCTGATCTGGAGGATCTTCAAAACTCTTTTGAAGATCTGCAGTCGTCCTTTTGCAGCAGCGCAGCCTTCTTGCTTTTGATCGCCTTTCCTTTGATCTGAATCGCACCAACCAAGAATCCAAAACACTTTTGGACGTGGAGAGGAGAGGGAGAAGGAGGGTTTGGCATGGAGGAAGGAGGGGAGAGGCAGCCTTGGGCATGGGCATTTTCAATTCTCAATTCATCAATCATAATTTGAGTTGGGCGCAGGGTCTTATTTATAGACTGCTTGTGATCCAACTCCTCTTCCTCCCAACCAATCACAACCCTTTGTGAAATCAGATCTAAATCTGATTGGTTGGAATAGAGACCCCTGGATTCCTCCTTAGAGGGTGCCTAAGACCAGTCAAACTGGATTCTTAGTAGAACTCTAATTGGAATCCAAAAAGGAGATGGAGTCCTTGTCCAACAAGGACTCCTAGGCGCCTCCTACTTGGGCACACGCCAAGGGTGGCGTGCGCCCTCTCCTTGCCAGGTTCTGGCAGGGGGACAGGCCCCCACCAGCTCTCCAATAGGTGCATGACATGTGGTCAAAAGTCAAAGTGTCAATGGTCAACGTTTGACCAGTCAAAGGTAGACTTTTGACCAAAGTCAAAGAACAACGAGAAATGGCAGGTGACCAAAAATGGCAGGTAATGTCTTACAAAATAAGACAACCTTTTCTGACTTGGACAACCTCCAGTCAGACCATATGAAGGCCTCTGATTGAGCACAAACTCCTTTGGCTCAGTCAGGACAACTTATTTATGATAGCAAAAGAAGAACGTTAGGTTCAATCGAGTGCTAGCACGATTTTCCTTGAACCTAATTGAATCTCATTCAGATCAATTGAACTAGATCAGTTCAATTGATGATCACCAGATTCAAACCCTTGTTTGTGTGACCCAGTTAGGTTCAGTTCTGTATGGTAATGGGATATGTCATGATCTCTATCATCGACATCATCGAAACTCCTTTCGATGGATCAGAACTCTTCTGATTCGAACAGCTAGAATGATCGATCATCTAAATCATTCTAATTGCTCCCAAAATCCACCAGTGACACCTAGCAGTATATGGTGGCAACCCATCAGAGCTGAATGCGAACCTCTTGGTGCAGCTACCTGTGTGATTAAGTTCTTCTATCTTGAGCCCCGATCAGATTAGGGTTAAGGTGAACTCGTCAAACCCTAGTCTCTGTCATATGATGTAATCATTCGATTCGAGTCCAATGTGAAAATCTAAATAGAAACTCTTTCTATTATTTCACTCTGCCATGGCCATGGATTTCTGGACTTGATTCTCATGATCATCATAGGGCTGCTCCTCTACCACCGAGGTAGATAGATTCCATCTTGATGCAATCCAGTTCCTACAATGAACATGCTATAGCCAACATACACCTCAGGATTTCCATATGGCTAGGAGACCGAGTAATGGTGTAGTCAAACTATAACACCCTCAAGGTGAACTGCCGATGCATCTCAGGTCAAAGAACCAGACACACTACTGCAGCATCGAGTCAGTCATTGACGAGAAGGTAGACTTCCTAATGACTACTCGAGGTGGTCACGCTCAGTGCCCTCGTTCTCTAACGAGTACCTGTACTCTCGCTCCGGTGTCTCCACACCGTAGACTCAAGACTCATCTACTAAAGAGAAGCGATTGTACACCAACCTTCCGGATCAATCACCATCCTCGTGATGATCCTATGGTCGGGAAGCATTTTATGAGTTAATAATGATTATTCATGTCTTAAATTTTCAACTCTTGAAAATATGAATTATCATTACCATTAACTCAAAGGATGTATCACAGACACTAAATACACATATGTGATAAAAAATAACCCATTTTATTGATTATAGTCAAAATTACAATTTTGCCCTAGAAGTGTATTACAAGTGTCAGCCAATTCTGGCTTCTAGGGCACATATATCTAACACCGCATAAAATTCAACATCATATATAAGGGCAATGCCATGGTTGCATCTTTCCAGTGCAACTGAACCACTGTGACCAGTCGAGAATAATTAACCCTGGAAAGGGCCCACATATTTACAATGGTGGAAGACATTAGACTTAATCTTTTTTTAGGAAGATTTGATTTAGGTTTCTTTAAACTTGACTTATAATAGCCATAACAATTATGACTAACCTAGTGGCATGGGTTAGCACAGATTGTTAACCACCTTAGATCAGGACTGGGTCGACAAATATGGTCAGGTAAGTGAGACCGATGGAAGGGATATGTCATTAACTCGACAAAAATGCATTCAAATCAAGTAGCTCTCAATTAAAAATCAGTCGATCGTATCTGCCAAACTTACCTTAAACACTAAATTATTGAGCCAGAACCAATTAGTTTAGCCTACAATCCAAACTCTAACCACTGAGCTTAATTAGGTCTTAGCTTGATCGATCACTCATGTGATTCAATCTTGACCCAAGCTTAATCGTATTAGGTTGGTCAATTTAAGCACTCTTGATTCGGTTTGATTAACCATTAGACCTAATTGAGCTATCCAAGCCCGAACCTAATTTTATGAATATATCTTAAATCTAAAAATTCTTAATTTTTAGTTTAATATATTTCATAATCTTAATTCTTAATTAAGTTTAGGATTCATAAATAAAATATGTAAATAAAATTTTAGGATTTCAGGATCTAGGATTTTGCAAAAAAATAAGTTTTACATTTCTGATTAAGGATGAACGCGCAGCACCCCTACACATCATAAGAACATCCCATTGAATGAAAAGAGAGGGCATTTAAATCCTACTTTGTTCTTATGACTAGATGGTCAAGTGGAACATCTTAATCAAAAATATAAAAACTACAAAACTAGTTAGATCTACATTATATGTCTCATATATAAAAATTGATCTAACTATAAACATATTTTGCATACATCTTCATGTATCATATCATGCATATTTTTAAAATTAAATAATTTTATTTTTTAGTTTTTAGATCTTATTATAATATTTATAATATCAAAAAATAATAAATAAATAGATCTAAAAATTATAACTTAATCAAATTAAATTATGATCATGCTAGACTATAAATAGAATAATTCTATTCTACAACTAGTCATGCATCTTGTAAAACTTAGATCTAAATTATTTAATTTTTAATTTTTTTTAATTTTAGATCTAATCACATCTCATGTGATATATAAAATCATCTAATTATTAGATCAAAAATTAAATTAAATTTAATAAAAAATACAACTGGCTCTGATACCAGTTGAAGAAAAAATTTAGTTTTTTGGATAATGTTCGTTCAGATCTGATTGGATCAAGAGAGATATTTCAAAAAAAAAATTTTAAATTCAGATTAGATCTGAGATTTTTTAGATCTGATATTATTGATCTAATTAAAAAAATAAAAAAATAAAAAATAAATTAAATCTAATTTAATTTATCTTGTTGAGGATAATCTGATTATCCTATGATGATCCTGATGTCTGCCTGAGATTTTGGATCTAGCCATGCAAGTGCCTGACCTCTACCGGTATCCACTTGGGTAGGATTTAGAGATCTTCTTCTTCTTTATCATCTCTTTAAAAATCAAATCTAGATTTGATTTTGAAGATCTTCAAAAATTTTTTTGAAGATATGAGTTGTCTCTTGCAGCAGTGCTGCCTTTTTCCTTTTCCTATCGCCTTTCTCTTGCTTGGATTGCACCAAACTGAAGTCCAAAAATTTTTGGGTGTGGGTAGGAGAGAGAAGATCTAAAGATGGCATGGAGGAGGGAGAGGGACAGCCTTATGGCATGGGCAATGGATCAAGCTTCTTAGATCTTGGCGTAGATAGGATTTTTATAGATCCTGTTGCGCCATACAGTGCCACATCATCCCAGCCAATCACGGCCTTTTGTGCAATCAGATCTAAATCTGATTATGGGATGACATCATCTGATCCAATCAGATGAGAGCTCCTCTGAATCATCCTTAGATGGTACCAAGATTGGTCAAAGATAAGTCTTTGGCGCCACCTAGGTAGAGTCTCCGAAGTAACCTAGAGTCCCTTTCGACTTTTTAGCAGGGGGACAAATCTCTATCTATTCTCCTATGAGTGCATGACACATGGGTAGATGTCTAAGTATCAAAAGTCAATGTTTGACCAAATGTTCAAAACAGAATTTAATAGGTGACGAAAAATGGTAGGTATTATCTCAAATTCATCTTATAAATTAAGATAATTCTTTTCTGATATGGACAAGCTCCAGTCAGACCAAATAAAGGTATCTAAGTGAATCAAAAAATATTTGGCTCAGTCGAGATAAACTTTAATGATAATTAAAGGAGAACATTAGGCTCAATCGTGTGCTAGCGCGATTTTCTTGAACCTAATTGAATCTAATTCAAATCAATTGAACTGGGTTAGTCCAATTGATGATATCTAGATTGAAACTCTTATTTGTGTGATCCAGTTGATTCAATTTTATATGGTAATGAGATATGTCGCGATCTTTATCATCAACATCATCAAAATACCTTTCGATGGATCAGAACTTTTCTAATTCAGACAACTAGTATGATTGATCATTTAAATCATTTTAATTACTCTTAAAATTCACCAGTGACACCTAGCAGCATATGATGGCAACCCATCAGAACTAAAAATGAACCTCTCTGTGTAGTTACTTTTATGATTAAGTTCTTCTATCTTGAGCTCCGATTGGATTAGGATTAAGGTAATCTTATTAAACCCTAATATCCGTCATATGATTAATCATTGATTCAAGTCCAATATGAAAACCTTAATAAAAACTCTTTCTATTATTTCACTCTACCATGGCCATGGGCTTATGGACTTGATTCTCATGATCATCATAGGGCTTCTCCTCATCTATCGAGATAGATAGATCTCCTATTGGTGCAATCCAATTCCTACAATGAATATGCTATAGCCAACATACACCTCAGAATTTCGAATGGTTAGGAGACCGAGTTATGGTATAGTCAAACTATAACACCCTTAAGACGAACTATCGATACACCTCAGATCAAAGAATCAGATACACAACTGCAGCTTCGAGCCAGTCATCGATGAGAAGGTAAACTTCCTAATGACTGCTCGAGATGGTCATGCTCAGTGCTCTCGTTCTCTAACGAGTACCTATACTCTCGCTTTGGTGTCTCTACAGCATAGACTCAAGACTCATCTACTATAAAAAAAAATGATTGTACACCAACCTTCCAGATCAATCATCATCCTCATGATGATCCTACGATCAAGAGCATTTTATGAGTTACTAATGAAAATTTATGTCTTAAATTTTCAACTCTTGAAAATAAGAACTATCATTGCCATTAACTCAAGGAATGTATCACAGACATTAAATACATATTATGATAGAAAATAATCTATTTTATTATATATAGTCAAAATTATAATTTTATCCTTAGAAGTGTATAATAAGTGTCAGCCAATTCTGGCTTTTAGGGCACACATATCTAACAGCATATCTGGAGGGTCTCTTATATAGGCGGAGCCTATAATAAACTGATAGTGACAACCATAACCATCTGATAGTGGATCATTTAGGGCCACATAGAGTTTGTTACAGAGGATAGTGTTTGTTGTCATGACGTGCCAACTGGAGTTCGGATGGGATGGCTGTAGGCGATGGAACGTTCCTTACTGACATTGTTCCATAGGAGCTCGAAGGTTCTCGAGATTAACTGTGCGTGGATCGTTATTTTTCATATTGAGAGTTGATGCTGAGATCCTTCTGGGCAGTTAGAAGGAGTTTGAAAGAAGTTCGATAGAAGAAGAAGTTTGAAAGAAGTTCGATAGATGAAGAAGTTTGACTGAAGAAGAAGTCTGGAAGAAGTTCGACTAGTGGAGAAGTCTGACTGAAGAAAAAGTTCGAAAAAAGTTCAAATGGTGGAGAAGTTCAGAAGAAGTTCGACTGGTAGAGAAGTTCGACACTCTCAACGGAGCATGAAAGTTCGTCTGGAGAAAGTTCCACCAAAAGAGGGCTAACTGACTGAGATGGAGGAGCTTGGCCATCCCTGCTACTCAAGCTCATCTAGGCGAAGCTCGAAGGGATCTTGCGAATTCGGTCGAGGCTCAGTCTTGGTTATCACCATTGGACGGGATCATTCAACAATCAGATATCTAGCCGAACTTCGACAAGAGCGGGTTCGCCCCCAATAATAAGAAAAAAATCTCATTAAGTGCATCAATTTCTATTGCAATTAGCATCTTATCTATAAACCTTCCATATAAGTGTGTGCCATCTATACTGGTCATAGGAATAGTGCTTAAAATCCTGGATAGATGGTTAGAAAGCCCATAAAATATAATTTAAAACCTGTACATTAGCATCCTCAATTGGGAAGAAATCTCATGAAACAACAGTGTCAGGGTTTACATTTTAGAGTGCAGCCATATAATAGAGTAATTTTGCATAAGATGGCTATCATTCTTGATACATATCAACCAATGCCTTCTATTTTTCATACTATGCTTTCCTGTATGATACTATATATTGCAATTATTCGTTAATGGTTGTCATAATAGCTTCAATATTAATACTTAAACTTTCTCAATAATATGTCAAACTAGTATGCCAATTATTCTTTCATTGACATGTTTGTGGTCTCGACTTAACCCCTTAAACAAACAAGTGTGAGAATCCTTATATCTTATGATCTAAAAATATCCATTCTTTTTTAATAATGCAGCACGAAGTCTTCATTTACATCCTCATTCATTATCTGATACACGTCGTATGGACCACAACTTTGAGTGTGACTGAACTATATTATATATCCAATGTTTCCGAATGTGATAAAGATCAACAACTCTCTTTGCTCATCTTTACTCTTAAACATCAAACCTATAGAAAATTCAGTCATCAAGGAGTTCCAAAATTGATAGAGTTCAATCTTCGACCAACATTAACACCACAACCATCAACTAAATTTAAGTTACTAAAAAATTATGGGGGTTCATGCAAATAATGTTCAGGTTCTCCTACGGTCAGAGATGTTACATTATTATTGGGCTGATCATCATTATCACCATCTTCATTTTCATTTTTATCATTGTTACTGTCTTCATCAGGCCATTCTTCTTCAACCTCATTCTCATTTGATTTATAACCTCAGCTATCAAAATTTATTCCAATGCTGACTTAATCATCATTTCCATTTGAGTGTTGTCTTCCGTACTTACACTACTTCCATCATAGAAGAAGTCATCATAGGAGAAATCATCATAAGGCTTTGAATAATTGGATAACTAAGGCCAACAACATTAGAATATTGTTCTACAAATATGGCCTCAATACCAATGATTTGCATAATAGAACTTAAGAAAGATGAGGAAGGTCCAAAAGTATTACCCTCTTAGGTTAAAAGCCCACTAAAGTATCCAAACATTGGTACCATATTTGAGTAGTATTTTCATTAGTGGATATATATATATTTTTCATATATAATTCAATATATTGATATTCTAGATATTTTTAGAAAAATATCAATATTTTTTGGATATCTTCATCGTCATTAATTGAAACTAAGATATATTTGCTCTGCATTAACTATCTTGATATATTAGGAGATCTTCATCTAAATTTGATTTTATATTTTTTTTTGTCTATAAGAATACCATTGTATAAATAGTCCAACAATTTTTGACATGATAATGATGAAAACAGTCTAACCATCCGGCTCGCAGGCTGTGTACCATATGCCATCTTTACCATGTTCTATTATGTCATCATAATATAATAGTAGACGAACCTAAGCACTAGCTATTTTCTCAAAAAGTTCTATGATAGTATCAAAATCAGAATATTTAGTATTAATAATTATTTTAATAAAAAATATTTTTTTTTTCATAAATTAATGTTGAGAAAATCATCAGGATTAAATATATTCATTTATGAATTCCATCATCCAAATGTCATAGCAATATAGCAAATAATTATTCAATAACTAATTTTAGTAATTCAATTATCTAAGAATATAGCAAACAATATTAATGGATATATTAATTAGATATTCTGTGAATCTATTTCTATAGTAAAACACCTATATTAATGGAGTATACATAATGAAATACTATATTTATAGAAAATTAGGTAGTTGTAAAATTACTATAGTGTCACGACATGCATTATCAATATTAGGCATATCGCTGTGGCGTTGGGTAGCTGCATTGATCATTTGGAAATGAAAAATGATCCTAGAAGGTGGGGGGAAGGAGTAAGAAGCTGGAGAGGGGAGAAGATAGAACGAAGAGGGGGCGGGGGGTGTCGGATGGGAAGAGAGGAAGAAGAAGAAGAAGGGGTGGGAAGGAGGGTGCGGTGGGTGGGCATCGATGAGGGAGAGAGGGGGTACAACGGGCAGGCATCGAATGGGGAGAGGGGGTGTGGCACGGCCGTTGGTTGGGAGGGAGAAGGAAGAAGCCTGTTGGGGTGGGGGTGGGTTGTCGGGGGGAAAGAAAGAAGCCCGGGAGGGGGGTGGGCGGGTGTCGGGTGGGGAGTGGGTGTCGGATAGGAAGGAGAGCTAATGGTGCTTATAGAAGCACCGTTTGAAATGATGCTTTCAAAAGCGTCATTCACAACGATGCTTTCAATTTTTATTTTTAAATTCCATGTAGGCTACGAAAGGATGATCTGATTAAATAAAAAGCATCATTTGAAATAATATTTTTTTATCTAAAAAATACTATTTTAAATAATATTTTTAGTTTTTATATTATTTTAATAAATAAATTTAAACGTATATTATTTAGATAAAAAAATTTATATTTATATTATTTTAATAAAAAAATTTTTAATTTTTTTTGAATAAATTATATATTTTTTTAAAAAATTATTATAAAATATATTAAAAATTATAAAAAATAAATATATTTTACGATTCAGGAACTACAAATCACCACTAGTGTTAAGAGTTTTAAATTATTACCGACGCATGTGCGGCACTGGTGCTGTGAGCTGGCATGTGCTGTTTCCCATCTCACCTTTCTTTTCCGAAGGCACACCCTTGACGCTTTCCCTTCCATCCACTCTCCTTTCTCTCGGCATGGAATGCTGCCAGATCAGGGCACTCCGGCGGCCTGATGTTCGCCGCCGACCTTGCTGACGCCGGGTTCTACCTCAGATATTCTCTGCCGGTGCCTCTCCTCGCCGGATTGTACCACCCGTCCCCCTGTTCTCATTGGTAAGCCTAACATCCCTGTGAAGGTATTTACTCCCTCCCTTCCGGATACCCATAGCATTACTCTTTTCTTCTCAAGCTCAGGCGATGGCTTCCATGCCTGCGGTTCCGATGACAAATTTGGTAACAAGTTTGCTCCCCGTAGCATTGCCTTTTTTTTTTTTTTTTTTTTATACCAGCGCATACCCTTTACAGGGGATTTTTTTTTATAAAAAATTTAATCAGGGTATTGATTTTTTTCATATTTTTCAAGAAAATTTTGATTTGTGCTGACACTCAAATAGCCACAAAAATGGTTTTCTTTATTCAGTAAAGACATCTTATATTTTGTGAAAATTTAAGATCACAAGTTGCCTTGAAAGAAAAAAAAGCATTTATTTGATTTATGGCAAGCAATAGTATTACAATACAAGAAATTTCGTAGTAAGAATGTGACAATAATGAGATGCAGATATTTTAGAAAAGAAAAACCCACAACAAAGGAAAGAATTATAATTCTAATTAACATGAAGTTTCCTTAACTCAAAATATTTAAAATAACTGAAATATGAACAATGTTAAGATGGTTCGCGTGTCTCTGTGCAAGTTATCAAGGACGGTAGTACGTTCTTGGACGGTCGAGATTGGCAGGGATGTATCCGTTGGATGGAAAGTGCACGGTTCGTGAGACCTGACATCGATGCTAGCGCTGTAATCCATTCGATTTGAAGCTCTACCACTCTCAAATTGGCCTCCTAATTGCCTGCACCAGGTGCAATTTGCACAGCGTAAATCCCACGGTGAATAACAAGCCACGCTGCCCTTTTGTATTTTACCAATTCCCGATTGCGCGCTGTCCACCGTGCATTTGCTTCGGGATTTGCCCTGGTTCACTTGCACCTGATGCATGCGATAATTTCTCCTCAAATTGGTCTAATTGGTAGACAGACCTGGTCCGATGGAACGGTCCATTGGTTGCTCTCTACGATTTAAATAATTTTAGATCAAATGGGGATGTAACCATTACTTGGATCGGATCCACTGGACCGCACCAAATCCTACGGTGAAGTATACGGTACCTCTTATCATTTCACCAATTCCCGATTGCCCGTTATCTACAGTGTATAGCTCCGAGATTTGCTCCGATTCACTTGGATGCAATAATTTCTCCATAGAAACCAACCGGTTTCATCCAGGCGATAATTTCTCGTCGTGGTGGCACGTGCTAAGTGCAACTGAAAACCCGGCATCGACGTTTGTGCCTTCTACCGAAATTACAAAGTTCTTTTCTTTTCTCAAAATATTACGGTTAATTATTTACGAAAAGTTTATTATTTCGTTTTGATGATTATTATTTCGTTTTGATGATTATGTTCGTTTGTACATTTGCACTCCGCATCGAATCACTCTTTATCCGATCGAACGGTTGATGTCGTGGAAACCAAAAAAAAAAAAAAAAAAAGAAGAAGAAGATGGCAGTCTGGCGTTCGGCTCTGTTTATAAATTTGATTGATAATATATATATATATATATATATATATATATATATATATATATATATATATATATATATATATATATATATATATATATATATCCATATATATATCCATGGCTCTCTCCTCCTTCTAAACTCTATAATCTATTCTATTTCAAAAACCACCACTGATGCCAAAAAAAAGCCTATGTCCTCCGTCCTTATCGCCACCCGTGGCTGTTGGCATATTCTGTCTTCCTCCTCCACCGCCTACTATCGGAAGAAAAATTGGATCCTAAGTGCCGTGCCGGTGGTGGTGGTTCCTCATTCGATGGTGCCATCCTCTGCTCCGTGAAGTGGAAGTAGATTGAGAATTATTGACAATACCTGTGGCAATGACAAGCGGGAAAAGAAGGGAGGAATGAGGGTATGAAGAGTTGGGGCGGTCGGAGGGGGGCGTGGCATCGGCGGATGCGGAGAAAATAGGAAAACAAAAAGAAAGAAGGAAAAAAATTTATAAAATAATAATAAAAAATATATAATAAATAAATTAAATAAAATAAAATATTTAAAAAAAAATTAAAAAATATTTATTATGAATATTTATTATTAAAAATTTTAATAATTATAATTCATAATTATCTATCCTAAGCAACGAGTATATATGAATACGCCATCGTCTAAGCTATTTCATTCGGCCGTTTCAAGCCTCTCACCTGATTGATATAAAAAATAGATAAAAAATCAATAAAAACAAAAAATAGATAAAAAATCAATAAAAACAAAGGAAAGATGAAAAAATTAAAAGATAAGGTTTTTTTCCGCATAGATTATTTTTTTTAATTTTTGTTTTTTTTTTTTCTTTTCATTTCATTCTCTATTTTAGGGATATGTGGAGAAGGAGGGCACTCGAGGGAGATGGGGAGGGGTTTCTTAGGTTTCTGATTGGGGTGTTTTTCTCAAGCATATGGGATTCTGTGCAAGTTGTGGCGGTATGAGCTGCTCTCTTGAGGTTTTGAGAGCTTAATTGATATTTTGTAGGATTTGGGGATTTTGATCCAAAGTATTCTTCTTTGGCCACAAAACTTTTAATTTATGGAGTTATGTTCTCTTGATGATATGAATATGAATGAGGGTTTAATCGGGTGGTTTCGGGTACCCGGTTGGTATACCAATTTTAAATGAGGCGGGTTTGGGATTTTTGGTTACTTTCATAATCAGGTTTGGGATGAGTTCGGGTTGTAAGATTTAAATGGATTCAGATACGGGTAGGGTTGGGGCAAATTTTGTGAGTACCCCATCCGTTGCCAAATACAACGTGAACCCCCTGAGCTCCCCTATTATATTGCACATTTCTTCACACCTGGCGGCTGGATCATCCACTACTCATGGGCGAATGAAGGATGGAGCTTGGATTGCTTTGAAATCTTTGCGGTGGGTGATCCGACCTTGGATTTGCACCAAGGTAGGTGAATCCTTCTTTTTGGTGCAAAAGATACAACCCTAATTCGGAGGCAGTGACGATGAAAGCTCTTTAGACCCCTCCTGTGTATGTTTTGGTAACAATTGCTTGGCAGCTTGGATGGTCTGGTGGTATACAGACAACCGCTGCAGCCATTCGCTTGAGAAATGGTTCAGGAGGAGGAATGATGGATCGAAGGTGAATCTGAACCTCCACTTGCTTCTTCCCATTTTTTTTTAATCTTCTAAGATAAGTATCCTATTTATTTCTCTTTATTTTTTTTGAAATTTTATTAATGTTTATGATTTTTCTATGATAGAATCACAAATCTGAAGCAACTTCCTATAGAGTTTTGTACATTTTTTTACATGGTTTAGTTACATTGACATTTAGGCTACGTTTGACATCATTGCCACATTTTTTTTTTTTTGAAAAAAGAAAATAGAAATTCTATCTCTATTTTTTCCAGATTTCTAACAATAAAATATATGTTTAGTTTTGTTTGTTTTTTTTTTTTTTTACAATGAAGATTGGCGACATGGTTGGTGATCAGGGAGAGAGATGGAGGATGGGGCCCATACTTCAAATAGATTGTAATAACCCTAAACTTTAAAAAGATTGTATTCTAATTAAACAATTTTTCTAAACCCTAAACTTTAAATAATGAATCATTTGATGGTGGTCGTCAATTTGTCTTTCCTTAATCTCTTTAGTTCATCATATGCTAGTTGTAATAACCCAACCCATCCTGAGCTTATTAATGGACTCAACCTAGTCCACTTGACCAGCTTAGTAAGCCCAAATGGCTAAAATTGGAGGGAGGGAGGGAGGGAGAGAAGACTTTCGAGAAGATAGGGAGTCTTCTTCCTCCCAATTTCATGGGAGGAAGCCGATATCGGGGAGGACTTGGTCTCCTTGCTTCGGCTCTATTTAAAGGAAAGAAACTTCCTTGACCTTTTCATCGAAGATCAAAGTCCCAAGTTAAAGAATTGCCAACATCCTCATTGGTCTTCATCGAACAGCACCCACCACTGTCGCATCCCTAGCATAGTTGGAAACGAGGTAAGATTTTCTTGATCTCATTGTCTATGTCCTATATTATCGTAGATCATTGCTTCTAGTCGGCTATCATGGGGTTTTTCTTGGAAGATCCAAGTCCTTATTTTTCTTGGATTTTGGATCCTTTTCTCTCCTTCCTTGACTGCTAGCCGCTGTTTGGTGGCTTTCTATCACTGGTTCTCCGATCATGGTCAGTATCGCTTGGGGAGGCTCCTTTCTCTTTTTTGAAAGAAGAGGAAGTAATCCACTATTTTGCCATGGAACTAAAGAAAGAAAAGGAAAAAAAAGAGAATGATAGACTATTTCTCTCTCCTCTTCTTCCCACTCTCTCTTTACTTTTTTTTGTCTATGAAGTTTCTCTCTTCACTATCTCTTGGGTTATTTGATCCAATAAAAGGTCTTCCTTCAATGATCTTGATGAAGAGAATCTTGATTTATAGTTGCTAGATAGCATGCTATTCCTCACCCCACAGATACTACTAGATTTGATCATTCATGATTTTTATTAAACCATATATATCCTAGTTTAAGCATGATTAGATAGCATTAGCATGATCAGATTAATCGGGATGTTGAGTACCTCTACTTGACCAGCCTTATGATGCTATTGGAATTTAGAACTTTTATATAATCATGGTTAAATTTTGATAAAATATAATTTCAAATATTAGATTCTAAAGGAGAATCATGGGACTAGTTGGATTTGTCTGTCCATTGTTCATGCAAAATAAGTAATAATTTGCCTTTCTTAATGCTTTGTTCATATAATATTATTTTTGGCATCAAATAAATTGTTAATTGATTTATATGTGATTTATAGATTTTATAAAATCGTATTTTGAATAGAATTTGATATAGATTTTGAAGTAATATTTCTCAGACTATTGCTATAATTATTTACTAATTTTATATCTTATATGTATATTTTGATTGGATTTAAAATATATGTTATTATGTAAAAAGAATTTTCATATGTATCTAGTTTTGTCTCTCGGCCTAACTATATTTAGATCCTATCAATTGGGGGTTATGCATTGGCACTTTGATTATTATTGAGCTTATTACTCTATTTTTTGTTGGGATTTTGATGCCTCGAATTTGATCCATTAGAGAAAAATCAAAGGAAGAGGAGCCCAAAAAAATCAAAGAAAGAGGACCCCAAAAAAACCAAAGAAATAGGAGCCCAGCATGCAACGCATGATGCAGAGGAGCCCAAAAATGCAGCCTAAGAGGCCTGCAGCATGCGACCTAATAGGCGCGTGCCTGCACAGGCCAGCATGTGGCCTAGTGCCCTGCACGGCCCACACGAGTGCGGCCAGGAAAATCCCATGCGGTCCATGCATTGGGCATGGATTGGGAGGCTCCATGCAGTCCATCGTGGATCGGGAGTCTATTCCACATGGTCCATGGTGGACCATGATGCATTTATGGGGTCTACAGGCACTCTGTGGACCCTTAATGTTTCACGTAGCGTATGGGCTTAGGCGTGCAATCTAGCGGTCATTGGAGTTTGTGGTAGCGATCAGACGGCTTAGAGGATCCTAAAGTTCTGATGGGAGACAAAATTTGTGTTGGACTCGCTTTGGAACTCCAATTGAAGCCTTTTTAAAGGGACTGACGGCTTGGTGCGGAAGGACTGTAGCAGTAGAACCTGATGGATGGTGGTAGCAGTAGTTCAGCAGAGCTCCCGAAGCAGCAGACAGATGGTAGTGGACTGTGGTCGTTTCATGGGGTCTTTTAGAGAGAGCTCAGTGAGGGAGTGCTTGTTGAGAGAAAGGGATTGGTGTACGAAGGTTGAGGATGTGATCTTCTTTTATAAATTCTTTTTTCTCATAGTAAAATTTTTGCATGCCCTATGAAGACAGATCTTGGTTTAGTCCACGTATTTGATTATCTTATTTTTTACTTCTTTCTTTCTATCACAACAAGTAGTACCGGATTTTCAACAATTGGTATCAGAGCTAGGTGGTATCAGAGCACAGGTTGTGGTAGTAGTGATTAAGATTAAAGATGGAAAAGATAGGCTCAATCAAGATGGAGATCAACTAGTTTGATGGGAAGGACAATTTTTCTTATGGAAAGCAAGAGTGAAAAACATGCTCGTCCAACAAGGGTTGATCAATATTTTCATATCTGAAAAGATGCTGGCTACTATGGAGGTGAAAGATTGAAAGCGGCTTCAGATGCAGACAGTAAATACGATCCGCTTATATCTAGTAGATGACATGATGGTCCAGGTCCTTGGCGAGATTTTTTCGATGGCAATGTTGTTGAAGTTCGAGGAGATGTACATCTTGAAGTCATTTATCAACGCGCTCTTTCTCTAAAAATAGTTCTATTAGCTGTGGATAGACGAGAGGCAGAGCATGCAGAAGCATCTTAGCAACTTTTAAAAGATTCTCACCAATCTCCTTAGCATTGACAAGAAGGTTGAGAAGAAGATGAGGACGTTGGTCTTGCTTTTATAATTTTTTTCTTCTTTTAAGACTTTGGTGACTGCTCTTCTAGTGGAAAAAAGCACCATTAAGATAGAAGAGATCACTTCTGTACTTCTCCAGAATGAGATTTTCAGGTAGAAGAATCGAGCCTCGAGTTCAGGTGGCAACTCGACCCTGATGGTGACTGAAGATGATGGTGGTAGAAGACGAAGGGGCAGAGGATCATAAGATGGGTGGTCCAAGTCCAGGATGGAGATTATAGTAAGATCATGTGCCACTGGAATGATGAGTTGGGGCATCGAGTCAGAGATTGCCCACAACTCTAAAGTTTGAAAGAAGACTACTGTGGCGATGGTAAGTAGCGATACAGAAGATAGTGATGATCTTCTGGTGACTAACGATGTATTTACTTCTTCCTCCTAATGGATTTTGGATTATGCTTGTTCACATCATGTGTATTGCAGCGAGGAGCTATTTGAGTCTTTAGAGAGCAGTGAGGGCATTATTCACTTGCTGAATGGATCGAACTATAAGAATAAAGGCAGCTAGAATGGCTTATAGAGTCATGATGGAATAGTGACAAAGTTGAGTGAGGTCTGATTTATACCTAGTTTTAGAAAAAATCTTATTTTACTAAGCAGATTGGATTCAAGCGACTACAGGTGGAGAGCTGATGATGAAATCTTGAAGATCATGTGCGGTAGTAGGATTGTGATAAACGGAAGAAAGTATTATGGATATTACTTTTTGGCAGGAAGCTCAGTGCGAGATGGAGCTTCAAGAGCCAGTGGGAGCCTAGTATGAAATGGAGCTCTAGGAGTAGGTAGATCAAGCATGAGATGTGAGACTCGAAAGGATGACAGATGATATCGCAAAGTAAAGTTTTTATTGCCACAGGAGACTATCCCGAGTATGTCTCAAGTCAGGTGGATTACAGCATACGACGGAGATGGGATCGAGCGGTCTGGCTCAACTTTCATGTTTGCCTATCCATGGGCGAGATTATCCGAAAGCTCTTAGAGTTTGGTGAAGGCCGAATATTGAGTTGAGATGGAGATTGTTAGAATTTTAATGCTTTGAATTTGATTCATTGGAGAAAAACCCAAAAAGAAGGCTAGCACACAACACATGATGCAGAGGAGCCCGAAAACACGACCAGGAGGCCTGTATTGCACGGTACGGGGGCCTGTAGTGCATGGGCCAGCGGCCCGTAGTGCACGGCCTAGTAGGCCAACATGTGGCTCAACAACCCTGTGTGGCCCATGCAGGTGCAGCTAGAAAATTCCCACGCGGTCCATGTGTGGGGCGTGGATCGGGAGGCTCCATGTGGTCCACGGTGGACCAGGAGCTTGTTCTGTGCGGTCCACAGTGGATCATGATGCATTAATGGGTCTACGGGCGCTCCGTGGACCCTTAAGGGTCCATAAAGGTTTCACGTAGTGTATGGGCTCAGGTGCGCGATCTAGCAGCCGTGGGAGCTTGCAATAGTGATCAGATGGCTTAGAGGATCCTAAGGTTCTGATGGAAGATGAAATTTATGTTGGACTCGTTTTGGAACTCTAACTGAAGCCTTTTTAAAGGGACCGATGGCCTGGTACGAAAGAAGGAAGATAGTAGCAGAACCTGGTGGATGGTAGTAGCAGCAGTTCGGCAGAGCTTTCGAAGCAGCAGACGGCAGTAGATAGATGCTGAGGGGCGTCAGTAGAGAATTGAAGTAGGAGTCTTCAGAAAGTGGACAACAGTCGTTTCAGGGGATCTTTTAGAGGGAGAGCTTTATAAGGGAGTGCTTCTTGCTGAAAGAAAGAGATTGATGTTCGAAGGTTGAGGTTGTGATCTCTTCTTGTAAATTCTTTTTTCTTATAGTAAAGTCTTTGCATGCCCCATGGAGATAGATCTTAGTTTAGTTCATGTATTTGATTGTCTTATTTTTTATTTCTTCTTTCTTTTTGCTGCAACAAGTGGTACAAGATCCTTAATATTTTTTTATCTTATCATAGGTATAAGTGCGATATTCTGGCCTACACCACAGTATATAAGTATGGTATTTTGGCCCACTCTATATGGTATAAGTGCGGTATTCTGGCCCACTCCGTAGGATATAAGGATGGTTCTTTTCTGGCCTAGCCACAAGATATAAGTATTATTATAGTCAAAGATTGTTGAGTTAGATATGATTTTTTTGAATTATATTTATGATTATATATATGAATATTAAATATATTGAAATTATTGAATGTACATTTTGAAAATGAATTGATTATATTTTTTTATATTAATTAATGATAAATAATATTTTGACTATTCTACTCTATGTTATTATATAAATTATCAAGTTAATGTATTACATTACTTGCTGGACTGTCGAGTACATTATCTATTCTATTCTTTTAGATTCAAATAGTTGTAGATGTGGATACTACTTTATGAGAGAGATTAAAAGTAAGATTTGACAGTATCAATATAGTTTAGATTTTGATTTATTATTATGCTTTATAAGATTATTAATTGAGATTTAGGTGAAGTAAGACTTTTAAAATTTTATTTATTAGTTAGATTTATTTAATTAATTAAATTTTGAATTTTAGTTGTTTAAATTAAAGGTATCTTGTTTGTTATTAAATCTTTTTGGGCAAGTTTTATGTTAATAGTTCGGAATAATGACTGTTTTATGACATTATGATAGCTGTTATAGCAATTTTAGGCGCCCCCATTATGTATAGGAAAAGATAACAGCTATCGTAATGAATTTCTCAATATTATTCAAGTCCATTGATGCAAAATACTGCCTGATATTTGCTTTTGTACTGCTTTCTTAAATAAAATAGTATTTCAGAATTCAAATTTTTGTACTGTTTTTATTTTCCAAGAGTTTGTACGATCTGAAAAAATAATATGCGGTTATTCATCCATTATGGTTATAATATCAATGAACAAAAATTATTTTAATGCAAAAAAATTATGATAAGAGCATATAATGGCTATTATAACTGTTCTAACAATCAATAACAGTGTTGTCAAATCTTCTGCAAGGAATCCGGTTGCTGCCATTTCATTTCTTTCGATCTGTTAGATGAACCCCACCCCCAACAAAAAAAAAAAAAAAAAAAAAGGGTTGGGGTGGGGGTGGGTTGGGGCGGCCACCACAAAAGTAGCTTCAATGTAGTTAAAAGTAGCTTCAATGTAGTTCTGTAGATGGACTAATTGTTTAACTTTTGGAGAATTTATGAGAATTGCACATTGTTTCTTTCCCTCAATGACTTGCTTTCACGAAGTTTTTTGTTGTTGAATTTTTCTCTCTTTCCTGATTTCTTTCCATGCGTACAATTCTTTCTTTTTTTTTTTTTTATTTAATGAGCAAAAACACCCACAGCCAAAAATTTGGCCCAACCAAATTAGCTATAACTTGTATAAATATTCCAATTGGCATAACTATTCTTATTCCACTTTTTCTTATTCTAGAACCAAAGGCTTGGATGTCTGTTGTTTCACAGGCAACCACTTGTAAGCATTTCTTAAGATGAGGGTTTTCATTTCCTTGTAATGTCGGATAAAATGTGCGGAGATCTGAGCATTTTTTCTTGTCTCAAACATACGCAAATACACGCGCACGTGCTGGTTCAAGCTTGAGTTGTATATTTTCGAGCCGGCCTTGATTTGAGCTTTTCTCGAGCTGAATTCGATCTGAGCTCACAGGCCGTTCGGTGGCCCTATTCCAGAGGCTATGATGATGAATCTACCAGCAAGCAATCTTTAGCCTCAGCCGATCTTCATGTGTGATGGTAGGTCAGTTCGGAAACCAGATTGAGTACTGCATTGGTTGCATGGCAGTACTCCTTTAAACTTCTCCCATGTTTATCCTCCGCAACAGCTTGGATGGTCTGCTGCTCTGCGGGCAACTTTGCTGGCAGATTGCATGTATTCGTGAGATTGCATGGTTTCTTTCAAAATATTATATTATATATTATTGTAGATTATATCATATATAATATAATCTAATATATATATATATATAATAAATATAATATAGTAAAATACACTATACTATTGGTATAAGATATGTATTGCTATAATATAATATATAATAATATTATGTGTAATGTTTTATAATATATATTAAATGATATCTAATATTATAGTAAAATAAAATATATTATTTATATTATATTATAAATTATGATATATTAAATTTTATGTAATATAATATAAATTATAATATATCTGGAAGTATAATGCAAATCAATGCAACGCGGACGATACATTTTAAAGTATTTTTTAATAAATAAAAAATATGAGTAAATTATTTTTTTATTTAAATATTGTTAGAAAAATATTTATTTAAAAAAATAAAAAATTTTAGATAAATTATTTATCCTCCGGATTTTATGCACTTGATGAGACATTTGCACGCATGCTTACAAACTTAAAATATAATATAGAAGACCTTGTATTTATCATTCAAACTAAGCTCTTGCTTGTGTAAAATAAATTGCAAAGAAACCCTTGTTTACTTCCAAGGGTTTTTGAGCCTTTTTGATTCGCCAATGTGGCACGGGTGGGTGTCATGCAGCATACTTGCAGTGTAGGGAAGAGTTTTGATAATTTTTATTATAAAAAAAGTTTTGTAATAAATTTGCCCTCAAGCTTTGTAATAAGTGAGCCTCGTAACTTTGTCGTTACCGAGATTTGTCGTCACAATGCTTCCCGTGAACGTGGGCAAATGAGGGCCTATCTCAAGCAGCATCATAAGCTTCAACGTTTCCATCTTGGTGAAAATGTTGGGCTGTACTTGTATCAGAACCTACTAATGTAATATGCATATGGAATATTGGTTCTTATTGTCTTAGCCAATATAAATTGATATATCAATGATATTACCAATATATCAAAGGTGTTAATCAGTGTAATATTATCTTATATTAAAAAATCTTGTGAGTGAAGCTGTTGGGGCATGAGCGAATCAGACTTAAAATCGAGATAACCAAGGAGTCCAGAGGGAACTGAAAGAAAACTAGATGAAAGAAGCAATGAGCCAACATAAAGCAATTTCTAGCTTATTATTATTATTATTTTCATTCACGTTATTATTCCTGTTCGTTGAGGATGCTTGACCACTGGATTTAGTGGCTTACCAACCAACCGGGATCCGGTTTAGATTATCCTTTTCGATTGATTATATCTTAAAAGATGCACTGCTTAAAAACTTTCCTTTTCCTTGTATTGGAAAAAAGAAAAAGTAGATTTCTAAGGAAAAGATACGGTAGGAACTTCACCAGCAAACTCCACACATTGACCCACGATGCTAGCTAGGAAAAAGCTTTTTGCTATCTAGATACTTAGCCTAATCTATGCATTATTTTGAGACATTCTATATATGAACCTTTTCAAACGGGAATTATAGCCATTGATTCAATGATCGCTATAGGACATGGTGAACAAGAATTATCATGTCATAAGTTCGACCTAAGAGAATCATTCTCATGATCGGTTGAATGCTAATCGGATAGATACCAATTTTAGCTCATACATCGAACAACATCGGCTTGAGGATCATGATCTCTCATGCATTTAATCAATCTCATATCCAAACTAAGGATGCATTCTAATGTCCTATCGGTCTCAAGCCACCTATCATCTCAATGGCAAAGTTAGGTTATTAGAATCTCATATGATTTTTGAAACATGGATAATTGGCATTTACAACTAACAACCATAATTTACAAGATAGCAGATGGATTTTCTATCCTAAACATCTATCTGATTAATGCCTAATAACCCACAATATTAAGGTTTAAAGGTCTATTAGATTTAGGTATGATAGCTTACAACTTTATCTCTATATAAAAAGGTAATCAGAGGATGCTAAAGTAAGCGAGCAAATATACTCATAAAGAATAATGTACACACTCTCTATTTTCTCTCTTTTTTCCTTTTTGTTCTCAAACTTCAGCTAATTTAAATACCGAAGGGTTCTCTATTGAAGTACCTCCGATGCGTGTGGACTTTTATTATAGATTTTTTTCGATTGAAAAATATTTCTTCAACCAAATTCAAGCTTCATGTCGGTGGGCGATCGACATCAATCCAGAGGCTTGTAGCAACAAATGCAAACAAAATGCATGAGATTTAGGCAATTTGGACTTGGTTTGTTACATAAAAGTAGTATTCGAGTTTGTGTTATTCCCTCGTCAAACTAACCTATGTGAACATTTTGCCAATTAAAACCCAAGTATCTATCTATTCTGGTGAGCCAAAGGTGTGAAACTTGACGAGTTTTAAATGCAAGTGCCACATGGAATGAATAAGAGACCAGTTACTATATATAATACTTTCTACCTCCTCCTTTTTGATTACGAACGAATTCTCTTATGAGTAAAATGGAAGATCTTTTGCTTTGTTGCATAGCTGAACTGCTTTTTAGAATTTTGGGAATTCACTCAAGTGGCATATCTTTCTTCTTATTATTTTCTTTTAGGATGCTTTGTAGGGCTGAAACAAATCGGATACTAGTATATTCATATATATATTTATTTTATCTGATGAATATAAATACAGATATGGATATTATTCAGATGTAAAATTTATATTCATATTTATTTTAAATAGATATCAATATAATTTGGATATTGAAAGTATGGATATAATTACGGATATAACTTAGATAATTAAACTTTATGACTAAAGAATTAGAAATATTATTAAATAGATGATAAATCAAGTTAATAAAATATTTATATAATTATATATTTTTTTAAAAAATTAATAAATATTATATAAAAATATATATAGATTTGGATATTCAGATATATATCGGATAGTTGTCTATCTATATCCATATCCATATCCATTTTTCTTAAACAAATATGGACACATGTACGGATATTAGTCGGATTCTCAAATTTTTATTCATATCCGGATTGATTCGAATATGAAAATAAATTCGGATGGATAATATGTATACCACTTTGATCCCTACTGCTTTGGATCAGGAATAAATCAAGTAGGAGGCTAAGAATAAGCCTGGCATCTAACAAATTTGTTGGGAGTAAAATAGCCCCTGCCGAAGTTCAGTTGGATGTACGACCTTGATATAGTGCTATCTATAGTAGTGACGGCCAAGTCCAAACCTCAGTCAAGTTGATTCGTGTTAATCCAAGAATTGATTTTGATGAGTAACAAAATATTTGAGTATATGTTTGGACTAATAAATTTGTTGAGATCATGTTTCAGGATGCACTACTACAAAAAAGGACTATGACAGTGGTTCGTAACTACTGCCATAGCATAAAAAGTCGCTGCCATAGCCTATGGCAGCGGTTTTCTAACCGCTGCTACTACGACCGTCGCCGTAGCTCTATGGTAGCGGTTGTTTGAACCGCTGCTATAAATAGCCTATTATAGCGGTTTATAAATCGCTATAATAGATCGACCTATAGCAGCAGTTATGTAACCATTGCCATAATTAATCTATGGTAGCAGTTATGTAACCACTGCCATAGATCTAATGCAGCAGTTGGCACTATTTGCACTAAGGATCTATGATAGCGGTTGGCACGGATATAGCAGCGATTATAAAATCGCTGTCATAGATCTTAAATAATTAAAAAAATAAAATTTTTATTTTTTTTATATATTTTATCTGATAAATATAGATATATAACATAAGAAAATATAATAAATATAAAAATTATTCTAAAATGCTAAAATTTTATTATTGAATAAAATTTATTATAATATTTTTTTAAAAAAATAAAATACATCAAAAGTCTCCTAAATCTACATCATTGTCGTCATCACTGAGAGCCGAAGTCGGAGCCGAAGCTAAAGCTGAAATGTGGGCCAATATATCCTCGAAGTCTGTGACTCCAAAAAACGTATTGAGCGTTGACATCATGTCTCTCACGATGTCCTCTAAATGAGATGCGCGCTCCTTAGCCTGATTTGTCCGCATCATAGCATGATTTGCCCGCATTACAGTATGATCTGCCCATGCCAACGCCTCCTCAAGCTCCTCCCAGTTGACGACATCGAAAGTCTATGAGGACATGCTTGCCTCGGACCAATAGCTCATCGACGTGTGTTCAGGCCTGCATCGGATCCTCCCAGAGTGCTCAGGCCCCAAGACCTGAGATAGATGGTCATGGGGTCTAGAGGTATCCAGACCCTCGCTCGCGAGCGCATCTAACTGATTCTATAATTATAAATTAAAATAAAATTTTATAAAAAATGCTATAATACTAATCATATATACTAATATATTTATTACTTACAAAAATACGTTCGATCACAGCATTCATCGGCCTGCCCATCTTGTCCGTGCAGCTGAATCGAAAGATCTCGCAATGGTTGGACATCACTCTATCTCTCATCAGCTATAACAAAGAATAAATTTATCAAAAAGATGATAAAAAATATAAATTTAATTTATCTAGTAAGATTTAGAATTAATTACCTCTCTATGCACACGACTGGCCATAGACTTGCGGCCTAGAGTGTGCGTATACTCCTGGGCTGCATGATTCTCTCGATTCTGATGGAAGGTAACCTAACAAGTATTTAAATAAATAATAAATATTTAAAAAATATTTAAATAAAATTTTAAGTGTATTGAAAAATTTAAAAATTAAAAATTTTACCTCGAACTTCTGGCTCCTCCAATGTCTAACCATCCTCTCCCACTGACTTGGAGGACAGTCCTGTATCTAGGGAATAAGCTCCTCTGGAGTGTCTTATCGGTGCTTGAGCCATCCTCTATGGAGTTTGACCTTGTAACCCCAGTACAACTCTTCGATCTTCTTTAGTCGGACATCTCGAGCCCTCTCGTGATCAGAAAAATCATATCTCCTCTGCACAAATTTATCAAAAATCAGTTATAAAATTATTCTAATTAAAGATATATAGTGTAAACATATAAAATGCATAAATATAACTAAGATATACGTACTTACCTATATCTTCTTTTATGCCCTATCCCTGACGGTAGCATCCATCAAATGCCAGTCTCTAGGCTCTACGGGAATGATGTCCGACCGCCTCACAAGTACTTCAAAAAAGAAATGCATCTTCCATATGGTCTTCCCTACCGACCTCTCTTCCGCATCGTAATAGACCATCATCTGATGCTGGCGATTCCATACATGTGCCATACATGTGGGATCGTGAAATGTTCGACTAGATGATGCACCTGTAATGCAAATATGTTATGTAAATATATAAGTGTACAAATACTATATAAAAAATAAACTTGTGCTAATATAATAAAAACATACACTCAGATGCCTACATAGTAGCATGTGCCTCAGATATGGGCGATGGTAGAGGCTCAGCTATCGGTGGAGTAGATGCCGACGATGGAGGTTCCTGAGCAGCTGATGCTGAGATGGATAGAGTATGCTTCGACTGCTCCTCGGATGCTGAACTACGCGTAACCCACCGAGGGACAGGGGTGAAAGATAGATGGCGTTTTGGTGCCATCATGACCTACAATGTTAATGAACATTAATCAATATAACATGTTGAACAATAATATTAGTATAGTATCAATAAATAGTCTCTAATATGTACACTAATCAATTAATGAGTCTATCATTATGCAATGCAATAAACAAAAACAACATGATATAAACATCCAAAAAATATTATGCAATAAATTCTACAACATAAATTACATTCATAAATAATTAAGGATGAGCAACAGTCGTAGATTCGATCTCTTGTGCGAACCTTGGTGTTAATCTAGAAATCTGAAAGAAGAACAAAGTAGATGATGGTGATACCTTAGGGCTTAAAGTTGGAATCTTAGAGATATATATCAAATTCTATTCGCTCGAAAGTCGAGCCGACTTCATGCCTGAGACAGCTGGCTCTGTGCTTGAGACATCTGACTAGGATCCTCCTCCAGCTGGCTCGATCATAATCCGAGCTGGTTTGGTTGCGTATCCGAGCCAGCTCGGCTGTATGCTATCCCCTCGATTACTTCCTCTCTCCCTCTCTCGATCTCTCTCGTCGGTAATGGCGGCGAGGCCGAACCCCTCCTTCCCAGCTTTTTCATCTCTCGATCTTCCTCTCTCCCTCTTTCGATCTCCCTCGCCGACGAGGTCGGACCCCATCCCTCCCTCTCTCACTCTCTCGATCTCCCTCGCCGACAAGGCCGGACCCCATCCCTCCCAGTGATGCCGGCGAGGCCGGACCCTCCTCCCTCCCTCTCTCACTCTCTCGATCTTCCACTCTTCCTCTCTCGATCTCTCTCGTCGGCGAGGTCGGACCTCCTCCCTTCCAATGATGGCGGTGAGGTCGGACCCCCTCCCTCCTAATGATGGCGATGAGGCCGGATCCCTCCATTCCTCTCTCAAGTACAGATCCATTGGATATTTGGGTTTGGATCTGATACCAATAATTAAAATTGGATCTGGATCTGAACATCCAAGTTTCGATCCGAACCCAATCCATTGACAGATCTAGTCCACAGTCGCCGACATGGCACGGTCCAAGGCTACCACCACGACATGGCTTAAAAACTATGGCATACAGATAATTATAATATTTATAATAAATATTTATAATATTTATTATAAATATTCTATAAATTATTATAAATATATATGATTAATAAATAATACTATAAAATTAAAAAAAAAATATAGCTATGGCTATAGAGAGCGGGTCACATTGAAAGCTCCGGGGGTCGCCGGTGACGACGCTAGAGGAGGACGATGGCACTAGAGGTAACCTGCGAAACAAAAGTAAGATAGTGAGATAGAGAAAAGAAAAAAAGAGAAAAGAGAGAGAGAGAGAGAGCAGGGACGGTCGGGGATGGGAGGCTAGGGGGCACAATGACAAGGAGGCCGAAGGAGGCTTCGCACTCGATCGGAGGAGGGTCAGAATGGTGGTGGTGGGGGGGTGGGGTTTCACGGGGGCCGAAGGAGGGTGGAGAGGGGCTCGCCGAAAGGGGTATTTGGTTTCGTACTAGGGCCGGAGGAGGATAGAGTATGGGGGAGGGGCTTCACGGAGGGCAGGCGGAGGGTCGAGGGTGGATGGAGGTTCATCGGAGGGGGGTTTCACAGGGGGCCGAGGGAGGGTCTGATGGGGGTTCGCCGGAGGAGGATTCGCTGGGAATCGAGGGAGGGTCGGATGGGGATGGGGGTGGGGTTTTGTGGGGAGCCAAGCGAGCGTGGAGGGAGGTTCGTCGGATGGGGGGTTTCGTGGGGGCCGAGAGAGGGTCGGATGGGGGTTCGTCAGAGGGGGGGTTTCGCTGGGTGCTGAGGGAGGGTCGGATGGAGGGGTGGGATGGTCGGATGGGGGGTGGCGGGGAGGGGCGGCTGGAGGGGAAGGGGGAAGGAGGGGCTGCACCAGTCGAGGGGGAAGGAGGGGCGACATCGATCGGGGGGGAAGGAGCCTCACCGACGACGAAGAGGAAGGGGAGAGAGAGAGATCGAGTGTGCATGAAAGGAAAGAAAAAATTTGAAGATTTTTAATCTAATCTATGGCAGCGGTTATTGAACCGCTACCATAGATCCATGGCAGCGGTTATCCAAAATCGCTGTCATAGATCTACGGTAGTGGTTCTATAACCGCTGCCATAGATATATAGCAGCGATTTTGATAACCACTGTCATAGATTGAAAATATTTTTTTATTTATTTTTAAATATTATATAATTTTAAAATTTAATATTCATCTTCACCATTTATTATTTAAATAATTATCATTAGAGTGTCGTTGCAAAAGGTCACCTCGATCGGATGGCCCTAGCTTCATCGATCAGAAAAATTTGATTTCGATGATCACGAATGACGATGCGATGATTTGATAGATGAAGATTTTCGATGGATCCAAAAATCTATAATGATAATCTTGATGATATTTGTATCATACTATCAAAATTTTATTTCAATCGGATATCGTTATTATGGTCAATTTAGTACAAAATTATTTTGATCGTTAAATTAGAAACAAGCGATTAAAGGATTAAACGACGTTCGATTATGAGATAATTTTTAAGTTAAATGATCTTTATTATAATTTTAAATATTTTATACGGCGATGATAGTAATATTTAAATCATTTTTGTATAAACTATTCATGTTAAGTAGATATTGCAAAAGCACGAGCATAACAATCAGTGAAGTTTCAGAATGATTATCAGGAGATGTATAGTTTTAGATCGTTCTTCATCTTATGAGTTAAATTTTATAATCACCACTATAAAAAATGATTAAAGTAGTAGGCAAGATCATTTATAAAAAAAATTATCTCATAATTGGACACCGTTTGGTTCTTTGATCATTTATTTATCATTTAACAGCCAAAACTAATCTATACTAAATTGACCAAGATAACGATATCTAATTGAAGTGAAACTTTGATAGTATGCTACAAACATCATCGAGATCATCATTACAGATTTTTGGATCCATCGGAGATCTTCATATATCAGATCATCGTATTGTCGTTCGTAGTCGTCGAAATCAAATTTTTTTGATCGACGAAGCTAGGGCCATTGGATCGAGGCGATCTTTTGCGACGACACTCTAATGATAATTATTTAGATAATAAACGATGAAGATGGATATTAAAATTTAAAATTATATAATATTTAAAAAATATATATATATTGCAGCGGTTACAATTAACCGCTGCTATAAATCAGATTATAGCAGCGATTCCTACTAATCGCTGCTATAGATCCGACTTATGGTAGCGGTTATAATGAACTACTACTATAGATTGATCTATGGTAGTGATTTTTTATAACCGCTGCTATAGGTCCGACCTACGATAGCGGTTTTCTATAACCGTTGCTATATGTTGGACCTATAGCAGCAATTATAAAAATCACTGCCATAGGTCCGATCTATGACAGCGGTTAACGAAAATCGCTATCGTAGGAGCTATGACAGCGGTTTCGAAAACCACTGCCATAGTAAGCGCTGCCATAGGCCATTTTTGTTGTAGCGATGTATTTTAGAATATTAAATGAGACATCCCTAAAAATGCATTTGGAAGTTGACAAAGAAAAGTTGGAGGCTTTTAAGGCATAAATGATACTTAAAACAAGGCCTAAAAGAGATATCTTAAAATCAAAATTGAAGAGAAAATCAATTGATCGAAGTAAAAAATTTCAGCATGAGTCGACCTCTTATTCGATTCCTTATTCAGCTCGAGCTGAAACGACACGAAAAAAAAGACTGGCATGTGAGAGTTTTAGCTGGCACGGTCTCGAGCAGAGGTTCAAGTTGACTCAAGTTTCTCGAGTCGAGGTCATAGAAAAATATAAAGAATGGGATTTTTGGAACTTATTTCAGTAAGACCTCGAATAGAGAGATGAGTCGACTCGAGCCTCAGCTTGAGGTCCTCGAGTTGAGGTCTCAAAAAAATACAGAGAACATAATTTTGGGGATGAAGTGCAGAATGGACTCGAGTAGAGGGATGAGTTGACTCGAGCTTCAACTCGAGCTCGAGCAGAGTAATGAGTTGACTCGAGCTTCGACTTGAGCTCCAATGGTTAGTTTCTGCAGAATGTTTAGAACTATGCAGAATTATTCTAAATGGCTATTTTTAATTTTCTAATAGTCAAAAATCCTTCTTCAGCCTACAAAACATGGAGAATAAGCTACAAAATACCTAGAGAAAGTAGTATGACCATTCAATCATTGAAAGAAATTAATAGTGAAAAGATAAAATCCAAAAAGCGTTGAAAAGAGAGTATTCTACTCCCAACTCTGAGAAACATCAAATTAAGTGATTTCATTCAGCAAAAAGATAAGCTCAATCTGCTTAACAATCTCCATCAAGAAGATTCTACAAGCCTCATTGATTCTTTTGCTCATTAAGGAGCTTTGTTTTTCACTCATGTTGTGTAATATTATTCCACTTGTAACTTAGCTTCAATAGGGTATTGAAGCTAAGGAGAAGGCCTATCCAAGCCTGAGAATTGGATTGTAAGCCAAGGATTGGCTTGAAGTTTGGTTGTGATTGGTGATCTGGTATAAAACTAACTAGATTTTGGATAGTAAGCCTTGAAAAACTATCCAGCTATAATCTTAGAGAGATTATAGTAAAATTTTCAAGTGGATCTTGGAGAGTGGACGTAGGTACAAGGGGCATCTAACCATTATAAATTTTCTTGTATTTATGACTACCTTGCCTCTTTTCTTTCATTGCATTTATATTTCTGCACTCCTGCATACTTAGTCATCTAGAATCAAAACACACTCCATCACTTCACTAAACTTTAAAAATACCACATAAATTGTTTAATTTTTGAAAAATCGAATTCACCCCTCCTCTTGGGTTGTCTTGCTGCGCAATAATTCATTGGTCCAGGCAAATTTTAGAAGATTGGCTTTCAGATCTTGTGCACCGATCGACCTTCTCAATGACAATCCCCCAACTTCCTTTTGATAACGGTAGACCTTGCCAAAACTATACCATGAACTCTAGCCAGATGAGCTTGAACAATGAAAGAAATTGTCATTTAACTGATTCTAATCTCTAGTTTCAAATAGATGATAGCTGTCTCACAAATGTAGAACCCCAGTATCGTTCGACCTTGCATAGCGGTCGATCTTGAAGGCGGTCAAATTTCTCAACTTTACTCTACAGACAGTAGATCTCATCAATCTCACACTAAGAACTTTGGATAGATGAATTGAGTTGGCAGGAGAACCTCGCCATCAATATAAGTTTGATCTTCAATCTGAAATAAATAGAGTCATCTTAGAAGCAATGAATCTCAGTACTCACCCGTCTCAGCTTCAAGTCGATCTTGGATATCCGCTGAACTTCCTTAAGAGAGCCTAGCCATAGTCATCATCAAAGAACCTGCCATCCCTCTCTGGCCTTCAGTCTTCCAAACCAGAGTACCTATGCTCACTCTCAACCGATCTTGAAGGTGGCCAAGCTCCTGAAAGCTGTTAAAGAAAGCTCCATCAAGATTCAAATGTAGAGCCTAATTTATAAATCCACAACTTAGAAGCCGACCATTAAGCTTGGTTGGTTCAACCTCCAATTCTAAATCTCAACATGAATGCTACACTACATAGCTCAAAAACCTTCGATCTTTAGTTTGAACTCTAGCAAATAATACCTAACTGCCAGCAAGTCACGATAAATGACAGTCCACTCTCCGTAACAAACTTTAAGTGGCTGAACGGCCTTCTGACATTCTGTTATGACTGTCGCTATCATTTTGTTGTAGGATCCATCTATATAAGGAATCCTCAAAATATGTTATTCTCTCTAAGCTATTCTCTCCACTCCATTCTCTTGTGTACTCTATTCTTATTGGCTAGAAAGCTAACTTGATCATCGAAGGATCTACGCTGAAGCCACCCACCTCTAGTCTGGACTTCATTATACAGGTCTCATTGGCAAGATCGTCTCCTCCAACTTTAGCAAACTCCGATGGTCGTCTATTTTCTGCACCAACAGGATTGATGCTAAAGAAAGAAAGTCTGAGCCCTTGTTCTAAAAGAAGTACTCAATCGAAGCATGGTCTTCATCTTCCTCTTTTCTTCCATTCTTTTTCCACTGACCTTCTTTTGCTCTAGCAAGATGCCACCTAGGAAGGCTCCTTCCCGTCAATCCATTACTTTTGCCATTAGATCCAACCTAGAATAATTTAAAATACACTCTAATATAACCATTCAAAAATACACTCTTTACATCCATTTGAAATAATTTAAAGTTCATGTAGTAAGCAAAAGCAAGTAATAATCTTGTAGCCTCTAATCTTAGTATAGGAGCATGTTAGATATATGTGTCCTAGAAGCCAGAATTGGCTGACACTTGTAATACACTTCTAGGAGCAAAATTATAATTTTGACTAAAATCAATAAAATGGATTATTTTCTATGACATATATGTATTTAGTGTCTGTAATACATCCTTTGAGTTAATGGTAATGATAATTCATATTTTCAAGAGTTAAAAATTTAAGATATGAATAATCATTATTAACTCATAAAATGCTCCCGACCATAGGATCATCACGAGGATGGTGATTGATCTGAAAGGTTGGTGTACAATCACTTCTTTTTAGTAGATGAGTCTTGAGTCTACGGTGTGGAGATATCGGAGCGAGAGTACAGGTACTCATTAAAGAACGAGGGCACTGAACGTGAGCACCTCAAGTAGTCATTAGGAAGTCTACCTTCTCATCAATGACTGACTCGATGCTACAATGGTGTATCTGATTCTTTGACCTGAGGTGCATTGGTAGTTCACCTTGAGGGTATTATAGTTTGACTACACCATAACTCGATCTCCTAGCCATATGAAACCCTGAGGTGTATGTTGGCTATAACATGTTCATTATAGGAACTGGATCGCATCAAGATGGAATCTATCTACCTCGATGGTAGAGGAGCAGTCCTATGATGATCATGAGAATCAAGTCCAGAAGCCCATGACCATGGCAGAATGAAATAATAGAAAGAGTTTCTATTTAGGTTTTCACATCTAACTTGAATCGAATGATTACATCATATGACAGAGACTAGGGTTTGACTAGTTTACCTAAATCCTAATCTAATCGGGGCTCAACATAGAAGAACTTAATCACACAGGTAGCTACACCAAGAGATTCGCATTCAACTCTGATGGGTTGCCACCATATACTGCTAGGTGTCACTGATGGATTTTGGGAGCAATTAGAATGATTTAGATGATCGATCATTCTAGCTATTCAAATCAGAAGAGTTCTGATCCATCGAAAGGAGTTTCGATGATGTCAATGATAGAGATCATGATATATGTCATTACCATACAGAACTAAATCTAACTGGATCACACAAACAAGAATTTTAATCTGGTGATCATCAATTGAGCTGATCCAGTTTAATTGATCTGAATGAGATTCAATTAGGTTCAAGAAAATTATGCTAGCACTCGATTGAACCTAACGTTCTTCTTTTACTATCATAAATAGTTATCCTTACTGAGCCAAAAGAGTTTGTGCTCAATCAGAGGCCTTCACTTGGTCTAACTGGAGCCTATCCAGGTTAGAAAAGGATTGTCTTATTTTAAGACAATACCTACCATTTTTGGTCACCTACCATTTCTTGTCCTTTGACTTTGGTCAAAAGTTGATCTTTGATTGGTCAAATATTGATCATTGACATTTTGACTTTTGTCCATGTGTCATGCACCTATTGGAGAGCTGGTGGGGGCTTGTCCTCCTGCTAGAACCTGACAAGGAGGAGGGCGCACGCCACCCTTGGCGTGTGCTCAAGCTAGAGGCACCCAGAAGTTCTTGTTGGACTGGGACTCCATCTCCTTTTCGGATTTGATTAGACTTCTCCTAAGAACCAAATTTGACTAGTCTTAGGCACCATCTAAGGAGGAATCCAAGGGACTCTATTCTCACCAATCAAATTTAGATCTGATTTCACAAAGGGTTATGATTGGTTGGGAAGAAGAGGAGTTGGATCATGCATAGTCTATAAATAAGACTCTGCGCCCAACTCAAGGAAGATCTGAAATCAATTGAAAATTCTCCACGCCGCAAGGCTATCTCCCTCCTCCTTCTCCATGCCAAGTCCATCTTCTCCCTCTCCTTTCCATGCCCAAAGGTGTTTGGGATCCAAGTTGGTGCAATCCAGACGAGAGAAAGACGACAGAAAGCTAGAAGGCTGTATTACTGCAAAGAACAACTGCTGATCTTCAAAAGATGTTTTGAAGATCCTCTAGATCAGATTCAGATCTAATTTTTGGAGACATGATAGAGAAGAAGAAGATCTCTAGATCCAATCTGAGTGGATACCGATAGAGGCCAGGCACTTGTGTGGCTAGATCCAGAACCTTCCACTGCTTACAGGATCATCAATGGATAATAGGATTACCCTACATTAAGGTAAATTAAATTAAATTTATTTAAATTTTATTTTTATTATTAGAATAATAAGGATTAGATCTAAAACATCCTAGATCTGATTAGGATCAAAGAAAAAAAATTTTGAAATATATCTCTTGATCCGATCAGATCTGAACGAACCTGATCCAAAAAATTAGGATTTTCTTTCAACTGGTATTAGAGCCAGATTCTAAAAGTGTTTAAATCTGATTTTAAATTTATTCTAATAAAAAAATAAGTGATTTCAGATGTCACATGAGATGTGATCAGATCTGAAATCAGAAAAAATTAAAATTAAATGATTTGGATCTAAGATTAGAAAATATGCATGACTAGTTCTAAAATAGAATAGTTCTATAGAATAGTCTTGCATGTTTTCAATTTAATCTGATTAAATCATATTTTAGATCTATTTATTTACTATTTTTTGATATTATAATTATTATAATAACATCTAAAAAATAATAAATAAAATTATTTAATTTTAAACATCATATAAGATATGATTGATGCATGTCTAGACTAGTTGTAGAATAGTTCTACATAGTTGTCTAGATTAGAGTTTATTTTGATAAGATCAATTTAAATCTAATTTTTTAGATTATTATGAGATAATTTAGATCTAAAAATATGCATGATTCGATATATGAGATGTATGCAAAATATGCCATGATTAGATCTAATTTGTATATGAGATATATGATATAGATCTAAAATTATTTTATAGTATTACATGTTCCTGATTAAGGCATTCCTCTTGGCCGTCCAGTCATAAGAAT
>QRFJ01002590.1:0-113932 GCA_006176705.1 Cocos nucifera | reverse complement strand
AGAGAGTCAAAGATTCTAGTTAGATACTGTAATTTTGACTTGACCAATTTATTTAGAGATTTTATTTTTAAACAAATTAGCTTCCACTATTTTCTCGGATCCCTACACTTCCTCTGTAGAGATGCAAAAATCTCCACGATTAATGATTTCTAGTGGGTGGTGCGGTCTCACCAACTGACTCATCACCTCACCTAACAGTTATTGGTGATGGGTTAGCCAATGAGTGAACAACTCTTGTTCAATGATTCTCTAATCATGGTGCACCCAAACTTGGTCTCTAATTCATGAATCTCACCGTATTCGGAATATTGATCCACTCCTTAGTTAAGTCAGACCCACCATTTGCATAGACTGGGATTCCTAATTGAGTCTCTCACCGTATCTAAAATATTGAGCCAACTCATCCTCCAGCCCATAGCATCCAATGCCTAATAGACATGGTTGCATCTTTCCGGTGCAACTGAGCCACTGTATCCAGCCGAGAACAATCAACCCCGGGAAAGGGCCCGCACATCTACAATGGTGGAAGACCTCAGACTTAATCTTTTCTTAGGGAGAATTGATTCAGGTCTCATTAAACTAGACTTGTCATAGTCATAACAATTATGACTAACCTAGTGGCATGGGTTAGCTCGGATTATTGACCACCTCAGATCAGAACTGTGTCAACAGATATGGCCAGGTAAGTGAGACCGGTGGAAGGAATATGCCATTAACTCGTACAAGAATGCATTCAGGTCGAGTAGCTTCCAATTAAAAACCAGTCGGTCGTATATGCCAAACTTACCTTAGACACCAAATTGTTGAGCCAGAACCAATTGGGTTAGCCTACAATCCAGACTCTAACCTCTGAGCCTAATTAGGTCTTGCTTGATCGTGACTCGATCTTGACCCAGACTTAATCCTATTAGGCTGGTCAATTTAAGCATTGTTGATCCCATCTAACCAACTCTTGATTCGGTTTGATCAACCGCTTAGACCTAATTGAGCTACCCAAGCCCGAACCCAGTATTATGAATATGTCTTAGATCTAAAATTCTCAATTTTAGACCTAATTAATATTCCATAAACTTAATTCTTAATTAAGTAGGGTTCATAAATAAAATATGCACAATAAATCCTAGGGATTTCAGGATCTAGGGTTTTGCAGAAAGTAAGTTTTGGGTTTCTGATTAAGGACGAACACGCAGCACCCCTACACATCATAAGAACACCCCATCGAATGGGAAGAGAGGGCCTTTAAACCCTTCTTCGTTCTTATGACCGGACGGCCAAGAGGAACTGCCTTAATCAGGAACATTCAATACTACAAAACAGTTATCAGATCTATATCATATATCTCATATATAAATCAGATCTAATTCATGGCATATTTTGCATACATCTCATGTATCAAATCATGCATATTTTCAGATCTAAATTATCTCATAATAATCTAAAAAATTAGATTTAAATTGATCTAATCAAAATAAATTCTAATCTAGATAATTATGTAGAACTATTCTACAACTAGTCTAGACATGCATCAATCATATCTCATATGATATTTAAAATTAAATAATTTTTATTTGCTATTTTTTAGATGTTATTATAACACTTATAATATCAAAAAATAGTAAATAAAAAGATCTAAAATATGATTTAATCAGATTAAATCAAAAACATGCAAGACTATTCTATAGAACTATTCTATTCTAGAACTAGTCATGCATATCTTCTAATCTTAGATCCAAATTATTTAATTTTAATTTTTTCTGATTTCAGATCTGATCACATCTCATGTGACATCTAAAATTCACTTATTTTTTGATTAAAATAAATTTAAAATTAGATCTAAATAATTTTAGAACCATGGCTCTGATACCAGTTGAAGGAAAATCCTGATTTTCTCGGATCCAGGTTCGTTCAGATCTGATCAGATCAAGAGATATATTTCAAAAATTTTTCTCTTGATCCCAATCAGATCTTGATTTATTTTAGATCTAATTCTTATTATTTTAATAAATAAAATAAAATAAGAATAAATTAAATTAAATTTAATTTACCTAAATTTGGGTAATCCTATTACCCTGTTGATGATCCTGTTTGCAGCGGAAGGTTCTGGATCTAGCCACGCAAGCGCCTGGCCTCTACCGATATCCACTCGAGCTAGATCTGGAGATCCTCTTCTTCTCTATCACACCTCCAAAAATCAGATCTGGATCTGATCTGGAGGATCTTCAAAACTCCTTTTGAAGATCAGCAGTCGTCCTTTTGCAGCAGTGCAGCCTTCTTACTTTTGATCGCCTTTCTTTGATCTGGATCGCACCAACCAAGGTCCAAAACTCTTTTGGACGTGGAGAGGAGAAGGAGAAGAAGCTTTGGTGTGGAGGAGGAGGGGAGAGGCAGCCTTGGGGCGTGGGGTTTTCAATTCTCAATTGAATCTCTTAAATTGAGTTGGGCGTAGGGTCCTTTTTATAGACTAAGCGTGATCCAACTCCTCTTCCTCCCAACCAATCACAATCCTTTGTAAAATCAGATCTAAATCTGATTGGTGGGAATAGAGACCCTTGGATTCCTACTTAGAGGGAACCTAAGACTAGTCAAAGTTGGTTCTTAGAAGAACTATAATTGGAATCCAAAAAGGAGATGGAGTCCTTGTCCAACAAGGACTCCTAGGCGCCTCCAACTTGGGCACACGCCTAGGGTGGCATGTGCCCTTCTCCTTGCCAGGTTCTGGCAGGGGGACAGGCCCCCACCAGCTCTCCAATAGGTGCATGACATGTGGTCGAAAGTCAAAGTGTCAATGGTCAATGTTTGACCAGTCAAAGGTAGACTTTTGACCAAAGTCAAAGAACAAGAAATGGCAGGTGACCAAAAATGGTAGGTAGTGTCTTACAAATAAGACAATCTTTTCTGACTTGGACAACCTCCAGTCAGACCATATGAAGGCCTCTGTTTGAGCACAAACTTCTTTGGCTCATACAGGATAACTTATTTATGATAGCAAAAGAAGAACGTTAGGTTCAATCGAGTGCTAGCACGATTTTCTTGAACCTAATTGAATCTCATTCAGATCAATTGAACTAGATCAGTTCAATTGATGATCACCAGATTCAAACCCTTGTTTGTGTGACCCAGTTAGGTTCAGTTCTGTATGGTAATGGGATATATCATGATCTCCATCATCGACATCATCGAAACTCCTTTCGATGGATCAGAACTCTTCTGATTCGAACAGCTAGAATGATCGATCATCTAAATCATTCTAATTGCTCCCAAAATCCACCAGTGACACCTAGCAGTATATGGTGGCAACCCATCAGAGCTGAATGTGAACCTCTTGGTGCAGCTATTTGTGTGATTAAGTTCTTCTATCTTGAGCCCCGATCAGATTAGGGTTAAGGTAAACTCGTCAAACCCTAGTCTCTGTCATATGATGTAATCATTCGATTCAAGTCCAATGTGAAAATCTAAATAGAAACTCTTTCTATTATTTCACTCTACCATGGCCATGGATTTCTGGACTTGACTCTCATGATCATCATAGGGCTGCTCCTCTACCACCGAGGTAGATAGATTCCATCTTGATGCCATCCAGTTCCTACAATGAACATGTCATAGCCAACATACACCTCAGGGTTCCATATGGCTAGGAGATCGAGTAATGGTGTAGTCAAACTATAACACCCTCAAGGTGAACTGCCGATGCACCTCAGGTCAAAGAACCAGACACACTACTGCAGCATCGAGTCAGTCATTGACGAGAAGGTAGACTCCCTAATGACTACTCGAGGTGGTCACGCTCAGTGCCCTCGTTCTCTAACGAGTACCTATACTCTCGCTCCGGTGTCTCCACACCGTAGACTCAAGACTCATCTAGAAGCGATTGTACACCAACCTTTCGGATCAATCACCATCCTCGTAATGATCCTATGGTCGGGAGTAATTTATGAGTTAATAATGATTATTCATGTCTTAAATTTTCAACTCTTGAAAATATGAATTATCATTGCCATTAACTCAAAGGATGTATCACAGACACTAAATACACATATGTGATAGAAAATAACCCATTTATTGATTTTAGTCAAAATTACATTTTTGCCCCTAGAAGTGTATTACAAGTGTCAGCCAATTCTGGCTTCTAGGGCACATATATCTAACAGCACCATGATTAGAGAATCATTGAACAAGAGTTGTTCACTCATTGGCTAACCCATCACCAATAACTGTTAGGTGAGGTGATGAGTCAGTTGGTGAGACCGCACCAACCACTAGAAATCATTAATCATGGAGATTTTTGCATCTCTACAGAGAAAGTGTAGGGATCTGAGAAAATAGTGGAAGCTAATTTATTTAAAAATAAAATTTTAAAATAAATTGGTCAAGTCATAATTATAGTATCTAACTAGAATCTTTGACTCTCTATAAAAAAATGTCTGCGTCCAACCCATTAGCACGTATCCTGGACACACATAGACTGACCGAACCCAATTATAAAGATTGGCTCAGGAACTATAAAATTATTTTGGAATTTCGAGAAGTTAACCCATGTATTGGACCAGGACCCTCCCACCTTACCAGCCCATCCATCCACTGAACAGAGAGCGTCTCTGAAAAAATGGATAGACGAAGATAATAAGGCCAGATATTACATGTTGGGCTCGATGTCTGATGAGCTCCAGCGCCAACATGAAGATATTAGGACTGCTCGCCAAATGTTGGCTCACCTGCAGGAGATGTTTGGTGAACAGAGTCGCGCAGCCAAATATCAAGTCACGAAATGACTTTTTAAGGCTAAGATGCATGATGGGCAGTCAGTCCAAGATCACTGTCTGATGATGATCAAGGACATGGAAGAGCTTGAGAAGCTCGGTGTGAAGTTAGACTTGGATCTATGCAGAATGATATTATTCTGCAATCCTTGACTGATGCATATGGGCAATTCATCATGAATTACCACATGCATAAACTTCAAAATTCCTTGGCCGAATTAATGAACATGCTGGTCACCACTGAGCTTTCTATGAAAGGTTCTAAAGGCTCAGTTCTTGCTATGGAATGGACTTCTTCCAAAAGAAAGTCTTATGGAAAGAAAAAGAAGTCTGTGAAAAAGCAGAAGGTGGAAGGAGGAAAGAAGAAGAAGGTAGAGTCGAAGGATGAAAGCCGCTACCAAAGAAAAGTATTTTCATTGCAACAGCGACGGCCACTGGAAAATGAAACTGCCCTACTTACCTGGCCACCCTGAAGAACAAGAAGGAAGGTCCTTCTGGAGGTATGCTCGTTATTGAGTCTAACCTTACGATTTCTTCTGCATCCTAGTTGGGTGCTTGACTCTGGTTCTAGTGCTCATCTGTGCACTTTCATGCAGGGTCTTGAGGATAGCAGGAGGCTGAGGGATGGAGACATGATCCTACGCATCGGTAATGGAGCAAGAGTTGCTGCAGTGGCGGTGGGAAACATACCCTCTTCGATTACCATCTGGTTTAGACTTAGTTTTGAAAGACTGTTATTATGTGCCTGCAGCTAGCAGGAATTTGATTTCTGTTTCATGCTTAGCACTAGAAGGCTATGTGATTACCTTCTTTAAGGACCATTGTAACATTCTTTATGAAAGAAATAAAATTGCAAATGGTTTTCTTATTAACGATCTTTATCAGCTACATATTGATGTATCTATTCTAACTATCGAGCAAAACGTGAATGCCAAACGACCTAGGGATAGTCCAAATGATAGATATCTATGGCACCTGAGATTAGGTCATATAGCAGAAGATAGGATCAACAAATTGGAGAAAAATGGGCTATTGAGTCCATTGACTTTCGAGTCATATCCAACTTGTGAATCTTGTCTTCCAAGGCAAAATGACTAAACTCCCTTTTGTAGGACATGGGGAGAGGGCCACAGATCTCCTTGCCCTAGTACATACTGATGTGTGCGGCCCATTTGATGTGCCGGACTAGAGGCAATTTTGTCTACTTCATTATCTTTACCGATGATCTGTCTAGGTATGGGTATGTGTATCTTATGAGACACAAGTCTGAAGCTTTTGAAAAGTTCAAAGAATTCAGACATGAAGTAGAAAAATAAACTGAAAAATCCATTAAGGTTCTTCGATCAGATCGAGGAGGTGAATACCTTAGCCAAAAATTCCTAGACTATCTCAAGAAAAATGGCATAGTCTCTCAATGGACTCCACCAGGAACACCTCAACTCAATGGGATTTCAGAATGGAGAAATCGGACTCTATTGGATATGGTCCGATCCATGATGAGCTTCACAGACCTTCCTGATTTTCTTTGGGGACACTCATTGTTAACTTCAATTTATCTACTGAATAGGGTTCCCTCTAAGACCATTCCTACCACACCGTATGAGATATGGCACGGTAAGAAACCAAGTCTGAGTCATCTCAGAATTTGGGGTTGTCCGGCTCATGTCAAAAGACAACAAGCGGATAAGTTAGAGTTTAGGTCCTTTAGAGCTCGATTCATAGGATATCCTAAAGAGTCATTAGGATACTATTTCTACATTCCAGAAGACCACAATGTGATTGTGAGTCGACATGCCATCTTTCTTGAAAAATAGTTTATTCAAGATAGCGGCATTGGAAAGCAGATTAAGCTTGATGAGAAAGTCTCACAAGTACAATACGAGCTAAGGACCAATTGGAACCAAATCAGGTTGAGCCAATAAGAACACTACCTCCTCCACCTCGTAGATCGGAAAGAGTTTTCCATTCCCCTGAAAGATACTTAGGTATTATTTCAGAAAAAGTAGAGAAAATGTTCCTTATAGGTAATGGTGCTCATGGTGATGATCCCAAAACCTACAACGAGGCGATATCAGATATCGACTCTGAGAAATGGCTAGAGGCAATGCAGTCAGAAATTGACTCGATGCACTCAAACCAAGTCTGGACCTTGGTAGATCCACCAGAAGGTATAGTACCTATTGGGTGTAAATGGATCTTCAAGAGAAAGATTGGTGCAGATGGAAATGTGGAGACATTCAAGGCTAGACTAGTGGCAAAAGGTTATAGTCAATGCGAAGGCATTGACTATCAGGATACCTTTTTCCTAGTGGCTATGCTAAAATCCATCCGCACATTGCTTGCCATTGCAGCCTATTTCGATTATGAAATATGGCAAATGGATGTGAAAATGGCATTCTTAAATGGATATCTTGAGGAAGATATCTATATGGAACAGCCGCTAGGTTTCACATCCAGTGATACTGATCACAAGGTTTGCAAGCTGCAAAGGTCCATATATGGACTTAAGCAAGCATCTCGGAGCTGGAACACTCGTTTCAATGATGTGATCAAAATGTTTGGTTTCATCAAAAATGAAGAGGAACCATGTGTCTTCAAAAAGGTCAGTGGGAGCGCTGTTGTCTTCCTCGTATTGTACGTGGATGACATCCTCCTTATTGGGAATGATATTCCCATGATGATGATAGTCAAATTATGGTTGTCCAAGGAATTCTCCATGAAAGACCTAGGTGAAGCATCCTTTATTCTAGGAATTAAGGTCTATAGGGATAGACCGAATAGGATGCTAGGACTTTCACAGAAGATGTACATAGAGGAAGTACTAAAGAGGTTTAGTATGGAAAACTCTAAGAGGGGATTAATACCCTTCAGACATGGTATTCATCTTTCCAAGAAGATGTGCCCTAGCACACCTGAGGAAATAGAATGCATGAGCAAGATCCCTTATGCTTCTGCAATAGGGAGCCTCATGTATGCCATGCTATGTACACGACCTGATATAGCCCATGCTGTGAGTGTCACAAGCAGATATCAGTCAAATCCAGGATGAAGAACACTGGACTTCTGTGAAATGTATCCTTAAGTACTTGAGAAGAACTAAGGATATGATGTTGGTCTTTGGTAATGGAGAACTCCAAGTCCAGGGATACACAGACTCGGATTTCATGTCCGATGTAGATGATCGAAAGTCGACATCTGGGAGTCTGTTTGTGTGCAATGGTGGTGCTGTCAGCTGGAAGAGTTTCAAGCAAACTGTGATAGCAGATTCCACCATGGAAGCAGAATATATCGCTGCATCAGAGGCTGCGAAGGAAGCATTCTGGTACAAGAAGTTTGCTGCAGAAATTGGAGTAATGCCATCAGATGCCATTCCTCTATACTGCGACAACAATGGCACCATAGCCCTTGCTAAGGAGCCAAGGTCTCACCATAAATCCAAGCATATTGAGCGGCGATACCACCTCATCCATGATTACCTCGAGAAGGATTATGTCGAGGTCAAGAGAGTTGACTCCACAGACAATGTGGCAGACCCACTTACAAAGCCGTTGGGCCAGTAGAAGATCGAAGCCCACCTTGAGAAGATGGGACTTAGACTTGTAGCCAATTGGCTTTAGGATAAGTGGAAGATTGTTAGATATATGTGCCCTAGAAGCCAGAATTGGCTGACACTTGTAATACACTTCTAGGGGCAAAATTATAATTTTGACTAAAATCAATAAAATGGGTTATTTTCTATCACATATGTGTATTTAGTGTCTGTGATACATCCTTTGAGTTAATGGTAATGATAATTCATATTTTCAAGAGTTGAAAATTTAAGACATGAATAATCATTATTAACTCATAAAATGCTTCCGACCATAGGATCATCACGAGGATGGTGATTGATCCTGAAAGGTTGGTGTACAATTGCTTTTCTTTAGTAGATGAGTCTTGAGTCTACGGTGTGGAGACACCAAAGCGAGAGTATAGGTACTCGTTAGAGAATGAGGGCACTGAGCGTGACCACCTCGAGTAGTCATTAGGAAGTCTACCTTCTCGTCAATGACTGACTCGATGCTGCAGTGGTGTGTCTGGTTCTTTGACCTGAGGTGCATCGACAGTTCACCTTGAGGGTGTTATAGTTTGACTACACCATAACTCGGTCTCCTAGCCATATGGAATCCTGAGGTGTATGTTGGCTATAGCATGTTCATTGTAGGAACTGGATCGCATCAAGATGGAATCTATCTACCTCGGTGGTAGAGGAGCAGCCCTATGATGATCATGAGAATCAAGTTCAGAAGCCCATGGCCATGGCAGAGTGAAATAATAGAAAGAGTTTCTATTTAGGTTTTCACATCGGACTTGAATCGAATGATTACATCATATGATAGAGACTAGGGTTTGACGAGTTTACCTAAACCCTAATCTGATCGGAAGCTCAAGATAGAAGAACTTAATCACACAGATAGCTGCATCAAGAGATTTTCATTCAGCTCTGATGGGTTGCAACCATATACTGCTAGATGTCACTGATGGATTTTGGGAGCAATTAGAATGATTTAGATGATCGATCATTCTAGCTGTTCGAATTAGAAGAGTTCTGATCCATCGAAAGGAGTTTCGATGATGTCGATGATAGAGATCATGACATATCCCATTACCATACAGAACTGAACCTAACTGGGTCACACAAACAAGGGTTTGAATCTAGTGATCATCAATTGAACTGATCCAGTTCAATTGATCTGAATGAGATTCAATTAGGTTCAAGGAAATCGTGCTAGCACTCGATTGAACCTAACGTTCTTCTTTTACTATCATAAATAGTTATCCTTACTGAGCCAAAGGAGTTTGTGCTCAATCAGAGGTCTTCACTTGGTCTGACTGGAGCCTATCTAGGTTAGAAAAGGGTTGTCTTATTTTAAGACAACACCTGCCATTTTTAGTCACTTACCATTTCTCATCCTTTGACTTTGGTCAAAAGTTGACCTTTGACTGGTCAAATGTTGACCATTGATACTTTAACTTTTGTCCATGTATCACACACCTATTGGAGAGCTGGTGGGGGCTTGTCCCCCTGCTAGAACCTGGCAAGGAGGAGGGCGCACGCCACCCTTGGCATGTGCCCAAGCTGGAGGCGCCCAGGAGTCCTTGTTGGATAGGGACTCCATCTTCTTTTTGGATTCCAATTAGACTTCTCCTAAGAACCAAGTTTGACTGGTCTTAGGCGCCATCTAAGAAGGAATCCAAGGGACTCTATTCCCACCAATCAGATTTAGATCTGATTTCACAAAGGGTTGTGATTGGTTGGGAAGAAGAGGAGTTGGATCACGCATAGTCTATAAATAAGATCCTACGCCCAACTCAAGGAAGATCTAAAATCAATTGAAAATTCTCCATGCCCCAAGGCTGTCTCCCTCCTCCTCCATGCCAAGTCCATCTTCTCCCTCTCCTCTCCACACCCAAAGGTATTTGGGATCCAAGTTGGTGCAATCCAGATGAGAGAAAGATGATAGAAAGCTAGAAGGCTGCACTGCTGCAAAGGACAACTGCTGATCTTCAAAAGATGTTTTGAAGATCCTCTAGATCAGATCCAGATCTGATTTTTGGAGATGTGATAGAAAAGAAGAGGATCTCTAAATTTAGTCTGAGTAGATACTGGTAGAGGCCAGGCACTTGCGTGGCTAGATCCAGAACCTTATGCTGCTTACAGGATCATCAACGGGTAATAGGATTACCCTACATCAAGGTAAATTAAATTTGATTTAATTTATTTAGATTTTATTTTTATTATTAGAATAATAAGGATCAGATCTGAAATATCTCAGATCTGATTAGGATCAAAGAAAAAAAATTTTGAAATATATCTTTTGATCCGATCAGATCTGAACGAACCTGGTCCAAAAAATCAGAATTTTCCTTCAGAGCAAACGTTTCATCAAAGTCAATTTTTTCTTCTTGATTAAATCCCTTGGCAACTAGTCTAACTTTATTTCTTATTATATTTTCATGTTCATCTAATTTCTTCCTAAATACCTATTTTGTGCTAATTATAGGATGATCAAAAGATCGGTTTACAAGAGTCCATACATTATTTCTTTCAAATTAATTTAGTTCTTCTTGCATGGCTAACATCCAATTTGAGTCCTTTTAGTTTCATCTATATTTTTAGGTTCAATTTATGAAATGAAAGCAAGATAATTGAATGTATCCTTAAATAAAGATCTAATTTTTACCTCTTGTGAAGGATCACCTAGAATTAGTTCTCTTGGATGATTATGTGCATACCTTCACTCCTTAGATAGATCTTCATGTTCTTTAGTTGTTTCAAATTCATCATTCTTCTCTTGTTCATTGGTTATCGTAGATTTACCTCTGTCATGAATGGTATTGTCCTTTAAGTTAAGCTTCTTCATTCCATCTTCGAGAATTCCTATGTCATCATCAAAAATATCTTTCTTTCTCGAAGATTGATTGTTAGCTTCATCAAAAATAACGTAAATAGATTCTTCAACAACCAAGGAATGCTTGTTGAAGACTCTATATGCTTTGCTAGATGTAGAGTATCCAAGAAAGATACCTTAGCATCAAATTTTTCTAGATTATCTTTGCCATTAATATGAATGAAGCATTTGCAACCAAAGATATGAAAATAGTTAATATTAGATCTTTTTTCTTTCCAAAGTTCATAGAGGATTTTCTTCAAAATTGATCGAATTGAAACTCTATTTAGAATATAACATGCTATATTAATGGCTTTAGCCTAAAAATATTTGGGTAGATTTTTTTCATACAACATAGTACGGGCCATATCAATTAAGATTCTATTCTTTTTTTCAACTACTTCATTTTGTTGAAGAGTCCTAAGTATAGAAAAATTATGTTCCATGCTATGTTCATTACAAAATTCTTCAAAAAAATTATTTTTAAATTTTGTACCATGATTACTATGGATACAAACTATAATTGAATTCTTTTCATTTATTATCTTTTTATAAAACTTTAAAAATATTGAAAAAGCTTTATCTTTATGTGCCAAAAATAAAATTCACGTGAAACGAGAGTAATCATCAATAATTACAAGACCATACTTCTTTCCTCCTAGGCTTGTGGTCCCAATAGGTCCAAACAAATCCATGTATATCAATTCAAAAGACCTAGAAGTTAAAATCACATTTTTAGATTTAAAACTTTTTCTAGTTTGTTTTCCAAACTGGCAAACATCACAAATATGATCAAACTTGAAATTCAGTTTTGGTAACTCCTTAACTAAATCTTTGTTTAGTAATTTAGATATAGTATGCATGCTTGCATGACCAAATCTATAATGCTAAAGCCAACTAGTTTTTTTGATGTTAGCATTCATTGCAACTAGGCACTGACCACTCTTCAATGCAATTTTATCAAGATTATCATGTAGATCTTCCCATGCCTAAATCCAATGAATTTTAAACTATCATCTAACTAACTAGATACCTTGCACAAGGATGATTCAAATGCAACTTTAAAACCTTTATCACATAGCTGACTAATACTAAGCAAGTTATGTTTTACGTTATTATTTAATAAAATATTATCTATGAAGGTAGATGGAGTAATCTGAATTTTATTAATACCAATTATTTTGCCTTTACCGTTGTTGCCAAAGGTGACTACCCCCCCTTTCTTTCTCTCAAGGGTGAAGAATTGCTCCTTATCATCCGACATATGCCTTAAACAGTTGCTATCCAAATACCATTCATGTTTAGATTCCTTGGCTGCAAGATATTCTTGCATAGAAAATTAAGTGACAGATTTAGATACCCAAGTCTTCTGGGTCTTTTTGGGTTAGTGGTCATGATTTTTTTCAGAATCCAAATTCTTTTAATTTATTTTTCATTAAATTTTCTTGTGTTGCATTCATATGCCTTGTGTTCTATCTTTTCACATTTAAAATAAGTGATATGTGATGTACTAATGGATGCAGGTGCAGCAAAAAAGTTTCTTAGAATTTTATCTTATCTTTAGATTTATAACCTAGGCCGGCTTTATCATACACTCTTCTTTGATTGTTTAAGATCATTTGTAATTTTTGTGAACTACAAGTAAATTTGTCAACTAATGGTATTAGCTTATCTAATTCATTCTTTAGGATTTTATTTTTCTCTTTTAATTTATTATGTTCACAAATTGCTTCTTCCTTTTCCTTTACAAGGGTTTAATTCATTTCTTTAAGATTTTTATTTTTGTATTTATCTTCTTAAAGTCTTTTATTAAATCATAAAAGGCATCTTGAAGCTCATCAAAAGTAAATTTTGAATCAAGTATAGAGGATATCTCATCATCTTGTGCTATGAAATACAAGTTTGCTTCATTTTGATTTTCTTCCTTTGAGCTTGACTCGTCATATCGCTTCAAGTCGCAATTATTGCCTTCTTCTTGTTTCTTTTAGGTGCTTTCTTCAGCTAAGGACAATCAGTGCTAAAATGTCTAGGCTTCTTGCATTCATAGCAAATAGGCTGATCCTTTTTCTTTTCTTTTTTTTCTTCCTGCTAGCTGCTCCTCTAACGAAGCCTCTTTTCTTGAATCCTTATCTTCATCTTCCCATAAACTTCTAAAACTTTCTGATCATCAGGGCCATATCACTGGTGGATAGATCATCTTCTTTTTCAACCGCCATGGATTTCAGGACAATAATTTTCTTCTTGATATCCTCTTCATTGTGCCTATCCATTGCTAGCTCATGAGTCATCAAGGATACAATGAACTCCTCAAGTGGTAGTATGTTCAGATCTTTTGCCTCTTATGGTTGTTACCTTGGCTTTCCATGACCTAGACAATGACCTGAGAATCCTTCTCACTAATTCATTATTAGTATAAACCTTTCCTAGACTTTTCAAACCATTTATAATATCAATGAATTTTGTGTACATGTTACTGGTAGATTCACTTAGATCCATTTTAAATAATTCATATTGATGAACTAGTATGTTTATCTTTGTTTCTTTGACTTGGTTTGTTCCTTCATGCATGACCTCAAGTCTATCCCAAATTTTTTTTGCAGAATTATAAGTAAAAATTTGGTTAAACTCATTTGCATCAAGGGCACAATAGAGAATATTCATTGCCTTGGTATTTAATTCGATAAGTTTCTTGTCCATTTCATCCCAATGCTTCTTTGGCTTAAGAGAGGATGTGCCATTCACAATGACTGTTGGTATGTGCAGCCCATTAATAATGACACTCTATATGTCATAGTCGAGGGTGTTGGAACAATCGATGCTGCTTTGATACCAATTATTATGCCTACGGTTGCTCGAAATCATAGTTGTAGATCCGATCTCTTGTGCGAACCTAGGTGTTAATCCAGAAATATAAAGAAGAGAAAAAGTTGATGACGGCACCTAGGACTTGGCATTGGAACCAGAGAGAAGAGAGAAGAGAGTTAGGGAGAAAAGCTTTGTATTGATTCTACTCTACTATAAAGATTACAATACCTGGGTTTATATACTTTAGAATTTCTACTATACCACATGAATTCTAATAAACCTAAACACCAGTTGAAAAACTCTCCTAGGCTAATCCCAATACATGAAAGTACTCATCGAGCTCATGTACACTCATGTCTTCTATGCTCTCATCTCCTGGATTTAAATCTGATCCATACATGAGTTAGCCATCTTAAGATCTTATTGGACCAAGCCTTAAGATCTCAAACAGAAAATTTCATCTAGTTCTATTCATCACCATTGAGTCGGCTCTATCAGTAGCCGAGTTGGCTTGACTGTATATCCGAGCCAGCCCTTCTATGTGTCAGCCCCTTATGTTGGCTGATTCTTCTTCTAGCTTTAATCCTTTGCTTCATCTTGTGTCCCAGATTTTTAGAGCAACTACCAAGTCCCCCAAGATCCTCACACCTAAATCTTAAGTTCGTGTAGGGCTACACATCGCTTTCATCCTAGGATAACTCCCATCCTAGCCCTAAGACTCATACCTTTTCTAGTCTTTCGGAGCCAACATCTTGGCTCCTCCTATGGCCTCCTAAAGCTTGGGAGCACCATACCAAATCCTACAATCTCTATCTTGGTGCGCCCAAGCCTTGATACACCTGGCAATGTTCTCCTGCACAATTTCACTATCGATGCACATCCTGACAGCTACTTGTGCATATCTTGCCACTGCCATTTTTTTTTAGCTGCTGAGATCTCTTTGAGGCTTTTAGGATGATCGCCTCCATCGCTAAAGACCTTGGCTTGCATCTATGCACCACCCTTAGAGTTGTAGACATCCTTCTACTTGGCAGCCGCATCATTTATCTTGGACTTTTATGAAGAATCTATAGAATCCTGTGCCGGCACCAGCTGCATACCTTGACACAGTCTCTTCAGAACTACGCCTATCCTTCTGCATATGCTGCTCCATCTGAAACTATGCATCTTTGATGTTGGTACTAGGATATTGATCCTTCTGCACTACTCCACTTTGAACTCATGTCAAAATTTTCTCCACTTATGAAGCCACCTCTATCCGATGCTCCATCTGAAATTGAAGTCCCCCAATGCTACAGAAGCTGACTCTGTAATCAAGTTCCTCAAGACCAACCATCTAATGCTACACTGCTAAGCCTACCGCTGCACTCGAACACCATAGCTACTCCTTCGGACCCTCCACACTCCATGGATCCCTTTGAAACTATCTTGGATACACTGCACCCCGCAGGATCCTTCGAAACCACCAAGAGCTCATTCGACTCTTCATTTTCAGTGACTGAAATGATGGAATCTAACTTTTCTCCTTGCACTTCTTCCAAAGTGGACACTTTCGCTTAAAGTGCCCTGCTTCACCATACTTGAAGCACTTCTTAGATTCCTTGCTGCCCCTTTGCTGACCCTTCTTCTTCCCTTGCTTGGGCCTTTTTGACACCACGAGATCCTTCTAGAAGACCTATCTCTTCATCATCTGTTTCCACTATTAATTGGATCTTAGAACTAATACGATCTTCTTATACAGCAGTGTCTCCTTACCATACAGCAACGTCGTTATCAATGGATCAAAGCTCCCAGGTAGCAAACATAGCAGCAATAAACTCTTATCCTCCTCTTCAAGCTCCATCCCAATGTTGAGCAAGTCTATGCTCATCTGATCGAAATGCTGAATTTGTTTTGCAATATCCTCGCCCTTATACATCCAAAGGCTATACAGTTGTTTCTTTTGAAGGGAGAAAATCAGATTTTCTGGGTCAAGTTCATTCAGATCTGATTAGATCGAGAGGCATATTTCAAAAAATTTTTCTCAGATCCAGATCAGATTTGACACTTTTCAGATATGATATTATGATATGATAAATAAAAAAATTAAATTAAATTAAAACTAAATTAATTATATCTTGATTCTAGATAGTCTGATTATCCATTGATGATCCTACGAAAGCTCTAAGGTTCTGGATCAAGCCACGCAAGCGCCTGGCCTCTACCGATATCCACTTGGACTGAATCTAGAGATCTTCTCCTTCTCTTTTTTTTTTTTTCCAAAAATCAGATCTGGATCTGATTTGGAGGATCTTCAAAATTTCTTCTGAAGATCACCCATCGTCTCTGCAGCAGTGCTGTCTTCTTTCTTTTTCGTCAGTCTTTTCTTTCCTAACTCGCACTAATCAGAAGAACCCAACTTTCTTAAGCGTGGAGAGGAGAGAAAGGGCTAGATGTTGGTGTGGAGAAGGGAGAGGGGCAGCCTTGGGGCATGGGCTAAGAGGAACTCAATTAAAAAGTGGGCGTAGATAGGGTCTATTTATAGACTCTGCTGTGCCATGCAGTGCTGCATTACCCTGGCCAGTCACGATGCTTCGTTCAATCAGATCTAAATTTGATTGGTGGAATGACATCATCTGATCCAATCAGATGAGAGACCCACAGGTTCATTCTTAGATGGCACCTAAGATTGGTCAAAGTATATACCCAAGGGTCACCTAAGTAGAAACCAAGAAGCAACCTGGAGTCCCATCCATATGGGACTCCAGCATCTCTACCCATGGGTGCACACTATCCTCGGTGTGTGCCCCCTTCTTTCCAATTTTCAAAGAGGGGACAAGCCCCTATCTTCTCTCCAATAAGTGCATGACACATGGGCAGATGTCCAAGGGTCAAAGGTCAACGTTTGACCAAGTCAAAGTATAAGAATTAGTAGATGACGAAAAATAGCACGTGTTGTCTCAAATTTATCTCATAAATTAAGACAACCCTTTTCTGACTTGGACAAGCTCCAGTCAGACCAGATAAAGGTACCTAAGTGAGTACAAACTCATTTGGCTTAATCGAGATAACTTTTATGATAAGAAAAAGAGAACGTTAGGCTCAATCGTGTGCTAGCATGATTTTGTTGAACCTAATTGAATCTTATTCAAATCAATTGAACTGGATTAGTCCAATTGATGATATCCAAATCCAAACCCTTATTTGTGTGATCCAATTAGGTTCAGTTCTATATGGTAATAGGACATGTCATGATCTCCATCATCGACATCATTGAAATTTCTTTCGATGAATCAGAACTCTTCTGATTTAGACAACTTAGAATGATCGATCATCAAAATCAATCTAATTGCTCCCAAAATCCACTAGTGACACCTAGCAGTATATGGTGGCAATCCATTAAAACTAAAAATGAACCTCTCGGTGCAGCTACTTGTGTGATTAAGTTCTTCTATCTTGAGCTCCGATCAGATTAAGGTTAAGGTGAACTCGTCAAACCCTAATTTCTATCATATGATTTAATTATTTGATTCAAGTCTGATGTGAAAATCTTAATAGAAACTCTTTCTATTATTTTATACTCTGCCATGGCTATGGGCTTATGGACTTGATTCTCATGATCATCATAGGGCTGCTCCTCATCCATCGAGGTAGATAGATTCCATCTTGGTGCAATCCAATTTCTATAATGAACGTGCTATAGCCAACATACACCTCAGAATTTCGAATGGCTAGGAGACCGAGTCATGGTGTAGTCAAACTATAACACCCTCAAGGTGAACTACCAATGCACCTCAGGTCAAAGAATCAGACACACCACTGCAGCATCGAGTCAGTCATTGATGAGAAGATAGACTTTCTTATGACTACTCGAGATGGTCACGCTCAGTGCCCTCGTTCTCTAACGAGTATCTGTACTCTCGCTTCGATGTCTCTACACCATAGATTCAAGACTCATCTACTATAAAAAAGTGATTGTACACTGATCTTCTAGATCATCACCATCCTCATGATGATCCTTTGGTCAGGAGCATTTTATGAGTTAATAAATAAAAATTCATGTCTTAAATTTTTAACTCTTGAAAATATGAATTATCATTACCATTAACTCAAGGAATGTATCACAGACCCTAAATATACATATGTAATAGAAAATAACCCATTTTATTATTTATAGTCAAAATTATAATTTTATCCTTAGAAGTGTATTATAAGTGTCAGCCAATTCTGGCTTCTAAGGCACACATATCTAACAAACTCCCACTTGATCTAAAGCCAATTGGCTACAAATCTAAGTCCCATCTTCTCAAGGTGGGCTTCGATCTTTTGCTGACCCAATGACTTTGTAAGCAGATCCGATGCATTGTTTATGGAGTCGACTCTCTTGACCTCGACGTAACCCTTCTCGAGGTAATCGTGGATAAGGTGATATCACCGCTCGATGTGCTTGGATTTTTGGTGAGACCTCGGCTCCTTAGCAAGGGCTATGGCACCATTGTTGTTGCAGTACAGAGGAATGACAGCTGATGACATCACTCCGATCTCTATGGCAAACTTCTTATACCAGAATGCCTTCTTTGCGGCTTTCGATGCAGCAATGTATTCTGCTTCCATGGTGGAATCTGTTATCACTATTTACTTAGAACTCTTCCAACTAATAGCTCCACCATTGCATACAAACAGACTTTCAGATGTCGACTTTTGATCATCTACATCGAACATAAAATTCGAGTCTGTATATCCCTGGACTTGGAGTTCTCCATAGCCAAAGACCAATAATATATCCTTAGTTCTTCTTAAGTACTTAAGGATACATTTCACAGAAGTTCAGTGTTCTTCATCTGGATTCGACTGATATCTGCTCGTGACACTCACAGCATGGGCTATATCAGATCGTGTACATAACATGGCATACATGAGGCTCTCTATTGCTGAAGCATAAGGGATCTTGCTCATGTGTTCTATTTCCTCAGATGTGCTAGGGCACATCTTCTTGGAAAGATGAATGCCATGTCTGAAGGGTACCAAACCCCTCTTAGAGTTTTCCATACTAAACCTCTTTAACACTTCCTCTATATACATCTTCTGTGAAAGTCCTAGCATCCTATTCGGTCTATCTCTATAGATCTTAATTCTCAGAATGAAGGATGCTTCTCCTAGGTCTTTCATGGAGAATTCTTTAGATAACCACATTTTAACTGTGGTCAACATGGGAACATCATTTCCTATAAGGAGGATGTCATCCACGTACAATACGAGGAAGACAACAGCGCTCCCATTGACCTTTTTGAAGACACATGGCTCCTCCTCATTCTTGAGGAAATCAAATAATTTGATCACATCATTAAAATGAGTATTCCAGCTCTGAGATGCTTGCTTAAGTCCATATATGGACCTTTACAACTTGCATACTTTATGATTATCATCACTGGACGTGAAACCTAGGGGCTATTCCATATAGATATCTTCCTTAAGATATCCATTTAAGAACACCATTTTCACATCCATTTGCCATATTTCATAATCAAAATAGGCTGCAACAGCAAGCAATGTGCGAATGAATTTTAGCATAGCTACTGACGAAAAGGTATCCTGATAGTCAATGCCTTCGCATTGACGATAACCTTTTGCCACTAATCTAGCTTTGAATGTCCCCATATTTTCATCTACACCAATCTTTTTCTTGTAGATCCATTTACACCCAATAGGTACTATACCTTCTGATAGATCTACTAAGATCCAAACTTGATTTGAGTGCATCGAGTCAATTTCTGACTTCATTGCCTCTAACCATTTCTCAGAGTCAATATCTGATATTGCCTCGTTATAGGTTTTGGGATCATCACCATGAACCCCATTACCTATGAGGAACATTTTTTCTACTTTCTCTGAAATCGTATCTAATTACCTTTCAGAGGGATGAAAAACTCTTTTTGATCTATGAGGTGGAGGAGGTAGTGACTAGATTGGCTTAACCTGATATGGTTCCATTTGGTCCTTAGCTTGTTGTTCTTGTGAGACTTTCTCATCGAGCTTGATCTACTTTCTAATGCCGCTATCTTGAATAAACTATTTTTCAAGAAAGATGGCATGTCGACTCACAATCACATTGTGATCTTCTGGAATGTAGAAATAATATTCTAATGACTCTTTAGGATATCCTATAAATTGAGCTCTGAAGGACCTAAAGTCTAACTTATCCGCTTGTTATCTTTTGACATGAGCCGGACAATCCCAAATTTTGAGATGACTCAAACTCGATTTCTTACCATGCCATATCTCATACGGTGTGGTAGGAACGATTTTAGAAGAAACCCTATTCAATAAGTATATTGCAGTTAGCAAACAGTATCCCCAAAGAAAATCTGAAAGGTCTGTGAAACTCATCATGGATCGGACCGTATCTAATAGGGTCCGGTTCCTTCGTTCTGAAATTCCATTGAGTTGAGGTGTTCCAGAAGGAGTCCATTGAGAGATTATACCATTTTCCTTGAGATAGTCTAAAAATTCCTGACTAAGATATTCGCCTCCTCGATCTGATCGAAGAACCTTAATGGATTTTTCAGTTTGCTTTTCTACTTCATGTCTGAACTTCTTGAACTTTTCAAAAGTTTTAGACTTGTGTCTCATAAGATACACATACCTATACCTAGATAAATCATCGATAAAGGTTATGAAGTAGACAAAGTTGCCTCTAGTCAGCACATTAAATGGGCTGCACACATCTGTATGTACTAGGGCAAGAAGATCCGTGGCCCTTTCTCCATATCCTACAAAAGGAAGTTTAGTCATTTTGCCATGAAGACAGGATTCACAAATTGGATATGACTTGGAAGTCAATGGACTCGATAGCTCGATTTTCTCTAATTTATTAATCCTATCTTCTACTATATGACCTAATCTTAGGTGCCATAGATATCTATCATTTGAACTATCCCTAGGTCGTTTTGATTTTATGGTATTCACATTTTGCTCGAAATTAAAAGTAGATACATCAACATGTAACTGATAAAGATCGTTAATAAGGAAACCACTCGCAATTTTATTTCTTTCATAAAGAGTATTACAATGGTTCTTAAGAAAACTAATTACATAGCCTTCTACTACAAGATAAGAAATAGAAATCAAATTTCTGCTTGCTATAGGTACATAATAACAGTCTTTTAATACTAAGTCTAATCTAGATGGTAGTCGAAAAGGGTATGTTCCCACGGCCATGGCAGTAATCTTTGCTCCATTTTCGACGTGCAGGATCATCTCACCATCCCTCAGCCTCCTGCTATCCTCAAGATGCTGCATAGAAGTGCACAAATGAGCACTAGAACCAGAGTCAAGCACCCAACTGAATGTAGAAGAAATCGTAAGGTTAGACTCAATAACGAGCATACCTCTAGAAGGACCAACCTCCTTTTTATTCTTCAGGGTAGCTAGATATGTAGGGCAGTTCCACTTTCAGTGGCCGTTGTTGTTGCAATGGAAACACTTTCCTTTGTCAGCGGCCTTCTTCAGCTCTGCCTTTTTCTTCTTTTTTTCTTCCATCTTCTACTTTTTCGTAGACTTCTTCTTCTTTTCAAAAGACTTTCTCTTGGAAAAAGTCCGTTCCATAGCAAGCACTGAGCCTTTAGAACCTTTCATGAAAAGCTCAGCGGTAACCAACATGTTCATAAGTTTGGCCAAGGAGTTTTGAAGTTTATGCATATGGTAGTTCATGATGAACTGCCCATATGCATCAGTCAAGGATTGCAGAATTATATCATTCTGTAGATCCAAGTCCAACCTCACTCCGAGCTTCTCAAGCTCTTCCAAGTCCTTGATCATCATCAGACAATGATCTTGGACTGACTGCCCATCACGCATCTTAGCCTTGAACAGTCATTTAGTGACTTGATACTTGGCTGCGCGACTCTGTTCACCAAACATCTCCTGTAGGTGAGCCAACATTTGGTGAGCAGTTCTGATATCTTCATGTTGGCGCTGAAGCTCATCAGACATCGAGCCCAACATGTAGTATCTGGCCTTATTATCTTCGTCAGTCCACTTATCCAGAGATGCTCTCTGTTCAGCGGATGGACGAGCTGGTAAGGTGGGAGGGTCCTGGATCCAATACATGAGTTAACTTTTTAAAACCCAAAATGATTTTGAAGTTTCAGAGCCAATCCTTGTAATTTGGTCTGGTCAGTCTATGGGTGTCCAGGATTCGTGCTAGTGGGTTGGATGCAGACATTTTTTTGTAGAGTCAAAGTTTCTAGTTAGATATTGTAATTAAGATTTAACCAATTTATTTAGAGATTTTATTTTAAAATAAATTAGCTCTCACTATTTTTTCGAATATCTACACTCCCTCTGTAGAGATGCAAAAATCTCCATGATTACAGATTTCTAGTGGGTGGTGCAGTCCCACCAACTGGCTCATCACCTCACCTAACAGTTATTGGTGATGGATTAGCTAATGAGTGAACAACTCTTGTTCAATGATTCTCTAATCATGATGCACCCAAACTTGATCTCTAATTCATGAATCTCATCGTGTCCGAAATATTGATCCACTCTTTAGTTAAGTCAGACCCACCATTTGCACAAATTAAATTTCTAATTAGGTCTCTCACTGTATCTGAAATATTGAGCCCAATCCATCCTTCAGCCTGTAGCATCCAATAACTAATAGACATGGTTGTATCTTTTTGGTGCAACTGAACCACTATAACCAGCCAAGAATAATCAATCCTGAGAAGGGCCCACACATTTACAATAGTGGAAGATCTTAGACTTAATCTTTTCTTAGGAAGATTTGATTTAGGTCTCATTAAACTAGACTTGACATAGTCATAACCATTATGACTAACCTAGTGGCATGGGTTAGCTCGGATTATTGACCACCTCAGATCAGAACTGAGTCAACAAACATGGCCAGGTAAGTGAGATCGGTGGAAGGGATATGCCATTAACTCGATAAGAATGCATTCGAGTCGAGTAGCTCCCAATTAAAAATCAGTCGGTCGTATCTGCCAGACTTACCTTAGACACCAAATTATTGAGTTAGAATCAATCAGGTTAGCCTACAATCCAGACTCTAACCACTGAGCCTAATTAGGTTTTAGCTTGATCGATCACTTATGTGACTCGATCTTGACCCAGACTTAATCCTATTAGGCTGATCAATTTAAGCAGTGTTGATCCCATCTAATCAACTCTTGATTCGGTTTGATCAACCACTTAGACCTAATTGAGCTATCCAAGCCCGAACCCAATTTTATGAATGTGTCTTAGATCTAAAATTCTCAATTTTAGACCTAATTGATATTTCATAAACTTAATTCTCAATTAAGTTAGGGTTCATAAACAAAACATGTAAAAAGATTCTAGGATTCTAGGATTTTAGGATCTAGGGTTTTACAGAAAGTAAGTTTTTAAATTTTGATTAAGGATGAACGCGTAGCACTCCTACATATCATAAGAACACCCCATTAAATGGAAGGAGAGGGTCTTTAAGACCTACTTTGCTCTTATGACCAGACGGCCAAGGGGAACATCTTAATAAAAAATATAACTAATCTAAAAAATAAATTAGATCTAAGCATATATCTCATATAAAAAAATATATCTAATTAAAATATATTTTGTATATATCACATATATCATGCATGCATATTTTTGAGATCTAAATTATCACATAATCATCTAAAAAATTAAATTTAAATTTGATCATATAAAATTTAATCTAGATCCTTTTGTAGAACTATTCTACAACTAGTCTAAACATGCAACTATCATATCTCATATAAATAATTAATTTTATTTTATTTTTTATTTTTAGATCTGATTATAATATTTATAATATTAATAAATAAAAAATAAATAGATTTAAAAAATATATTTAATTAAATTAAAATTATGATTATATTAGACTACACATAGAATAATTCTATTCCTAGTCTAGTTTTGTATCTCATACATTCTAGATCTATATTCATTAATTTTAATTTTCTAATTTTCTAATTTTAGATCTAATCACATCTCATGTGACATCTAAAATTACTAATTTATAAGATTAAAATCAGATCTAAATAAATTTTATGTGAACCTGGCTCTGATACCAGTTGAAGGGGAAAATCAGATTTCTCGGGTTAGGTTCGTTCAGATCTGATTGGATCGAGAGGCATATTTCAAAAATTTTCTCTCAGATTTAGATCAGATGTAACACCTTTCAGATCTGATATTATGATTTGATAAATAAAAAAATTAAATTAAATTAAAACTAAATTAATTATACCTTGATTCTAGATAATCTGATTATCCGTTGATGATCCTGCGGAAGCTTTGAGGTTCTGGATCTAGCCACGCAAGCGTCTGACCTCTACCGATATCCACTCAGGCTGGATCTAGAGATATTTTTCTTCTCTTTCTTTTCTTCAAAAATTAGATCTAGATCTGATTTGGAGGATCTTCAAAACTTCTTCTGAAGATCATCCGTCGTCTCTACAGCAGTGCTGCCTTCTTCCTTTTTCGTTAGTCTTTCCTTGCCTGACTCGCACTAATCAAAAGAACCCAACTTTCTTGGATGTAGAGAGGAGAGAGAGGGCTAGATGTTGGCATGGAGAAGGGAGAGGGGCAGTCTTGGGGCATGGGCTAAGAGGAACTTAATTAAAAAATGGGCGCAGACAGGGTCTATTTATAGACTTTACTGCGCCATGCGGTGCTGCATCACCCCGGCCAATCACGTTGCTTCATTCAATCAGATCTAAATCTGATTGATGGGATGACATCACCTAATCCAATCAGATGAGAGACCCATAGGTTCATTCTTAGATGGTGCCTAAGACTGATCAAAGTAGATACCCAAGGGCCACCTAAGTAGAAACCAAGAAGCAACCTGAAGTCCCATCCGTATGGGACTCCAGCATCTCTATCCATGGGCGCACGCCATCCTAGGTGTGTGCCTCCTTTTCAATTCCCAAAGAGTGGATAAGCCCCTATCTGCTCTCCAATAAGTGCATAACACATGGGCAGATGTCCAAGGGTCAAAGGATAATGTTTGACCAAGTCAAAGTACAAGAATTAGCAGTTGATGAAAAATGGCAGGTGTTGTCTCAAATTTATCTCATAAATTAAGATAACTTTTTTCTGACTTGGACAAGCTCCAATCAGATCAGGTAAAGGTACCTGAGTGAGCACAAACTTATTTGGCTCAGTCGAGATAACTTTTATGATAAGAAAAAGAGAATGTTAGGCTCAATCGTGTGCTAGCACGATTTTCTTGAACCTAATTGAATCTTATTCAAATCAATTAAATTGAGTTAGTCTAATTGATGATATCCAGATCCAAACCCTTGTTTGTATGATCTAGTTAGGTTTAGTTTTGTATGGTAATGGGACATGTCATGATCTCCATCATCGACATCATCGAAACTCCTTTTGATGAATCAGAACTCTTCTGATTCAGACAACTTAGAATGATCGATCATCAAAATCATTCTAGTTGCTCCCAAAATCCACTAGTGACACCTAGCAGTATATGGTGGCAATCCATCAAAATTGAAAATGAACCTCTCGGTGCAGCTACTTATATGATTAAGTTCTTCTATCTTGAGCCTCGATCAGATTAGGGTTAAGGTGAACTCGTCAAACCCTAATTTCTATCATATGATTTAATCATTCGATTCAAGTCCGATGTGAAAACCTTAATAGAAACTCTTTCTATTATTTCACACTCTACCATGGCCATGGGCTTATGGACTTGATTCTCATGATCATCATAGGGCTGCTCCTCATCCACCGAGGTAGATAGATTTCATCTTGGTGCAATCCAATTTCTACAATGAACATGCTATAGCCAACATACACCTCAGGGTTCTGAATGGCTAGAAGATCGAGTCATGGTGTAGTCAAACTATAACACCCTCAAGGTGAACTATCGATGCACCTTAGGTCAAAGAACCAGACACACCACTGCAGCATCGAGTCAGTCATCGATGAGAAGGTAGACTTTCTTATGACTACTCGAGATAGTCATGCTCAGTGCCCTCGTTCTCTAACGAGTATCTATACTTTTGCTTCGATGTCTCTACACCGTAGACTCAAGACTCATCTACTACAGAGAAGCGATTGTACACTAACCTTCTGGATCAATCACCATCTTCGTGATGATCCTATGGTCAGGAGCATTTTATGAGTTAATAAATGAAAATTCATGTCTTAAATTTTCAACTCTTGAAAATATGAATTATCATTACCATTAACTCAAGGGATGTATCACAGACACTAAATACACATATGTGATAGAAAATAATCTATTTTATTATTTATAGTCAAAATTATAATTTTGTTCTTAGAAGGTATTACTAGTGTCAGCCAATTCTGGCTTTTAGGGCACACATATCTAACATCTTTAGCATCAACTTATTGCCCATGTTCTTTTTCATGTACAACTGATGTAACCTCGATCATAAACCTTTGGGTACCTTCACTTCCAATACACTGTATAACACCTCATCTATCAGGGAAGCCCTAATCATGGCACATATCCTTTTCTCCAAGGACATCCACTTTTTGTCTGTCATCTCCTCCAGCCTATCCTCCAAGATCGAACTAGCCTCATCTGAATTAGCAAATCCTCTATCCTAATCTTTCACATTGTGAAACTATGCTTTCCATCAAACTTTTTAAAATTTACCTTCAATATGCTATTTTCCATGATCAAATTGAACAAAAAATAGCTAATAGGTAGATCTAAAAATTATCTTGGCTAGGGACGGTGTGTTGGATTTGATGTGTAGAGCAGAAGCATGGATTTCAAAAAAAAATAATGAAATTATATAACCAAATCCAAAACCTAGGACCATCTTATTAAAATTTAAATCATATAATATGTATTTATAACATAAATGAAGGTATTGGAACATACCTCTGATCGCGAAACTCCAAGTTGACCTTGATCATTAGTAACGGTTCGTTAGGGGTTCCACTAGGTGCCCACGTGTTCATCCTTCAACATTGATCCACATGGGGTCTTGATCAAGACACCAGCACCTTTATTTATTTTAATTAAAATTCTTACGATAAGAACTTTAATTATTTGGACAGAACCTTCCCGAGCCTTTGCTGTCACCCTTCTTTCCTACCCTTTCTTATCTTTCTTATTTTTTTTCCTTATCTTCCTTTGCAATCTTCCTAAGCCCTTATCCTAAAGCAGACCTTTTTGTCCTTAATTAGAACTTATCTTAATAAGAAAAGAAAGAAAGAAATTGGATAACTATGGAGAGTGGTAAGAAAGAAAGAAGAGTTCTCAAAATCACTTGACACTATGGAGTGTGCCCCTATTTATAATGTACGTCGGGGTGCCTCCTCAATTTTCTCATATCTATTCTCATTTAAAATCTCATGCCCATCAGCCTATCTCATGCTCCTTTAGAAGAAATCACCATGCGGGATACATAGAATTAATACGAAGAGGTACCTTAAAGCAGAAGGACTCTTCATAAAATTTCTACGTAAGTTTCTTCCGAAGAGTTACAAGACTTCAATATGTGGCACCAAAAATCAAGGGATGAGATCAGATTTGATGGCTATCCAATGGCCAAGAAAAGGGATGCCTCACCTAAATTTTAGCATGGAGAAAATTGGCGTGGAAGAGTCAAAGTTTCAAAAACTTTGACTTGGTCCATGGGGCATCAAGGTGGTTGGGGCGGCAAGGAGTTTCCCTTATCCATCTTTCAGATAAAACATCAAGAACTCTTAGTCGCCCTTCTATTCAGATCTGAAATCATGTAACAAATGTTATGTAAAAAAAAATAAAAATGGATAAGGTAAAAGAGATTGGGGCCAAATAATCCCATGCACACAAAAAACTTTTGCGCATAAATTAAACCCCACGCACCAAGAAAGAGAGTCTCTGGCATGTGGATTGCTGTTAGATGGCACCAAGACCCTAGTCATCAAGCTAGGGGTCAACCCAATTGTGGATCAAATCTGATTTGACCTAAATTGAATTTAATTAGTCCAAATTGAAACCTATTTTGAATTCGATTCGAATCTAGGTGCTAGAATTTGCAATATGTGCTAACATATTCAATCTGCAAACATGATCTAATCAAATTAGACTCTTGATCAATTTTCTTTATATGTGATCCATTGGATTTCACATCTAGTCAGTAGTGGATCTGGATGTAATTTGACCTAATTTGGTTAGAACTTAATAAAATCGATTTAGATCAAAACTTACTAGCCTGATTTGATCAATTAGAACTCTTTCTAATTAACAATCAAATTAAACTCTTTAATTCGATTGAACCCATAAGACAAGATTGACATCTAGCAATGTATCATGTCTATCCAGAAGATATGGAATTTTGATGAAAAAATAAAAAAATATCCTTCAATGGAAAGTTATCGTGCAATAGGATTCTTCAATCATCCTACATTCTGAATATGACTATGGATATGAAATCATGTCAAAACCATTTTCATATTCATTTTGCTTCTAATCATATGATGATGATTCGATTAATTAAATATTAGAAATCATTTCTAACTTTTCATCATGCTTTGATCAAAGTCTTTCTGAACCATCATTTGATTGAAGCAAGTAGAATGGAATCTCCTCTTACTAGGAGTGATCGATTCTTTGTTGACCTACTCATAACCTCCATATATAATTCACTATATCTAGATCATCCCATATATGACTAAATCATAAATGAGTATGAACCAAAACATGGATTCATGCATACAAGATTCTATGGTAGTCTCAGGTCAAAGTTGAAGGGAAATCCTGATTTCCCGGTCCAGGTTCGTCTAGATCTGATTAGATCAAGAGATATATTTCAAAAATTTTCTCTTGATCTCAATCAGATCTTGATATGTTTTAGATCTGATTCTTATTATTTTAATAAATAAAATAAAACAAGATAAATTAAATCAAATTCAATTTACCTGGTTTGGGTAATCCTATTACCCTGTAGATGATCCTGATTGCAGCGGAAGGTTCTGGATCTTAGCCACGCAAGCGCCTGGCCTCTACCGGTATCCACTCGGGTTGGATCTGGAGAACCTCTTCTTCTCTATCACACCTCCAGAAATCAGATCTGGATCTGATTTGGAGGATCTTCAAAACTCTTTTGAAGATCTGCAGTCGTCCTTTTGCAGCAGCGCAGCCTTCTTGCTTTTGATCGCCTTTCCTTGATCTGAATCGCACCAACCTAAGTCCAAAACACTTTTGGACGTGGAGAGCAAGGGGAGAAGAGAGTTATGGCATGGAGAAGGAGGGGAGAGGCAGCCTTGGGGCATGGGAAATCTCTATTCAATTCACTTAGAATTAGGGTTGGGCGCAGGGTCTTATTTATAGACCTCTTGTGATCCAACTCCTCTTCCTCCTCAACCAATCACAACCCTTTGTGAAATCAGATCTAAATCTGATTGGTTGGAATAGAGACCCCTGGATTCCTCCTTAGAGGGCGCCTAAGACCAGTCAAAGTTGGATTCTTAGTAGAACTCTAATTGGAATCCAAAAAGGGAGGTGGAGTCCTTGTCCAACAAGGACTCCTAGGCGCCTCCTACTTGGGCTCACGCCACCCTTGGCGTGCGCCCTTCTCCTTGCCAGGTTCTGGCAGGGGGACAGGCCCCCACCAGCTCTCCAATAGGTGCATGACATGTGGTCAAAAGTCAAAGTGTCAATGGTCAACGTTTGACCAGTCAAAGGTAGACTTTTGACCAAAGTCAAAGAACAAGAAATGGCAGGTGACCAAAAATGGCAGGTAATGTCTTACAAATAAGACAACCTTATTCTGACTTGGACAACCTCCAGTCAGACCATATGAAGGCCTCTGATTGAGCACAAACTCCTTTGGCTCAGTCAGGACAACTTATTTATGATAGTAAAAGAAGAACGTTAGGTTCAATCGAGTGCTAGCACGATTTCCTTGAACCTAATTGAATCTCATTCAGATCAATTGAACTAGATCAGTTCAATTGATGATCACCAGATTCAAACCCTTGTTTGTGTGACCCAGTTAGGTTCAGTTCTGTATGGTAATGGGATATGTCATGATCTCTATCATCGACATCATCGAAACTCCTTTCGATGGATCAGAACTCTTCTGATTCGAACAGCTAGAATGATCGATCATCTAAATCATTCTAATTGCTCCCAAAATCCACCAGTGACACCTAGCAGTATATGGTGGCAACCCATCAGAGCTGAATGCGAACCTCTTGGTGCAGCTACCTGTGTGATTAAGTTCTTCTATCTTGAGCCCCGATCAGATTAGGGTTAAGGTGAACTCGTCAAACCCTAGTCTCTGTCATATGATGTAATCATTCGATTCGAGTCCAATGTGAAAATCTAAATAGAAACTCTTTCTATTATTTCACTCTACCATGGCCATGGATTTCTGGACTTGATTCTCATGATCATCATAGGGCTGCTCCTCTACCACCGAGGTAGATAGATTCCATCTTGATGCAATCCAGTTCCTACAATGAACATGCTATAGCCAACATACACCTCAGGGTTCCATATGGCTAGGAGACCGAGTAATGGTGTAGTCAAACTATAACACCCTCAAGGTGAACTGCCGATGCATCTCAGGTCAAAGAACCAGACACACTACTGCAGCATCGAGTCAGTCATTGACGAGAAGGTAGACTCCCTAATGACTACTCGAGGTGGTCACGCTCAGTGCCCTCGTTCTCTAACGAGTACCTGTACTCTCGCTCCGGTGTCTCCACACCGTAGACTCAAGACTCATCTACTAAAGAGAAGCGATTGTACACCAACCTTCCGGATCAATCACCATCCTCGTGATGATCCTATGGTCGGGAGCATGTTTATGAGTTAATAATGATTATTCATGTCTTAAATTTTCAACTCTTGAAAATATGAATTATCATTACCATTAACTCAAAGGATGTATCACAGACACTAAATACACATATGTGATAGAAAATAACCCATTTTATTAATTATAGTCAAAATTATAATTTTGCCCCTAGAAGTGTATTACAAGTGTCAGCCAATTCTGGCTTCTAGGGCACATATATCTAACAATCTCCCACTTGTCCTAAAGCCAATTGGCTACAAGTCTAAGTCCCATCTTCTCAAGGTGGGCTTCGATCTTCTGCTGGCCCAACGGCTTTGTAAGTGGGTCTGCCACATTATCTGCGGAGTTGACTCTCTTGACCTCAACGTAACCTTTCTCAAGGTAATCGCGGATGAGATGGATATCACCATGTTTGCTTAGGAACTCTTCCAGCACAAACAGTCTGCCAGATGTCGACTTTCGATCATCTATATCGGACATGAAAGTCCGAGTCTGTGTATCCCTGGACTTGGAGTTCTCCATTACCAAAGACCAACATCATATCCTTAGTTCTTCTCAAGTACTTAAGGATACATTTCACAGAAGTCCAGTGTTCTTCACCTGGATTTGACTGATATCTGCTTGTGACACTCACAGCATGGGCTATATCAGGTCGTGTACATAGCATGGCATACATGAGGCTCCCTATTGCAGAAGCATAAGGGATCTTGCTCATGCGTTCTATTTCCTCAGGTGTGCTGGGGCACATCTTCTTGGAAAGATGAATACCATGTCTGAAGATGAATACCATGTCTGAAGGGTATTAATCCCCTCTTAGAGTTTTCCATACTAAACCTCTTTAGTACTTCCTCTATGTACATCTTCTGTGAAAGTCCTAGCATCCTATTCGGTCTATCCCTATAGACCTTAATTCCTAGAATAAAGGATGCTTCACCTAGGTCTTTCATGGAGAATTCCTTGGACAACCACATCTTGACTGATGTCAACATGGGAATATCATTCCCAATAAGGAGGATGTCATCCACGTACAATACGAGGAAGACAACAGCGCTCCCACTGACCCTTTTGAAAACACATGGTTCCTCTTCATTTTTGATGAAACCAAACTTTTTGATCACATCATTGAAACGAGTGTTCCAGCTCCGAGATGCTTGCTTAAGTCCATATATGGACCTTTGCAGCTTGCAAACCTTGTGATCAGTATCACTGGATGTGAAACCTAGCGGCTGTTCCATATAGATATCTTCCTCAAGATATCCATTTAGGAATGCCGTTTTCACGTCCATTTGCCATATTTCATAATCGAAATAGGCTGCAACGGCAAGCAATGTGCGGATGGATTTTAGCATAGCCTACTGGGGAAAAGGTATCCTGATAGTCAATGCCTTCGCGTTGACTATAACCTTTTGCCACCTAGTCTAGCCTTGAATGTCTCCACATTCCCATCTGCACCAATCTTTCTCTTGAAGATCCATTTACACCCAATAGGTACTATACCTTCTGGTGGATCTACCAAGGTCCAGACTTGGTTTGAGTGCATCGAGTCAATTTCTGACTGCATTGCCTCTAGCCATTTCTCGGAGTCGATATCTGATATCGCCTCGTTGTAGGTTTTGGGATCATCACCATGAGCACCATTACCTATGAGGAACATTTCCTCTACATCCTCTGAAATAATACCTAAGTATCTTTCAGGGGGACGGGAAACTCTTTCCGATCTACGAGGTGGAGGAGGTAGTGTTCTTATTGGCTCAACCTGATTTGGTTCCAACTTGGTCCTTAGCTCGTTCTGCTTGTGAGACTTTCTCATCAAGCTTAATCTGCTTTCCAATGCCGCTATCTTGAATAAACTATTTTTCAAGAAAGATGGCATGTCGACTCACAATCACATTGTGGTCTTCTGGAATGTAGAAATAGTATCCTAATGACTCTTTAGGATATCCTATGAATCGAGCTCTAAAGGACCTAAACTCTAACTTGTCCGCTTGTTGTCTTTTGACATGAGCCGGACAACCCCAAATTCTGAGATGACTCAGACTTGGTTTCTTACCGTGCCATATCTCATACGGTGTGGTAGGAACGGTTTTAGAGGGAACCCTATTCAGTAGATAAGATTGAAGTTAACAATGAATGTCCCCAAAGAAAATCAGGGAGGTCTGTGAAGCTCATCATGGATCGAACCATATCCAATAGAGTCCGATTTCTCCGTTCTGAAACCCCGTTGAGTTGAGGTGTTCCTGGTGGAGTCCATTGAGAGACTATGCCATTTTCCTTAAGATAGTCTAGGAATTCCCGGCTAAGGTATTCACCTCCTCGATCTGATCGAAGAACCTTAATGGGTTTTCCAGTTTGTTTTTCTACTTCATGTCTGAATTCTTTGAACTTTTCAAAAGCTTCAGACTTGTGTCTCATAAGATACACATACCCATACCTAGACAGATCATCGGTAAAGGTAATGAAGTAGACAAAATTGCCTCTAGCCGGCACATCAAATGGGCCGCACACATCAGTATGTACTAGGGCAAGGAGATCTGTGGCCCTCTCCCCATGTCCAACAAAAGGGAGTTTAGTCATTTTGCCTTGAAGACAAGATTCACAAGTTGGATATGACTCAAAAGTCAATGGACTCAATAGCCCATTTTTCTCCAATTTGTTGATCCTATCTTCTGCTATATGACCTAATCTCAGGTGCCATAGATATCTGTCGTTTGGACTATCCCTAGGTCGTTTGGCATTCACGTTTTGCTCGATAGTTAGAACAGGTACATCAATATGTAGCTGATAAAGACCATTAATAAGGAAACCATTTGCAATTTTATTTCTTTCATAAAGAATGTTACAATGGTCCTTAAAGAAGGTGATCACATAACCTTCTTGTGCTAAGCATGAAACAGAAATCAAATTCCTGCTAGCTGCAGGCACATAATAACAGTCTTTCAAAACTAAGTCTAAACCAGATGGTAATCGAAGAGGGTATGTTCCCACGGCTACTGCAGCAACTCTTGCTCCATTACCGATGCGTAGGATCATGTCTCCATCCCTCAGCCTCCTGCTATCCTCAAGACCCTGCATAGAAGTGCACAGATGAGCACTAGAACCAGAGTCAAGCACCCAACTGGATGCAGAAGAAACCGTAAGGTTAGACTCAATAACGAGCATACCTCCAGAAGGACCTTCCTTCTTGTTCTTCAGGGTGGCCAGGTAAGTAGGGCAGTTCCGCTTCCAATGGCCGTCGCTGTTGCAATGGAAACACTTTCCTTTGCCATCGGCCTTTTTCTTCGGTTCTGCCTTCTTCTTCTTTGATCCTTCCACCTTTTGCTTTTTCACAGACTTCTTTTTCTTTCCATAAGACTTTCTTTTGGAAGAAGTCCGTTCCATAGCAAGAACTGAGCCTTTAGAACCTTTCATAGAAAGCTCAGCGGTAACCAGCATATTCATTAATTCGGCCAAGGAATTTTGAAGTTTATGCATGTGGTAATTCATGATGAATTGCCCATATGCATCAGTCAAGGATTGCAGAATAATATCGTTCTGCAAGTCCAAGTCCAACTTCACACCGAGCTTCTCAAGCTCTTCCATGTCCTTGATCATTGTCAGACAGTGATCTTGGACTGACTGCCCATCACGCATCTTAGCCTTAAAAAGTCATTTCGTGACTTGATATTTGGCTGCGCGACTCTGTTCACCAAACATCTCCTGCAGGTGAGCCAACATTTGGCGAGCAGTCCCGATATCTTCATGTTGGCGCTGGAGCTCATCAGACATCGAGCCCAACATGTAATATCTGGCCTTATTATCTTCGTCAATCCATTTTTCCAGAGACGCTCTCTGTTCAAGTGGATGGACGGAGCTGGTAAGGTGGGAGGGTCCTGGTCCAAAACATGGTGTTAACTTCTCTGAACCCAAAACAATTTTGTAGTTCCTGAGCCAATCTTTATAATTGGGTCCAGTCAGTCTATGTGTGTCCTAGGATACGTGCCAATGGGTTGGACGCAGACATTTTCCTGTAGAGAGTCAAAGATTCTAGTTAGATACTGTAATTTTGACTTGACCAATTTGTTTAGGGATTTTATTTTTAAACAAATTAGCTCCCACTATTTTCTCGGATCCCTACACTCCCTCTGTAGAGATGCGAAAATCTCCATGATTAATGATTTCTAGTGGGTGGTGCGGTCTCACCAACTGACTCATCACCTCACCTAACAGTTATTGGTGATGGGTTAGCCAATGAGTGAACAACTCTTGTTCAATGATTCTCTAATCATGGTGCACCCAAACTTGGTCTCTAATTCATGAATCTCACCGTATCCGGAATATTGATCCACTCCTTAGTTAAGTCAGACCCACCATTTGCATAGACTGGGTTCCTAATTGAGTCTCTCACCGTATCCGAAATATTGAGCCAACTCATCCTCCAGCCCATAGCATCCAATGCCTAATAGACATGGTTGCATCTTCCCGGTGCAACTGAGCCACTGTATCCAGCCGAGAACAATCAACCCCGGGAAGGGCCCGCACATCTACAATGGTGGAAGACCTCAGACTTAATCTTTTCTTAGGGAGAATTGATTCAGGTCTCATTAAACTAGACTTGGCTTAGTCATAACAATTATGACTAACCTAGTGGCATGGGTTAGCTCGGATTATTGACCACCTCAGATCAGAACTGTGTCAACAGATATGGCCAGGTAAGTGAGACCGGTGGAAGGAATATGCCATTAACTCGTACAAGAACGCATTCAGGTCGAGTAGCTTCCAATTAAAAACCAGTCGGTCGTATGTGCCAAACTTACCTTAGACACCAAATTGTTGAGTCAGAACCAATTGGGTTAGCCTACAATCCAGACTCTAACCTCTGAGCCTAATTAGGTCTTGCTTGATCGTGACTCGATCTTGACCCAGACTTAATCCTATTAGGCTGGTCAATTTAAGCATTGTTGATCCCATCTAACCAACTCTTGATTCGGTTTGATCAACCGCTTAGACCTAATTGAGCTACCCAAGCCCGAACCCAGTATTATGAATATGTCTTAGATCTGAAATTCTCAATTTTAGACCTAATTAATATTCCATAAACTTAATTCTTAATTAAGTAGGGTTCATAAACAAAATATGCACAATAAATCCTAGGGTTTCAGGATCTAGGGTTTTGCAGAAAGTAAGTTTTGGGTTTCTGATTAAGGACGAACACGCAGCACCCCTACACATCATAAGAACACCCCATCGAATGGGAAGAGAGGGCCTTTAAACCCTTCTTCGTTCTTATGACCGGACGGCCAAGAGGAACGCCTTAATCAGGAACATGTCAATACTACAAAACAGTTTATAGATCTATATCATATATCTCATATACAAATTTAGATCTAATCATGGCATATTTTGCATACATCTCATGTATCAAATCATGCATATTTTCAGATCTAAATTATCTCATAATAATCTAAAAAATTAGATTTAAATTGATCTAATCAAAATAAATTCTAATCTAGACAATTATGTAGAACTATTCTACAACTAGTCTAGACATGCATCAATCATATCTCATATGATATTTAAAATTAAATAATTTTTATTTGCTATTTTTTCAGATGTTATTATAACACTTATAATATCAAAAAATAGTAAATAAAAGATCTAAAATATGATTTAATCAGATTAAATCAAAAACATGCAAGACTATTCTATAGAACTATTCTATTCTAGAACTAGTCATGCATATCTTCTAATCTTAGATCCAAATCATTTAATTTTAATTTTTTCTGATTTCAGATCTGATCACATCTCATGTGACATCTAAAATCACTTTATTTTCTAATTAAAATAAATTTAAAATTCAGATCTAAACAATTTTAGAACCATGGCTCTGATACCAGTTGAAGGGAAATCCTGATTTCCCGGTCCAGGTTCGTTCAGATCTGATCAGATCAAGAGATATATTTCAAAAATTTTTCTCTTGATCTCAATCAGATCTTGATATGTTTTAGATCTGATTCTTATTATTTTAATAAATAAAATAAAATAAGATAAATTAAATCAAATTTAATTTACCTGATTTGGGTAATCCTATTACCCTGTTGATGATCCTGATTGCAGCGGAAGGTTCTGGATCTTAGCCACGCAAGCGCCTGGCCTCTACCGGTATCCACTCGGGTTGGATCTGGAGATCCTCTTCTTCTCTATCACACCTCCAAAAATTCAGATCTGGATCTGATCTGGAGGATCTTCAAAACTCTTTTGAAGATCTGCAGTCGTCCTTTTGCAGCAGCGCAGCCTTCTTGCTTTTGATCGCCTTTCTTTGATCTGAATCGCACCAACCTAAGTCCAAAACACTTTTGGACGTGGAGAGCAAGGGGAGAAGAGACTATGGCATGGAGAAGGAGGGGAGAGGCAGCCTTGGGGCGTGGGAAATCTCTATTCATTGAATTAGGGTTGGGCGCAGGGTCTTATTTATAGACCTCTTGTGATCCAACTCCTCTTCCTCCTCAACCAATCACAACCCTTTGTGAAATCAGATCTAAATCTGATTGGTTGGAATAGAGACCCCTGGATTCCTCCTTAGAGGGTGCCTAAGACCAGTCAAACTGGATTCTTAGTAGAACTCTAATTGGAATCCAAAAGGGAGGTGGAGTCCTTGTCCAACAAGGACTCCTAGGCGCCTCCTACTTGGGCTCACGCCACCCTTGGCGTGCGCCCTTCTCCTTGCCAGGTTCTGGCAGGGGGACAGGCCCCCACCAGCTCTCCAATAGGTGCATGACATGTGGTCAAAAGTCAAAGGGTCAATGGTCAACGTTTGACCAGTCAAAGGTAGACTTTTGACCAAAGTCAAAGAACAAGAAATGGCAGGTGACCAAAAATGGCAGGTAATGTCTTACAAATAAGACAACCTATTCTGACTTGGACAACCTCCAGTCAGACCATATGAAGGCCTCTGATTGAGCACAAACTCCTTTGGCTCAGTCAGGACAACTTATTTATGATAGTAAAAGAAGAACGTTAGGTTCAATCGAGTGCTAGCACGATTTCCTTGAACCTAATTGAATCTCATTCAGATCAATTGAACTAGATCAGTTCAATTGATGATCACCAGATTCAAACCCTTGTTTGTGTGACCCAGTTAGGTTCAGTTCTGTATGGTAATGGGATATGTCATGATCTCTATCATCGACATCATCGAAACTCCTTTCGATGGATCAGAACTCTTCTGATTCGAACAGCTAGAATGATCGATCATCTAAATCATTCTAATTGCTCCCAAAATCCACCAGTGACACCTAGCAGTATATGGTGGCAACCCATCAGAGCTGAATGCGAACCTCTTGGTGCAGCTACCTGTGTGATTAAGTTCTTCTATCTTGAGCCCCGATCAGATTAGGGTTAAGGTGAACTCGTCAAACCCTAGTCTCTGTCATATGATGTAATCATTCGATTCGAGTCCAATGTGAAAATCTAAATAGAAACTCTTTCTATTATTTCACTCTGCCATGGCCATGGGATTTCTGGACTTGATTCTCATGATCATCATAGGGCTGCTCCTCTACCACCGAGGTAGATAGATTCCATCTTGATGCAATCCAGTTCCTACAATGAACATGCTATAGCCAACATACACCTCAGGGTTCCATATGGCTAGGAGACCGAGTAATGGTGTAGTCAAACTATAACACCCTCAAGGTGAACTGCCGATGCATCTCAGGTCAAAGAACCAGACACACTACTGCAGCATCGAGTCAGTCATTGACGAGAAGGTAGACTTCCTAATGACTACTCGAGGTGGTCACGCTCAGTGCCCTCGTTCTCTAACGAGTACCTGTACTCTCGCTCCGGTGTCTCCACACCGTAGACTCAAGACTCATCTACTAAAGAGAAGCGATCGTACACCAACCTTCCGGATCAATCACCATCCTCATGATGATCCTATGGTCGGGAGCTGTTTATGAGTTAATAATGATTATTTATGTCTTAAATTTTCAACTCTTGAAAATATGAATTATCATTACCATTAACTCAAAGGATGTATCACAGACACTAAATACACATGTGTGATAGAAAATAACCCATTTCATTAATTATAGTCAAAATTACAATTTTGCCCCTAGAAGTGTATTACAAGTGTCAGCCAATTCTGGCTTCTAGGGCACATATATCTAACAAGGATTACATGCACAACTCCTACTATGAGAACCATCTATTAACATGTAGATAAGACTCCATTAGATGTTCTCAAATTGGATCAATTCAGTGAACTCATTCTCTAATGAGCATCCACATCCTTGTATTAGTGTCATACATAAGTGATAGTGAGATCAATGACCCTTACATCAAGCATACATAGGATGTGCTAGTCTTTCCAAAAATATTGATCCCCAACTCAATGTTCCATCGATCAGAAATATTTTAGATTAGGATTTTGAGAGTTTAGATCTCACAAGTATGATCTTATTATAATCCTAAAATCATAGCCCTAATTTATGGGATTCATCATAATCTTAAATAAATAATTAAGATGCAGCACACGATGAAATAAAATACCTTTATTTATTTAAAAATATCATTACATGAGTTTGGAAGACAAAAGAATAGCCCATCAAAATATAAATTTTGATTAGCTTGAGGACATATTCCTTTCAATTTCCCACTTGCACTAAAGCCAATCGTCTTTATATTTTAATCCCATACAACCAAGGTGGCGATCGAACTGCTGCTATGGTAAAGCCTTAGTGAACGGGTCTGCTATGTTGTTCTTTATGTCTACTCATTCAATGACAACATCTTATCTCTCGATTATTTCATGAACAAGATGGAAGCATCTCAAAATGTGCTTGGATTTATGATGAGACCTTGGTTCCTTTGCTTGAACAACTGCTCCAGTATTATCATAGTAAAGTGGTACTGGGTTCTTAATTTTAGGAACAACACCTAATTTAGTGATGAACTTCTTCATCCAGACAGCTTCCTTGGCAGCTTCACATGCAGCTATGTACTCTGCCTCAGTGGTTAAGTCAGCTATAGTTGGCTGCTTGGTACTCTTCCAACTCATCGCTCCATCGTTCAGAGTAAAGATATATCCTAAAATAGATTTGCTATCATCTATATCTGATTGAAAACTAGAGTCAGAATATCCTTCTAGTTTGAGATCAGATCCACCATATACCAGAAAAATATCCTTAGTCCTTCTCAAGTACTTAAAAATATTTTTCATAGCTTTTCAATGATCCTCTTTTGGATCAGTCTGAAATCTACTGGCTATGCCTAAATCATAAGCAACATCAGGCCTGGTACATAACATGGCATACATTATTGATCCTACAGTCGAAACATAAAAAATAGAACTCATTCTATTTCTCTCTTCAGGTATCTTAGGAAACATCTTCTTAGAGAGATGTATGCCTTGACTCATGGGTAAGTAACCTCTTTTACTTCCATCCATACTAAATTTTTTCAGTATTAAGTTAATGTACCTAAACTGGGACAAACCTAGTATTCTCTTAGATCTAACTCTATAGATCTTTATATCTAGTATATAGGATGCTTCTCCAAAGTCTTTCATGAAAAACTTATTTGATAGCCATAACTTGATCGATTACAACATTGGGATATCATTTCTAATGAGGAGTATGTCATCTACATACAGAACCAAAAAAATTATGGTACTTCCACTAGTCTTCTTATACACATATGGTTCATCCACATTCTTGATGAAGTCAAACTCTTTGACTGTAACATCAAAGCGGATATTCTAACTTCTTGAAGCTTGCTTCAATCTATAAGTGAATCTTTTAAACTTGCATACCTGATTTGATCTCTCATTTGAAATAAATCCCTCTGGCTGTGACATGTAGATCTCCTCCTCAAGAAATTCATTAAGGCGGTCTTCACATTCATTTGTCATATTTCATAATCATGGCATGCTGCTATTGCAAGCATAATCCAAATAGATTTGAACATGGCAATAGGTGAAAATATTTCATCATAATCAATATCCTATTTTTGCCTGAAATCTTTAGCCACTAATCTAGCCTTATAGGTTTCAACTTGATCATCTGCTCCAATCTTTTTCTTATAGACCCATGTGCACCCAATAGGGTTCACACCCTCTGATGCATCCACCAAAGTTCATACTTTGTTGGTGTACATAGAGTCCATTTTGGATTGCATGGCAGCTAGCCATTTGTCAGAATCCCTACTCATGATAGCTTCCGTATAGGTTAGAGGTTCATCATTCTCAATGACTTGGACTGCATTATTCTCAATAATAAACCCATATTTCATAGGCGCATGTCGCACTCTATCAGACCTATGGATTGAAGTTGTGTATTCTGGTTCTTCCTTATTGATATGTTTATTTGCTTGAGAAATATCTATTTATCTTTCTTGAACTTTATTAAGTTTAATATTTCTTTCACTGCCTCTTTTTAGAATGAATTCTTTCTCCATGAAAGTGGCATGCCTATTTACAAACACCTTTTGTTCAGTAGGATGGTAGAATAGATATCCCATACTATCTCTAAGATATCCTATAAATAGACATCTGTCTGCTTTAACATCTAGCTTATGTCCAAAATTTTTTTTCACATATACTGGGCAACCCCATATCTTAAAATACTTAAGATTAGATTTCTTTCTTCTCCATATCTCATATGGAGTGCTAGATACAAACTTAGAAGATACTCTATTCAAGATATATACTACGATCTTCAGGGCATGACCCCAGAAGAAAATAGGTAATTCTATGAAGCACATTATGGTCCATACCATATCTAATAAGGTATGATTTTTTCTTTCGGCTACACCATTTAATTACAGTGTATAAGAAGGGGTCTATTTAGAGAAAATATCCTTTACTTTAAGATAGTTTAGAAATTTACTAAACAAGTATTCTCCTCCCCAATCAAATCGAAAGATTTTTATACTCTTTCTAGTTTGTTTCTCGACCATACTTTGATACTCTTTAAAATTATCAAAATTTTTGGATTTGTGTTTCATAAGATACACATATCCAAACCTAGATAAATCGTTAGTGAACATTATAAAATAAGAGTATCCGCCTCTGACTTGAGTTATTATAGGACCACATACATCTGTACGTACAAGTCCTAATAATTCACTTGTCCTTTCTCCATATTCGCTAAATAGAGTCTTGGTCATTTTACTCATGAGACATGATTCACAAGTTTCTAATGATTCATAATCACAAGGATCAAAGAACTTTTTTTTATATAGCTTGTTAATCCTAGTCTCACTAATATGACCAAGTCAACAATGCCAAAGTAAAGTATTATTTATATATTCTCTTTTATGTTTTCTATTTTCATCAATATGAAAAATATTATCATCGAAACATAGAGTCAATAAGTCATTATTAAAAATGCCAGAACATATTATTTTATTAGAATATTTGATCGAGTAACCATTACTCATTACATCAAGACTACAATCTTATTTTAATAATAAGGATATAGATACAATATTTCTAATGATTTTAGGCATATAATAATAATTTATCAGCTCTAAGATCTTTTCAGAAGGTAACTTCAATATATTTATCTCTACAGTTTTTATTTGGATGGACTCTCCTCCAGCATCGTAGAGCTCAAAGTCACCTTTATTCAAACTCCTAATTTTTTGCAACTCCTGCAATGATTTGCAGATTTGAAAATTGCAGTCAGTATCCAATACCTAAGAGTTTGAAATGAAAGAATTTAATGACAAAATTGTATGTATCTCATACATACCTTTTGGTGTAACATTTGCACCAGTCTTCACAGTTGCAAGGTAAGCCTTGCAATTCCTCTTCCAATGATCTGCTTTGCCATAGTAAAAATAGGTCATTTGTTCGGAGGCTTTCTTTTCATTTTTCTTCTTATTTATGCCATCTTTAGGATTTAGCCTCATCTTAGAATCCTTTCTGCTTGCCTTCTTCTTGGAGATCCCATCTACAAGAAGAAGAGGAACTTTATCCTTCTTGATATGACTCTCTGATGTTTTAAGCATATTTAATAGCTCAAGCAAGAAAGTATTCAGTTTATTCATGTGATAGTTCACGACAAACTGAGAAAATGATTTCGAAAGTGATTTCAGGATTAGATCCTGACTCAACTCTCCATCCCTGACAAAATCTATTTGACTTAATCGAATGATTATGTCAATTACCATCAGAACATGATTTTGCATGGATGAATCCTTTGCCATCCTGGTATGGAATAACTGCTTAAATACCTCATATCTAGTAGTCCTACTTTGTTCTCCATAAAAATTTTTTAGATTGAGAAATATAGATTGAGTATCTATGCCATCATGTTGCCTCTGTAACTCATTACTCATGGAGGTAAGTATGATACACTTGATAGTAAGAGAATCATTTTGCTACATCTTGTACGTAGACTTTTCTTCCTCTGTAGCATCTTCTCCTAATGGCTCAAGATCAGGAGTATCAAGAATATAGGAGAGTTTTTCTTGACTGAGTATTATTTTTAGATTTCTCAGTCAATCCACATAGTTAGGATCGGTCAACTTATTTGAATCCAAAATTGAACGTAGTGAAAGTAAAGAAGCCATTTATTCCGCATAATAAAGAACATTACATTAGCAAATAACTAATGATGATGTATACAATTAAATTAGGACTTTAATTTAATTGTATCTTCCACTATTTTATCGAATATCATAACCCTCAAATATGATAATCGAGAAAAACTAATTATTTTTCTTAGTGAAATTGAGATCCTAATTTCTTATAAAAAAGTCTTGTGGTTGCATAACAAATCTTTTTATAAGTTCAAAGATAAAAAACTCTTTCCAATTGTATCTCATGCAATTTTCAATATATTCTTGGCCTTTAAAATATTAATAGCCTTATGTTAGCATAATAAACTATAATATTTTAGTTAAGAAAGATCCTTCATTTCTATATAGTCATAATGAAATATAACTGTCCTTGTGGTTACACAACAAAGTAGTATATCCAAAATGCCATAAGCATCATTATGCACTAGATCAATATTACATCAATTTCATAATCGATCTTGTGGTTGCACAACAAACCTAATATGGTTTATGACATAACAACAAACTAGCATGAAGAAAGATCTTTAATGTAGTGAATCAAAAGAATCCATCCATCGAGCTGGCTCGATCCATAATCAAGCCAGCTCGACAACGTCTGGTTTGAGTATCGCTTTCTATCTACTTGAGAGAGCTGGCTCAAATCTGCCTCAAGTCAGCTCGATCTCACTCAGAGTCGGCTCGGATGCATATCTGAGCTGGCTCAATTGCGTATCCGGGCTGGCTCGATTGCGTATTGAATCTAAATTTCAACAACAATTTCTAAGCATCCAATCTAGAATTAAATCAATCAAATCGATCAAATATGTGGGAGAGAGGTGGGGGTCCTCCTATTGCTTTTCTTAGACACCAATGAATTGGCCAGGTTAGAGAATAAAATTAATTAAAAATCATATTCTCTTTACCAATCATGAACCATTTTTCTAGACATCGATTGATCAATTTTACATCCAGATTGGTTCTGCTATCGATTGATTGTACTACAACTTAATATAATTTTATAGAGAACTTTAATTAGTCTCTATGCACATTCTAATTTATATAACATACATGAATTAAACATATCAATCATATCAGCATGTATCATCACTCTCGGACAATCTTACAGAATGATATACATCATAATCTAATTATGAATAATTAAACATGATCACATCACATTAAAAATATGCTAAAATTTTAAATATGATCATATCATATTGATAATTTTGCTATTAAATCATAAATATAACAATGTATGATTTAGTCTTAAGGTTTGCTCTGATACCACTGTTGGGTTTGGTGTGTAGAGCGGAAGCATAGATTTCAAAAAAAAATAATGAAATCATATAACCAAATCCAAAACCTAGGATCATCTTATTAGAATTTAAATCATATAATATGTATTTATAACATAAATGAAGGTATTGGAACATACCTCTAATCGCTAAACTCCAACTTGAACTTGATCATCAGTAACAGTTCGTCAGGGGTTCCATCAAGTGTCCATGTATTCATCCTCCAATGTTGATCCACATGGGGTCTTGATCAAGACACCAGTACCTTTATTTATTTTAATTAAAATTCTTATGATAAGAACTTTAATTATTTGGATAGAACTTTTCTTAGCCTTTGCTGTCACCCTTCTTTCTTACCCTTTCTTATCTTTCTTTTATTTTTTTCTTGTCTTCTTTTAGAATCTTCCTAAGCCCTTTTTCTTAATTAGGACTTGTCTTAAGAAAAAAAGAAAGAAAGAAATTGGACAACTATGGAGAGTGGTAAGAAAGAAAGAAGAGTTCTCAAAATCACTTGACACTACGGAGTGCGCCCCTATTTATAATGTATGTAGGGGTGCCTCCTGAATTTTCTCATGCCTATTCTCATTTAAAATCTCATGTCCATTGGCCTATCTCATGCTCTTTTAGAAGAAATTACCACACGAAATACATAGAATTAATACGAAGAGATGCCTTAAAGTAGAAGGACTCTTCATAAAATTTCTACGTAAGTTTCTTCCGAAGAGTCGCAAGACTTCAATATATGGCACCAAAAATCAAGGGATGAGATTAGATGAGATGGCCATCCAATGGCCAAGAAAAGGGATGTCTCACCTGAATTTTAGCATGGAGAAAATTGGCGTGGAAGAGTCAAATTTTCAAAAGCTTTGACTTGGTCCAAGGGGTGCCAAGGTGGTTTGGGGCAGCAAGGAGTCTCCCTTATACATCTTTCAGATAAAACACCAAAGTGTTTAAAACTCAGAAGGACTCTTAGTCACTCCTCTATTCAGATTTGAAACCATATAACAAATATTACATAAAAAAAAATAAAAATGGAATAGGCAAAAGAGGTTGGCGCCAAACAATCCCATGCGCACAAAAAACTCTTGCACATAAATTAAACCCCATGCACCAAAAGAGAGAGTCTCTGGCACATGGACTACTATTAGATGGCACCAAGACCCTGGTCATCAAGCCAGGGGTTGACCTAGTTGAGGATCATATCTGATTTGACCTAAATTAGATCTAATTAGCTCAAATTGGAACCCATTTCGAATCCGATTCAAATCTAGGTGCTAGGGTTTGCAATATGTGCTAGCATATTCAACCTGCAAACATGATCTAATTCAATTAGATCTTGATTAATTTTTTTGGTGTGTGACCCATTGGATTTCACATCTAGTCAGTAGTGGATCTGGGTGCAATTTGACCTAATTTGGTTAGAACTTAACCAAACCGATTTAGATCAAAACTTCCTAACCCGATTTGATCAATTAGAACTCTTTCTAATTAACAATCAAATTAAACTCTTTAATTTGATTGAACCCATAAGACAAGATTGACGTCTAGCAACGTATCATGTCTATCCAAAAGATATAAAATTTTGATGAAAAAATCAAAAATACCCTTCAATGGAAAGTTATCGTGCAACAGGATCCTTCAATCATCCTGCATCCCGAATATGACTATGGATATTGAATCATGTCAAAAATATTTTTATATTTATTTTGATTCTAATCATATGATGATGATTTGATTAATGAAATATTAGAAATTATTTCAAATTTTTCATCATGCTTTGATCAAAGTTTTTCTGAACCATCATTCGATTGAATCAAGTAGAATGCAATCTCCTCTTACTAGAAGTGATCGATTTCTTGTTGACCTACTCATAACCTCCATATATAATCCACCATGTTCAGATCATTCCATACATGACTAAGTCATGAATGAGTATGAACCAAAATATGGATTCATGCATATAAGATTCTATGGTAGTTTTAGGTCAAAGGATTACATGCATAACTCTCACTATAAGAACCATCTATTGACATGTATATAAGACTCCATTAGATGTTCTCATATTGGATCAATTTAATGAACTCATTCTCTAATGATCATCCACATCCTTGTATTAGTGTCATACATAAGTGATAGTGAGATTAATGATCCTTATATCAAGCATACATAGGATGTGCTAGTCTTTCCAAAAATATTGATTCCAACTCAATGTTCCATCGATCAGGAATATTTTAGATTAGGATTTTGAGATTTTAGATTTTAAAAGTATGATCTCATCATAACCCTAAAACCATAGTCCTAATTTATGTTGTTCATCATAATCTTAAATAAATAATTAAGATGCAGCATACGATGAAATAAAATGCTTTTATTTATTTAAAAATATTATTACATGAGTTTGGAAGATAAAAGAATAGTCCATCAAAATATAAATTTTGATTAGCTTGAGGGCATATTTCTTATTGCCTAGATAGACAACCTAAGAGGGAGAAGGGAGGGTGAATTGGGTTTTCAAAAATTTAAAGCAGATATGTGCGGTGATAAATGATTAAATTTTAAGTGAATTAAATGTGAGAGCAAATAGAAGATACAATCAAGAACACACATACAAACAAAAAATTTTTGTAGTGGTTCGATGCTCTTCCAACACCTACATCCACTCTCCAAGCAAACTCTTGAAAATTTTAGTATAATCCTGCAAGATTACAGTCGGATAGTTTTACCGAGCACACTATCCAAAAATTCAGTTAGTCTTTTTCTAGGATCACCAACCATAATTCCTACAAGGATCAGACAAATCAATCTGAAGAAATAGGAGGGAGAAAATTTCCAAAATTCAAGTTTCAGCCCCTGCTAAAATCAAGTACATGGAAAGAGAAATTTTTTTTTTGCAACTCGAAATGCTTCTTTGAATAAGCAGAAAAATTATCCTTATAGTTCGTTGAAAGCCTCTTTGAATATGTGGAGTTAATGCACTTGAGGTTTCTTCAAAGCTTGAAAAAACTGATTGATTGGGGATTGGGTATTTGTTCAAGAACAAAGCATGCTTTGCTTTCTCTCATTTTTCCTCTTCTTGATCACAAATAAGCCTTTTTCCTTTTATATCTACAACATTCCTACTCTTCTGGTAATGATTGAAGCTCAGAAAAAGTAAAATTCGATCATTGGAGAGCAGCAACTAGCCATTGGGATCGAAAAAATTTGATTTGGAATGCCCCGTCAAAAGGTTGTCACCAAGTCTCAAGACCTCTCGGTTTGTCTTGAGACATCTCGCTAGGTTACGAGGCCTCTCGGATTGATTAGGAGAGCTCTCACCTTCAGTCACATGAGAAATCAGCTTTCTAAAAAAAAATGCTCGTCTGAGACCAAGATGTCTTGGTTCTGAATGAGATGTTTCGCTGGAACTGTGAAACCTCTTGAGAATCCTGCGAGATCTCTCGCTTTTAGAGTATAAAAATTGAATTTCTGTTGCCTAAGATCGAGACATCTCGATTTTGAATGAGGCATCTCGTTGGATCCACGAGACCTCTCGAGAATCCTATGAGACTTCTCAAAATCATGCCAAATAATGTTTGGAGCATGCCAGTCCACTCGAGAGCTATCGAAAAAAATCTAAGATATCTCGAAGACTGCTCCAAGATAATTTTGAGAAAACTTTTGCATCAATCAAGGGGATTTGATTTTCACTTTATGTCTTCCTTGTTTTGGTCAAAGGGCTCTCTTTCTTCTAACATTAGAATACTTAAAATAAAATATATTAGTAATCATTTGCTTTAATGTTTGGTCATCATCAAAATCACTTAGGGGGTTCAACAATCTTCCTCTTTTTGATAGTGACAAAATATTAAGCAAGCCATAAAAGGAGTGTAAGCAATATTTATATCATGAACTAATGAATGCAAAATTTTTGTGCTAAAGCTCCCCCTTAATGTATGCTCTCATGAAATGAATAGGATTTGAATAACGTTCTTTTCATTTTGTATTTGTTCATTTCAATCATTTCATTTTCTAAATGTTCCTTTTTGTGTATGTTAGTTTGAATTGATTATACGTTTATATCTTGGTTTGAATTAATTATACATTTGCATATTTCTCCTTAACATTTTGGTATTATTTCTCTTTCTTTTTGTCAGCATCAAAATCACAACAATGAGAGGATCATAAAAGGCAAGAACATAAAAAGGATTGATTTCATTGCAAGATGTAATAATGCGTAGATAGAGATGTATGTTGGTTTACAAAAAATGAATCTCATACCAAAATATTTAAACCAAAAGTCAAAACCAAAGAGATACTAAACCTAGTCCTCATCAGAGAGGAACTCAATGATGGGTTCAAAGGAAGATTTGGATCTAGTAGAGGATAAGTGAGGAGCAGGTCTAGGAAAAGGTGATGGTCTAGAAGAAGATGATGGTTTAGAAGAGGATAGGGTCTGACTCAAAATTTGCCACAGGATGGAAATAATGACTTCAGCTATGGTGCACTGAATAATGATGTTCTCTTCAAGTCTTTGTACAATTCTGGCATTCTCCAAAATTTTCAGCCTTTGGAATAATCCACTAATTTGTTGGCTAAGCATTTCTATCTGATCTTCAGTGGATGTTCTTTATTCTTCAATGCTTACTGAGAATTGATGCCTCACGTTGGATAGTATATCCATAAACCTTTCGGGTACTTTCTGAACCACTTCTTCTACCACCCTTTCAATTAAAAGATCTTGATCAAAAGCTGAGGAAGGTGCAGGTGCAGGACAAGGAGGCACCTGAGGAGAGTATAGGGACCCAGGTGTAGTGAAAGAGGGTCCGGTAGCAGATGGTGATGGTGGACGGGGTGGAGATCTATGTTCTTCGGACTCACTTGTAGCATGTTCATCTGCCCTCACCCATCTATCATCCTTTTTTTATAAACTTCATCCGATTTAATGTCCCTTCATTGATGAAGTCTGTGTGAGCCAGCTTTTTGAAGTCTTCACCTTCTAGATTAACTTGAAAGTCCTTGAAGATTAAGGTGAGGATCATTCCATAGGATAAACAGGCTTTGCTTTTGCTAGCAGTATCCTTCAATTGTTGAAGCATGAGAAAGGAAAAGTTGATGGGAGTTCCAGTCACCATAAAGAACATGACACCTAGTTCTCTCTTTCCAACTCAGTCATGTCTTCCTACCTTAGGAAAAACTATGTGACTGACTAATGATTGCAGTAATCTCATCTCAATCGAGAGAAGATGTGAGACTAATTGTAGATTTTCATCAACATTCTCCCTTTTTAAGATGCACTTGAGAGCTTCAATTTTGTCAAACAAGTTGAGATTGCTAATCCCTGCCCTAGGCACTTCGAGAAGCCATCCTATTTTTGTTTCATCTAAGAAAATGTGCACTCCTTCACAACAAACTCTATCTTCGACCCATGCTCAAAGCTAATGTTGTCAAAAAATTTTCTTATCAAGTTCGGATAAACGTTTACCTCTAGGATACATAGCTTTTTCCATCCTTGCTGTCGAATCCAAGACCCAATATGGAAGTATTCCCGATCCAGGTATTTGATGTCCATACAGCGGCCCATTAGAATAGTCCTAGTAGCAACGAAGAGACGAGTATGAGAAGGAGCAGATGAAGATGATTGAGCCAAGTCCCGCTGTCACTTAGCCCTAGCTTTAGTCGATGGCATGATGGAAGGTCTTCATGTGGCGAGGGATCTCTTCTTAGGAGCCATTGGGGTTTATGATTTGGAGGGAATGGATAAGAAAGGTGATTCAAAAGGTTTTTGAGGAGAGGAGGGGAGTTTTGGAGAGTTTGGAGGAGAGGTCTCGAAAGAATGGAACGAACGAATGAAATAGGGGACCTCTCGAAGATCGATTAAAAAGAGAGCCTACAGGAATCGAGAGCTCTTGTCTTAAAGACGAGACGTCTCAAAAATTTTGAGAGCTCTCGCATTAGCGTGAGAGGTCTCGTGAATAATCCGAGACTTCTCAAGCATAGGTAGAAGAAATCAGAATAAAGGAGGAATTTCAAGTTGATTTTTTTTTAAAAGATGAAATTAGGGGTGTTAAGGATGATGGAAGGCAATAAAAAATAATCTAATAAATTCAAGATTAAACATTTTCAAAGTCACAAATACCAAGTTCATCCTAGATTTTTGAGAATCTATCTTCACTTAGAGATTTTGTAAAAATGTCAGCTAGTTGATTTTCAGTTGAAATAAATTCAAGCACAATGTTATTATTTTGAACATGATTTTTAATGATATAATGTCTAATTTCAATGTATTTGGTTTTTGAATGTTGAATAGAATTTTTTGTCAAATTTATGGCACTAGTGTTATCACATCTAATAGGTATCTTATTTTGATTAATTCCAAAGTCTTCGAGTTATTGTTTGATCCAAAGTATTTGAGCACAGTAACTCCCTGTAGCAACATATTCAGCCTCGATCGTTGATAGTGCTACAGAGTTTTACTTTTTGCTATACCAAGAAATCAAGTTCAACCCTAAAAATTGATAGGTGCCACTGGTACTCTTTCTATGAATTCTACATTCTCCATAGTTTGCGTCAGTGTATCCAATCAATTCAATGGAGGATTATTTTGAGTATCAAAGACCTAACTTGTGTGTGTAGATTAAATATCTAAAAATTTTCTTAACAGTTAGTAAGTATGATTCTTTAGGGTTAGATTGAAATCTAGCACACATGCATACACTAAATAATATATCAGGCCTACTTACAGTTAAGTAAAGTAGGGATCCTATCATATCTCTATAGAGCTTTTCATTTACATTCTTATCATTTTCATCTTTGTCAAATTTGCATGAGGGTCTCATGGGTGTGTCAATCTCCTTTGCATTTTTCATGCCAAACTTCTTGAGCATCTCTTTGATGTACTTTGTTTGACTAATGAAAATGTCTTCCTTTGATTGTTTGACTTATAGTCCAAGGAAGAAATTCATCTCCCCCATCATGCTCATTTCAAATTCACTCTACATCAACTTAATAAACTCTTGATAAAGAATTTTATTAGTAGCTCCGAATATGATGCCATCCACATATATTTAAACTACAAGAAGGTCATTATTTTTCTTTTTCAAAAATAGTGTGGTGTCTATACTTCCTCTAATAAAATTATTTTGTAATAAAAATTTGCTCAGTCTCTCATACCATGCTCTAGGTGCTTGTTGAAGTCCATAGTGCTCTGTTTAACTTATATACATGATTGAAAAGTGAGTGATTTTCAAATCCAGATGGTTGTTCTACAAATACTTCTTTAGTAATATAACCATTCAAAAAGGCACTTTTCACATCCATTTGAAATAATTTAAACTTCATATAACAGGCAAAAGTAAGTAACAATCTAATAGCCTCTAATCTTGCTACAGGTGCATATGTTTCATCAAAGTTAATTTCTTCTTCTTGATTATATCCTTTAGCAACTAATCTAGCTTTATTTTTTACAACATTACCATGTTCATCTAGTTTGTTCCTAAATACCTATTTTGTACCAATTATAGGATGATTTATGGGTCTGTTTACAAGAGTCCATACATTATTTCTTTTAAATTGGTTTAGTTCATCTTGCATGGCTAGCATCCAATTAGAGTCTTGTTCAACTTCTTCTATATTTTTAGGTTCTATTTGAGAAACAAATGCAAGATAATCAAATGTATCCTTAAAAGAGGATCTAGTTCTTGCGAAGGATCACCTAATATCAATTCTCTTGGGTGATTATGTGCATATTTCCACTCCTTGAGTAGATCTTTATGATCATTAGATGCTTCATTCTCACCATCATTGCTTTGTTCTAAGATTATTGTAGGTCTATCTTTATCTTGAATGTTATTATCCTTCAAGTTTAGATCCTTCATTCCATCTTCGAGAATTTCTATATTATCATAAAAAATATCTTTCTTTTTCGAAGATTGATTGTTAGCTTCATCAAAGATAACATGTATAGATTCTTCAACAACCAAAGAGTGTTTGTTGAAGACTCTATATGCTTTGCTAGATGTAGAATATCCATGGAATATATCCTTATCTGTCTTAGCATCAAATTTACCTAGATTACCTTTACCATTGTTATGAATAAAATATTTATAACCAAAAATATGAAAATAATTAATATTAGATCTTTTTTCTTTCTAAAGCTCATAGAGGGTCTTCTTTAAGATTGGATGAATAGAAACTCTATTTAGGATGCAACATGCTGTGTTAATGGCTTTAGCCCAAAATTATTTGGGTAGATTCTCTTCACACAATATAGTATAGGCCATATCAACTAAGATTCTATTCTTTCTTTCAACAAGTCTATTTTGTTGAGGGATTCTAGGTGCTAAAAAATTATGTTCTATACCATGTTCATTGCAAAATTATTCAACATATTTATTTTCAAATTTTATGCCATGATCACTACGGATACATACCACAGTAGAATTCTTTTCATTTATTATTTTCTTGCAAAATTTTCAAAATATTAAAAGTGCTTCTTCTTTGTGAGCTAAAAATAGAACCCAAGTGAAACAAGAATAATCATCAATAATTACTAGACCATACTTCTTTCCTCCTAGGCTTGTGGTCCTAGTAGGTCCAAACAAATTCATATGAATCAATTTAAGAGGTCTAGAAGTTGAAATCATATTTTTGATTTTGAAACTCCCCCTAGTTTATTTTCCAAATTGGCAAGCATCATAAATATGATCAACTTTGAAATTTAGTTCTGGTAGCCCCTTAACTAAGTCTTTATTATTCAATTTATAAAGAGTATGCATGCTAGCATGACCTAATCTTCGGTGCCAAAGCCAACTAATATCTTTTATGTTAGCATTTATTGCAACTAGGCATTGGCCACTCTTCATGGCAATTTCATCAAGATTCACCATGTAGATATTTCCACGCCTAAATCCATTGAATTTTAAGCTATCATCCAAGGAACTAGATACTTTGCACAAAGAAGATTCAAAAGAGACTTTAAAATCTTTATCACAAAGTTGATTGATACTAAGTAAGTTATATTTTAAATTATCAACTAATAATACATTATCTAAAAAGATGGTAGGAGTAATCTGAATTTTACCATAGCCAATTATTTTATCTTTTTTCATTATCGCCAAAGGTGACTACTCCCCTTTTCTTTCTTTCTAGGATGACAAATTATTGCTTGTCGCCCGACATATGCTTTGAGCAGCCGTTATCTAAGTACCACTCTTTTTTGATCCTTAGGCTGCAAGGCATTTCTGTACAAACAATTAAGTGATAGTTTTAGGTACCCAAGTCTTCTTGGATTTTTTAGGGTTAGTAGACATGGTTTCTTTTGGAACCCAAATGTTTTTAACATGTTTTTCATTAAAATTTCTAGTATTGCATTCAAAAGTCTTGTGTCCTATCTTTTTGCATCTAAAGCAAATGGTATGAGAGGTGCTATTAGAGATGGGTGCAGTGAAGAGATTTTTTAAAAACTTGATTTTATCTTTAGATTTATATCCTAGTTCGATCTTATCATAAACTCCTCTTTGATTATTTAAAATTATTTATAATTTTTTAGAACTATAAGTAAATTTATCAACTAAAGGCTTTAATTTATCCAATTTATCCTTTAGGATTTTGTTTTCTTCTTTTAACTTATTGTGGCTACTAATTACCTCTTCCTTTTCTTTCAAGAGAGTTTGAGTTATTTTCTTAAGATTTCTATTTTTTGAGCTTATCTTTTTGAATAAATTCATCCTTTAGGATTTTGTTTTCTTCTTTTAACTTATTGTAGCTACTAATTACCTCTTCCTTTTCTTTCAAGAGAGTTTGAGTTATTTTCTTAAGATTTCTATTTTTTGAGCTTATCTTTTTGAAATCTTTCATCAAGTCATAAAAAGCATCTTGAAGCTCATCAAAGATAAAATCTAAATCAAGAGTGGAGGATACCTCATCATCTTGTGCCATGAAGCACAAGTTTGCTTCATTTTGGTTTTCTTTCTCCGAGTTTGACTCGTCGCTGTCGCTCTAAGTTACTAACATGGCTTTCTTTTTTGTTCTTTTTGGCTCCTTCTTTAATAGAGGACATTCAGTCCTAAAATATCATGGCTTCTTGTATTCGTAGCAAGTAGGCTGATCCCTCTCTTTTTTTTTCTTTCTTCTTGCTAGCTTTTCCTCTAATGAAGCTCCTCTTCTTGAATCCTTGTTCTTTTCTTTCCATAAATTTCTTAAATTTTTTGATCACCAAGGCCATGTCTACATCATTTTCCTCACTGATGGACAAATCATCTTTTTCTTCATCAACCATAGATTTTAGTGCTATTGTTTTCTTCTTCTTATTGTCTTCCTTATTATGCCGACTTATGGCAAGCTCATGTGTCATCAAGGATCCAATGAGCTCCTCTAGAGATAGTGTGTTTAGATCCTTTGCCCCCTGGATGGCTATTACTTTAGCTTTCCATGACCTAGGCAAAGATCTGAGGATCTCTCTCATCAATTCACTATTAGTATAAACTTTACCTAAGCATTTTAAACTATTTATAATATCAATGAATCTTGTGTACATACTAGTGATAGATTCAGTGAAGTCCATTTTAAATAACTCATATTGGTAAACTAGCATGTTAATTTTAGTTCTTTTTACTTGATTTGTCCCTTCCTGTGTGACCTCAAGTCTATCCCAAATTTTTTTTTGTAGAATTGTAAGTGGAGATTTAATTAAACTCATTTGCATCAAGAGCATAATAGAGTACATTTATTGTCTTGGCATTTAATTGAACAAGTTTTTTGTCCATTTCATCTCAATTCTTCTTCAACTTAGGAGAGGATGTGCCATTGACAATGACTGTGGGTGTGTGTGGATCATTGACAATAACACTCCATATGTCATAGTCAAGGGCTTGAATGAAAATGCGCATGCGAGCTTTCCAATAGGTATAGTTGGACCCATTGAAAAGAGGTGGCCTATTTATGGATTGCCCTTCAACAAGTGAACCTCCTAGTTGGATTGATATGATCTTTATCTCTAGTTAAAAAAATCAGTAATTAGTAGAGAATCTTGCTCTGATATCAATTGTTGCCCAGATAGACAACCCAAGAGGAAGGGGTGAATTAGATTTTCAAAAATTTAAAGTAGATATATGTAGTGATAAATGATAAAATTCTAAGTGAATCAAATATGAGAGCAAATAGAAGACACAATTAAGAACACACACACAAACAAGAGAATTTTATAATGGTTCGGTGCTCTCCCAGCATCTACATCCACTTTTCAAGCAAACTCTTAGGAATTCACTATAATCCTGCAAGATTATAGTCGGATAATTTTTTGGGCTCACTATTCAAAAATTCAGTTGATTTTTTTTAGTATCACCAACCACAACCCTTACAAGGATCAGACAAACCAATCTGAAGATATAGAGAGGAGAAAAATCCCAAAACCCAAGTTTCAACCCCTCCTGAAACCAAGTACATGGAAAGAGAAAAAATAATTTTATAACTTGAAATGCTCCTTTGAATGAGCAGAAATGTTATCCTTACAGTTCATTGAAAGTCTCTTTGAATACGTGGAGTTAATGCACTTGAAGATTCTTCAAAGCTTGAGAGAACTGATTGATTAGGGATTGGGTATTCATTCAAGAACAGAGAGTACTTTGCTTTCTATCATTTTTTTCTCTTTTTAATCATAAATAAGCCTTCTTCCTTTTATATCTATAGCATTCTCACTCTTCTGGTGATGATTGAAGCTCAGAGAAAGTAAAATTTGATCATTGGAGAGTAGTAACTAGCTATTAGGACTGAAAAAATCTAATTTGGAACGTCCCATCAAAAGGTTGTTGCTGAGTCTTAAGACCTCTTGGTTTGTCTTGAGATGTCTCGTCAAGTTATGAGGCCTCTCGAATTGATCAGGAGAGCTCTTACTTTCAGTTGCATGAGAAATCAGCTTTCTAAAAAAAAATGCTCGCCTGAGATCGAGATGTCTCGATTCTAAACGAGATGTCTCATTGGAACCATGAGATCTCTCGAGAATTCTATGAGATCTCTCGCTCTCAAAGCATAGAAACTGGGTTTCTATTGCCTGAGACTGAAATGTCTTGGTTCTAAATGAGATGTCTTGCTGGAACTGTGAGACCTCTTGAAATATTCGTGAGATTTCTTGAAATCATGCCAGACAATGTTTGGGGCATGCCAGTCCATTCGAGTGCTCTCGAAAAAAATCTGAGACATCTCAGAGACTGCTCCAAGATAATTTTGAGAAAACTTTTACATCAATCAAGGGGATTTGATTTTTACTTTATGTCTTTCTTGTTTTGCTCAAAGAGCTCTCTTTTTTCTAACATTGGAACACTTAAAATAAAATATATTAGTAATCATTTATTTTAATGTTTAGTTATCATCAAAATCATTTAGAAGGTTCAACAATCTCTCCTTTTTTGATGGTGATAAAACATTAAGCAAGCCATAAAAGGAGTGTAAGCAATATTTATATCATGAACTAATGAATGCAAAATTTTTGTGCTAAAGCTCTCCCTTAATGTATGCTCTTATGAAATGAATAGGATTTGAATAATATTCTTTTTGTTTTATATTTGTTCATTTCAATCATTTCATTTTCTAAAAGTCTCTTTTTGTGTATGTTAATTTGAATTGATTATACATTTGTATCTTGGTTTGAATTAATTATACATTTGCATATTTCTCCTTAACATTTTGGTATTATCTATCTCTCTTTTTGTCAGCATCAAAATCACAACAATGAGAGGATCATAAAAGGCAAGAACATAAAAAGGAATGATTTCATTGCAAGATGTAATAATGCATAGATAGAGATGTATGTTGGTTTACAAAAACTGAATCTCATACCAACATACCTAAACCTAAAGTCAAAATCAAAGAGATACTAGACCTAGTCCTCATCAGAGAGAAACTTAATGATGGGTTCAGAGGAAGATTTGGGTCTAGTAGAGGACAAGTGAGGAGCAGGTCTAGAAAAAGATGATGGTCTAGAAGAAGATGATGGTTCAGAAGAGGATGGAGTCTGACTCAAAATCTACCGTAAGATGGAAATAATGACTTCAGCCATGGTGCACTGAAGAATGATGTTTTCTTCAAGTCTCTATACAATTCTGGCATTCTCCAAAATTTCCAATCTTTGGAACAATCCACTAATTTATTGTCTAAGCATTTCTGTCTGACCTTTAGTAGATGTTCTTTGTTCTTCAATGCTTACTAAGAGTTGATGCCTCACGCTGAACAGTATATCCATAAACCTTTTAGATACTTTCTGAACCACTTTTCTACCATCCTTTTAATTAAAAGATCTTGATCAAAAGCTAAGGAAGGTGCTGGTGCAGGACAAGAAGGCACCTGAGGAGAGTATGGAGACCCAAGTTTAGTGAAAGAGGGTCCAACAGTAGATGGTGATGGTGGAGGGGGTGGAGATATATGTTCTTCAGACTCATTTGCAGCATGTTCATCTGCCCTCACCCATCTATCATCCTTTTTTATAAACTTCATCCGATTTAATGTCCCTTCATCGATGAAGTCTGTGTTAGCCAGCTTTTTGAAGTCTTCACCTTCTAGATTAACTTGAAAGTCCTTGAAGATTAAGATGAAGATTATTCCATAGGATAAACAGGCCTTGCTTTTGTTGGCAGTATTCTTCAGTTGTTGAAGCATGAGAGAGAAAAAGTTGATGGGAGTTCCAGTCACCATAAAGAACATGACACCTAGTTCTCTCTTTCCAACCCAGTCATGTCTTCCTATCTTAGGAAAAACTATGTGACTAACTAAAGATTGCAGTAACCTCATCTCAGTCGGCTCGACTGTGTATCCGAGCTAGTCCGTCTGTGTGTCAGCTCCTTATCTTGGTTGATTCTTTTTTTGGCTTTGGTCCTTTGCTGCACCTTGTGTCCCAAATTTTCGAAGCACCTACCAAGCCCCCCAATGTCCTCATACCTGAACCTCAAGTCCGTGCAGGGCTATACGTTGCCTTCATCCTAGAATAACTTCTATCCTAGCCCTAGGACTCACACCTTTTCTAATCTTTCAGAGCCAACATCCTGGTTCCTCTTATGGCCCTCTAAGGCTTGGGAGCACCACACCAAATCCTATAGAGGGCTTGAATGAAAATGCGCATGCGAGCTTTCTAATAGGTATAGTTGGATCCATTGAAAAGAGGTGACCTATTGGTGGATTGCCCTTCGACAAAAGATCCTTTAAGTTATATTGTCATGATCTTTTCCTCTTATAAAAAAAATTAATAATTAATAGAAAATCAAGGCTCTGATACCAATTATTGTCCAGTTAGATAACCTAAGAGGAGGGGGGTGAATTGAATTTTTAAAACTTAATGCAAGTATGTGCAATAAAAAACTATTTGAATACTAGGTGAGTGAGATGTGAGAGCTATGAAAAGTAGGTGACAAGAACACACACAAATAGAATATTTTTATATTGGTTTGGTGCACTCCTAGCACCTATGTCCATTCCCCAAGTAAAACTCTTGAAAATTTTATTATAATCCCTCAAGATTACAATCAGATAGTTTTTCTGGGCTTACTATCCCAAAATCTAGTTGGTTTTCTCTTAGGTTCACCAACCACAGCTTTTACAAATTTTAGACAAGGCAATACAAACCAATATATAGAGAGTAGAATCCCAAATCCTGAGTTTCAGCCACTACTGAAACCTAGTACACGAAAAGAGATAAGAAGTTTGTACAATAAAGAATGCTCCTTGAAGTGAGCTGAGAAGTTGTCGTTACAATTTGTTGATTGCCTTCTTGAATGCTTGAAGTTATTACACTTGAGAACTCTTTAACACTTGAGAGAAATTTTTTTTTGGTTGAAACAAGTTTTGCTCGTTGAAAAATAGGGTGTTCTCACTTTTTCTCTTATTTTTCTTGATGTCCAAAAAATGTTTCCTCTTCTCTTTTATATCTGGTCTATTCCCACCATGCTTGATTTGATTGGAGGGTAGAGACAAGATGAATGGGATCATTAGAGAAGAGAACTAGCCATTGGAGCCAAAAAAGAAGGTCTAGAACTGTCCGTTGAAGTACTGTCATCATGTCTTGAGACCTCTTAGTTTGTCTCGAGATGTCTCATCCGATTTTGAGATCTCTCAGTTTGACCAGGAGATGTCTTGTTCTTAGTCACTCGAAAATCTACTTTCTAAAAAAAATTTATCACCTAAGATCGAGACCACTCGATTTTGAAGGAAACGTCTCACCGGGATCTCGAGACCTCTCGAGATGTCTTGTTCTCAAAGCGTAGAAATGATGTTTCTATCTTCTGAAAAGAAAACATCTCAAGTTTAACTTGAGACCTCTCAAAACTGTACCAGAATCTTGTTTCACCATGCTAGACTCCTTGAGACATCTCGAAAATTTTCAGGAGATGTCTCGAAAATGTTCCAAGGCTATTTTCGAGAAAATTCTTGCTATTAAATAAGAAGATTTGATCTTGATTTGAATTGCACTTTATATCATCCTTATTTTGGTCAAAAAGCTTTTTTTTCTAAATATTTAAATACATGAAATAAAATTTATCAGTAATCATTTGCTTTAATATTTGGTCATCATGAAAATCACTTAAGGGGTTAATAGATGCAGTCTCATTCAAGCAATTGCAATCCTAACAAGTACTGTCTATATCATTGTGATCATGATCACGATACTGAAGAATGCATCCAGCTTAAGAACAAAATTGAGGAGCTAATCAGACGAGGTCGGTTGGATCATTTCCTGTGATGTCGGCCAGAAAGGATAGAAATTGGCCGAGAGCTCTTCCATAGCTAGAACCACCTCAAAGGAAAGAACCATAAGAAGATCGGCCCCCACTTAGGATCATCAATACAATCACTAGGGGACATCGATAGGGGAAGACTAGTGGATCGATAGGATCAACAAAGAAGCAAAGAACTGAAAAATCCATTGCTTTTACTGAAGAAGATACACAATGGATTGAATTTTCATATAATAATATGGTTATAATGACTTTAAATATTGCCAATTATAATATACGCTATGTTTTGATTGATAATGGAAGCTTCGCTAATGCTTTATTTTATGATGCTTTCTCCAAAATGTCTATACCTGATAACTATATGGGATCAATAAACTCTTCATTAGTAGGGTTCATCGGTAATGCTGTATCGATTGAAGGAATAATTACTTTACCAATTGTGGTAGATTGGTTTATAAAATAATCTAAAGCTCAAATCAATTTTTTAGTGGTGAAGGCTCCTTCTGCTTATAATGCAATCCTCGACCGACCTGGGTTGAATGCACTTTGAGTTGTGATATCAACGTATCATTTGAAGATAAAGTTTGCAATAAAATATGAAGTTAGAGAACTTAGAGGAGACCAAGCTCTGGTACGTCATTGTTACATAATTGTCCTACAAGGTGGAAAGCAGCTAGAACTTTGTCTAGTGGATGGACTTGACGTCCGTGATAATCTAATTGAGGAATGAGGGAAACCAATCAACAACCTTGTGACAATCTCTTTGAATGATGGAAATGAGGACCATATAGTCTACATTGGTTCAAATTTGGAAGCCAAGATTAAAAGGTGACTCATCACCTTTCTGTGAAGAAATGCTGATGTCTTTGCTTGGGTTCCAGCAGATATGTCTGGGATCGATGCATAAGTTATGGAGCATTGGCTGGGTGTAGATCCAAAGCATCGGCTCATGAAGCAAAAGAAGCGTAGCTTTGCACAAAAACAATAGAAGGCAATCTGGACGAGGTAGACAATTTCCTCAAGGTCCAGTTTATCTGGGAAGTATCCTATTTAAATTGGATTGCGAATGTAGTTCTCGTCAAGAAGGTGAACGGCAAATAGAGGATGTGGATAGATTTCACCGATCTCAACAAGGCTTGCCCAAAGGATAGCTATCTCCTATCTAGAATTGACTAGCTGGTGGATATAATCTTGGGTCATGAGCTCATCACCTTCATGGATGCTTTCTTGGGCTATAACCAAATTCGGATAGCACTCAAGGATGAAGAGAAAACTGCTTTTATTACTCACCATGATTTTTATTATTACAGGGTTATGCCTTTTGGACTTCAGTATGTAGGTGTGACCTACCAATGCTTGGTGAATAAAATCTTCAAATAGCAGATAGGTCGTAATATGAAAGTTTATATGGGTGACATGCTTGTTAAAAGCCAATCTTCAAAAAATCATATTGCTGACATGGAAGAGACATTTAACACACTTCGGAAGTATAAAATGAAGCTAAATCCGACCAAATATATTTTTGGGATGACTTTAGAAAAGTTCTTGGGATTCATGGTGTCAAGACATGATATCGAGGCAAACCTAGAAAAGATCAGGGCCATTTAGGAGATGACTATTTTCAAGACAATAAAAAAAGTTCAGTGCCTAATAGGAAAGATTGCTGCTTTGAATCACTTCATTTTAAGGTTGGCAGAATGATGCATGCCCTTATTCCAAGTGCTCAAGCAACCAAAGAACTTCTGCTGGATTCCAAAATATCAATAAGCATTTGAGAAATTAAAAAACTATATCAGCTCACCTCCCCTCTTTGCCAAGTCCAAATCTGACGAAGAGTTGTTCTTGTACCTGGTAGTATCTCTTGGGGCCATTGGAGCTATCCTAATTAGAGAAGAGGCAAAAGTTCAGAAGCCAATCAACTATATATGCTAGGTTCTGAGAGATGTAGAAATCAAGTATACTAAATTAGAAAAGCTAACTTATATTTTATTGGTTACGGCAAGAAAACTTCGATCTTATTTTTAGAGGCACACAATAACAATCCTCACAGACCAACCAATAAAGGTAGTTTTTCACCAGCTAGATACTTCTACAAGAATAGCAAAGTGGGTGATTGAGCTCACTAAATTTGACATCAAGTTTTAACCCCGACCATCTATTAAAGCTCAAATACTAATCAATTTTTGGTGGAATGCACTATTCTAGATCTGGTCAAATCTAAACTATAGGAGGTTTGCACTTCTAGTCTGTAGCCAAACTCTCCTGAAAAAAGCAGATCTCCCTGAGGATTTATGGGCATTATATGTTGATGGCTCATCCAATGCTTCTAGAGCAAGTGCAGGCTTAATTCTTATCAATCGAAAAAGAATTATTGTTGAATATGCACTGCATTTTGAGTTTTCTGCAATCAATAATAGAGCAGAATATGAAGCTCTGATCGTAGGATTAAGAATAGCCGAGAAACTGGGGACAGACCATGTGAAAGCCTTCAGTGACTTGTAATTGATGGTAGAACAGGTCAATGGTAGCTATGAAGCTCAAAAGGAAAGTATAAAAAATACTTGGATAAAATAAAAAGTCTAGCTATGACCTTCAGAAGTTTTGACATTCAGCAGATCCCAAGGGCAGAGAATTCTAGGGCCAACCTTTTGTCCAAGTTGGCTGCTCTAGATCTGAATGAATTGCCCAATGAGGTTTTCTTCAAGGTTTTTCAGCACCTGAGTTTGAAAGAAACTCAGGCAATAATGCAAGTGAATCGTGAACCCTGCTGGATCGACCCATTGATTCTATACCTTAAAAATAGCATCCTTCCCACGATCCCAAACAAGCTCGAAAATTGAGAAATCAGGCCCCCGCTATATCTTATATTAAAACAAGCTATATAAGATATTTTATTCCTTGCCACTTCTCAATTGCCTCTGGCCATCCGAAGCCAATTATGTCCTTAGGAAAGTCCATGATGGAGGTCTGGAAATCACCTTGGAGTTAGATCATTGTCCTACAAGTTGCACTGGTAAGGATATTATTGGCCAGGCATGCAATAAGATGCTATTGAGTATATAAAAAAATATGATCGATATCAAAAAAATGCCAATGTTCAAAGGCAACCAGCTTCCTAGCTCATACTCTTAAGTGCCTCATGGTCATTTGCATAATGAAAAATGGATATACTTGGATCCTTTTTCACAGCATCTAGATAGCAAAAATTTTTTCTGGTAGTCATGGACTAGTTCATCAAGTGGATAGAAGCTGAGCTCCTGGCAAAACTCACTGAAGCTAAAGCACAGGACTTAATCTAAAAGTCAATAGTATGTAGGTTTGGCCTACCATGAACTTTGATTACTAACAATGGATGCCAGTTTATAGAAAAAAGGTTTGTTGAATTCTAAAAGGACTTGAATATTTCTCATCATTTTACTTCTATGGCCCATCCTCAAGCGAATGGTGAGGTCGAGGTAACCAACAGGATCCTACTACAAGGGATAAAGGCAAGACTTGAACGGACAAAAGAAATGTAGGTAGATGAGCTTTATCATGTGCTCTGGACTTACAAAACTACACAAAGGTTACCAACTAGGAAAACTCTATTTGCTCTGATCTTTGGGACTGAAGCAGTCATTCCAGTTGAACTTGGACTTTTCTTAGCACGAGTTGAAAGTTTTGATGAATAAAATAATTTGCAGGATCTTAGGATAAATCTTAATCTACTGGAAGAAAAGCAGGAGAAAACCTAAATTTGTATGGCGGCCTACAGGCAAAATGTAGCTCAGTATTATAATTCTAGAGTCAGGAGCAAAACATTTAAGGTTTGAGATTTAGTGCTACATCGAGCAGAGATTTCTTAACCCCAAAATCAAGGCAAGCTTGCTCCAAACTAGGAAGGCCCCTACAAAGTTGAGAAAGTCATCCGACCGGAAACTTACTACATAAATAAGCTTGGAGGAGCTACACTCCCACAACCCTGGAATTTGAAAAACTTATGAATGTATTATCGATAACCACACTTCAATAAAAATTCTTTATTCTTAACAATCTTGTCTCTTGTGCCAATTGAGTTATGGCAATAAATAACCAAGCCGAGCTTTGTTTCTTAATGAAGTAATTCTTGAAGACCTCCAATTCTTAAATAGAAGGTTAACTATATCAGAAATAGGAGGAGGACCTCGTCCTGACATGGATGAAGATTCTTATGAGAGATTGAAGGCCTCTAGTTCTTAAATAGGAGGTTAACTGTGTTAGAAATAGGAGGAGAACCTCATCCTGACATGGGTAAAGACTCTTACAAGGAATTGAAGGTCTTCAATTTTTAAACAAGAGATTAACCACGTCAGAAATAGGAGGGGGACCTCATCCTGATGTGGATAAAGACTCTTATGAGGGATTAAAGGCCTTCGATTCTTATATAGAAGGTTAACCACATCAGGAATAGGAGGAAGATGTCGTCCTGATATGGATGAAGACTCTTATAAGGGATTAAAGGCCTCTGATTCTTAAACAGGAGGTGGACCTTATCCTGACATGAGTGAAGGACCTTACGAGGGATATGAAGGCCTATGGTTCTCAAACAGGAGGTTAACCTCATCTTAATAAGGGTGAAGAGTGCCCTAGAAGAGAGGCCTCCACAACGATCCTTTTGTGCTCCTAGGGAGAGGCCCTTTCAATGGCCCAAAGAAGAGGCCCACTCAATGATCCTTTTGTGCCCCGACAATCTTGTTAGGAACAGGAGGTAGATCTCATCCTAATAAGAATAAAAGCTATCCTAAAGATCTCTAGTTCTTAAACAAGAGGTTAACCATATCAGGAATAGAAAGAGAATCTCATTCTAATATGGGTGAAGACCCTTACGAGGGATTAAAGACCTTCGGTTCTTAAACAGAAGATTAACCACATCAGGAATAGGAGAATCTTGTCCTGATGTGGGTGAAGACCCTTACAAGGGATTGAAAGCCTTCGATTTTTAAACAAGAGGTTAACCATGTTAGGAACAAGAGAAAGACCTCATTCTGACATGGGTGAAGATCCTTATGAGGGATTAAAGGCCTTCGATTCTTAAATAGAAGATTAACCACATTAGGAATAGAAGGAGGATCTCATTCTGACATGGGTGAAGACTTATAAGAGATTGAAGGCCTTCAATTCTTAAATAGAAGGTTAAACTCATCTTAACGAGGGTGAAGAGTGCCCTAGAGGAGAGGCCCCCATAACAATCCTTTTGCGCCCCTAGAAAGAGGCCCTTTTAACGGCCCATAAGGAGAGGCCTATTTAACAGTCCTTTGAAGAAAAAATCCTATTTTTTGGCACAAAATCGTTCAGATCTGATTGGATCTGAAGAAATATTTTAAAAATATTTTTTAAAAATCCTAATAAGATCTAAGATATCTCAGATCTGATCCTAAAGATCTGATATTAAAATAAAACAAAATTAAATCTAATTTAATTTCATTTCTTATTTTGGGTAATTGGATTATCCTGATGATGATCCTGATGCTCCTGAGGTTCTAGATCGAGCCACGCATGTGCCTAGCCTCTACCATAGACCACTCAGGCAAAATCTGGATGTCTTCTTCTTCTGAATCAATGCTCCAAAATTTGGATCTTGATCTGATCTTGAAGTTTTTCAAAACTCTTTTTGAAGAAGCAGCAGTCTTCTTTTTTAGCAGTGCTGCCTTCTTTCAGATCTGGGTGCCAATACTCTTTGGACTTCTCTTGAACTTATGCCCAACTCTTTGGGCATGGAGAGGAGAGAGAGAATCAAAAGGAGGCATGGAAGATAGGAGGGCAGCCTTGCAGCGTGGTGAAGGAAAGAAGCTCTTAAACCCTAGGTATAGATAGGGTTTAAATAGACCTTGCTACGCCATGCAGTGCCACATCATCCTGACCAATCAGAGGCCTTCATTCAATCAGATCCAAATCTGATTGGTGGGATGATATCATCTAATCCAATCAGATGAGAATCCCTCAAAAAACCACATAAATGGTGCCAAAACTGGATAAACCCAAACTATTTGGTGCCCTAGTGTTTGATCATAGCAAAATACCTTGGAGTCTCATCTACATGGGACTCCTGCGTTATCCACATGGGGCTCATGCCTAAGATGGTGTGTGCCCTCTCTCTTTCTTTGTTTAGCAGGGGAACAAGAGCCCTAGGTGCTCTCCAATAAGTGCATGACACATGACCCTTTGTCCAAGTGTCTAGGGTCAATTATTGACCCTTATCCAAAAATAGGAATTGGTACAGGTGTTATCTTAAATCCATCTAATGAATTAGGATAATTCTTTTCTGATCTAAACAAGCTCTAGTTAGACTAAGATAAGGTTTCTGAGTGAGTTCAAATAAATTTGGCTCAATCGAGACGAACTAAAATGATTACAGAAAAAAAATATTAGGCTCAATCATGTGCTAGCATAATTTTCTTGAACCTAATTGGATCTTATCCAAATCAACTGAACTGGATTAGCCCAATTGATAACATCCAAATCTAAATTCTTGTTTATGTGATCCAGGGTTCAGTTTCGTATGGGAATGAGATATGCCATGATCTCAATCATCGACATCATCAAAATATCTTTCGATGGACTAGAACTTTTCTGATTCATATAATTAGAATGATTAATCATTTAAATTATTCTAATTACTCTCAAATCCACCAGTGACACCTAGCAGTATATGGTGGCAATCCATCAGAATCAAAACTGAACCTCTTGATATAGCTACCTATGTGATTGGGTTCTTTTATCTTGAGCTTCGACTGGATTAGGGTTAAGATGAACTCATCAAACCCAACATCCATCATATGAATTAATTATTCGATTCGAGTCCAATATGAAATCCTAATAGAAACTCTTTTTATCATATTCATACTGCCATGGCCATGGATTTATGGACTGGATCTTATGATCATCATAGGGCTACTTTTCATCCATCGAGATAGATAGATCCCCTATTGGTGCAATCCAATTTCTACAATGAACATGCTATAGCCAACATACATCTCAAGATTTTGAATGGCTAGGAGATCGAGTTATGATGTTGTCAAACTATAATACTCTTAAGGTGAACTATCGATGCATCTCAGATCAAAGAACTAGACACACCACTGCAGCATCGAGCCAGTCATCGACAAGAAGATAGACTTTCTTATGACTGCTCGAGGTGGTTATGCTTAGTGCTCTCATTCTCTAATGAGTATCTATACTCTTACTCCAGTGTCTTCACACCATAGACTCAAAACTCATCTATCCTAAGCAAGTGATCGTACATCAATATTTTAGATTGATCATCATCCTTGTGATGATCCTATGGTTGGAAGCTATTTATGAGTTAATTATAAAAACTCATGTCTTAAATTTTCAACTCTTGAAAGTATGAGTTGTCATTTTCATTGACTCAAAGGATGTATCAAGATACTATTTACATAATATGATAGAATAAAAAAATTAATCCTTTATTAATTTAAATCAAAATTATAAAATTATCTTTAGAAGTGTATTATAAGTGTCAGTCAATCTGATTTCTAGGACACACATCTAACAAACTCCCACTTGACCTAAAGCCAATTGGCTACAAATCTAAGTCACATCTTCTATAAGTGGGCTTCGATCTTCTGCTGGCTCAATGGTTTTGTCAGTGGATCCACCGCATTATCTGCGGTATTGATTCTCTTGACCTCGACATATCCCTTCTCGAGGTAATCACGAATGAGGTGGAATTGCCGCTCGATGTGCTTGAATTTCTAGGGAGACCTTGGCTCTTTAGCTAGGGCTATGGCACCATTATTGTTGCAGTACAGAGAGACGGCATTTGATGGCATCACTCCAAGCTTTACGGTAAATTTTTTGTACTAAAATGCCTTCTTTACAGCTTTTGTTGTAGCAATGTATTCTGCTTCCATTGTTGAGTCTGTAATCACTATCTGCTTGAAACTCTTCCAACTGACAGCTCTACCATTGCATATAAACAGACTCTCAGATGTCGATTTTCGATCATCTATGTCGGACATAAAGTCTGAGTCTGTAAATCTCTGAATCTGGAGTTCTCCATTCCCAAAGATTAGAAACATGTCCTTAGTGCTTCTCAAGTACTTAAGGATATATTTTATAGAAGTTCAGTATTCTTCTCCTGAATTCGACTGTTACCTGCTTGTGACACTCACAGCGTGGCCTATATTAGGTCGTGTACATAACATGGCATACATGAGGCTCCCTATTGCAGAAGCATAAGGGATCTTACTTATGCATTTAATTTCCTCAAGTGTGCTAGGTCACATCCTTTTTAAGAGATGAATGCCATGTCTGAAAGGTACTAGACCCTTCTTAGAGTTTTTCATGCTAAACCTCTTTAGCACCTCTATGTACATCTTCTATGAAAGTTCTAGCATCCTATTTGGTCTATCCCTATAGACCTTTATTCTCAATATAAAGGATGCTTCTTCTAGATCTTTCATAAAGAATTTCTTTGACAATCACACTTTGACTGTAGTTAGCATAGGAATATTATTCCCAATTAGGAGGATGTCATCCACGTATAGTATGAGGAAGATAACAGCACTCCCACTGATCTTTTTGAATACACACGGTTCCTTCTTATTTTTAATGAAACCAAACATTTTGATTACATCATTGAAATGAGCATTCCAGCTCTGAGATGCTTGCTTAAGTCCATATATGAATTTTTGTAACTTGCAAACTTTGTGATCTCCATCACTGGATGTGAAACTAAATGGCTGCTCTATATAGATATCTTTCTCAAGATATCCACTTAAGAATATCGTTTTCATGTCCATCTACCATATTTTATAATCAAAATTAGTTGCAACTGCAAGCAATGTGCAGATGGATTTCAGCATGGCTACTGACAAAAAGATATCATGATAGTCAATGCCTTCATGTTGACTATAACCTTTCGCTACAAGCCTTGCTTTGAATGTCTCTATATTTCCATCGACATCTATCTTTCTCTTAAAGATCCATTTACACCCAATAGATACTATACCTTCAGGTGGATCTACCAAGATCCAAACTTGGTTTGAGCGCATTGAGTCAATCTCTGACTTCATTGCCTCTAACCATTTTTTGGAGTCGATATCTGATATCGTCTTGTCATAGATTTTGAGATCATCATCATGAACCCCATTTTTCATGAGGAATATTTTTTTCTACATCCTCTTTAATAGTATCTAAGTATCTTTCAGAAGGATGGAAAATCCTAGTTGATCTACAAGATGGTGGAGGTAGTGTATGGAATGGTTCTAACTTATTTGGTTCTCTAGATTTCTTAGCTCGTTGCTCATCAGAGACTTTCTCATCGAGCCTAATCTATCTTCCGATGCCACCATCTTGAATAAACTATTTTTCAAGAAAAATGGTGTGTCGACTTATAATCACATTATAGTCTTTCGAAAGGTAGAAATAATATCCTAAAGATTTTTTAAGATATCCTGTAAATCGAGCTCTAAAGGACCTAGACTCTAACTTGTCCACATGTTGTTTCTTAACAAGGGCTGGACAACCACAAATTCTGAGGTAACTTAGACTTGATTTCTTATAATGCCATATCTCATATGTTGTGGTGGAAACGATTTTAGAGAAAATCCTATTCAATAGGTAAATTGCTGTCATCAGGCTATGTCCCCAAAGAAATTCAAGAAGGCCCATAAAGCTTATCATGGATCGAACCATATCTAATGGGGTCCAATTTCTCCATTTTGAAATCTCGTTGAGTTGAGGTATTCCAGATAGAGTCAATTAAGAGACTATGCCATTATCCTTAAGACAGTTTAGAAATTTTCTACTAAGGTATTCTCTTCCTCAATCTGATCGAAGAACCTTAATGAATTTTTCTATTTATTTTTTTACTTCAAGTCTGATTTTCTTGAATTTTTCAAAGGCTTTAGACTTATATTGCATCAAATATACATACCCGTACCGAGACATATCATCGGTAAAGATGATGAAGTAGATATAGTTGCCTCTGACCAGCACATCAAATGGCCCACATACATCTGAATGTACTAAGACAAGTAGGTCCATGGCCCTTTCTCCATGTCCTACGAAAGGGAGCTTGGTCATTTTGTCATGAAGATATGATTCATAAATCGGATATAACTCGAAAGTCAATGGACTCAATAGCCCAGATTTCTTCAATTTGTTAATCCTATCTTCGGCTATATGATCTAACCTAAGATGCCATAGATATCTATTATTTAGACTATCCTTAGATCACTTTGATTCTATAGCAATTACGTTTTGCTCGATATTAAAAATAGAAATATTAATATATAACTAGTAGAGATCATTTATAAGAAAACCACTTGTAATTTTATTACTTTCAAAAAGAATATTATAATGGTCCTTAAGAAAACTAATTACATAGCCTTTCTGTACTCAGTATGAAACAAAAATTAAATTTCTGCTTGCTGCAGGCATATAAAAATAGTCTCTAAGTACTAGATCTAATTCTGACGATAGTCGAAGAGGGTATATTTTCACAGTCACAGTAGCAACTCTTACTCTATTTTTGATGCACAGGATCATCTCACCATCCCTTAATCTTCTGCTCTCCTTAAGATCCTGCATAGAAGTGTATAAATGAACACTAGAATCAGAGTCAAGCATCCAACTAGATGTAGAAGAAACCATAAGGTTAGATTCTATAGCAAGCATACCTCTAGAAGGACCTACCTCCTTCTTGTTCTTTAGGCTGGCCAGGTATTAAGGGCAGTTCCACTTTCAGTGGCCATCAACATTACAATGAAAATACTTTTTCTTATCAGCGGTCTTCTTCTTTGGCTTTGCCTTTTTCTTCTTTTCACCATCCACCTTCTGCTTCTTCATGAATTTCTTCTTCTCAAGAGATTTTTTTTTGGAAGAAATCCACTTCACAGCAAATATTGAGCCTTTAGAACCTCTCATAGAAAGCTCAGCAGTGACTAGCATGTTCATTAATTTAGCTAGGGTATATTGCATCTTATGCATATAAAAGTTCATAATGAACTAACCATATGCATCGATCAAGGACTGTAGGATCACATCAATCTGCAAGTCCCTATCCATGATAATACCAAGCTTCTCAAGCTCCTTGATCATTATTAAATAATGATCTTGAACTAACTGTCCAACATGTATCTGAGCTTTAAAAAGTCTATGGAAGACTTGATACTTAGCTATGCGACTTTGCTCACCAAACAACTCTTGCAGGCGAGCCAACATCTGTCGGATAGTCATAATGTTCTCATGTTGGCACTGCAAGTCATCTGACATTGAGCCTAACATATAGTACCTAGCCTTATTATCTTCATCCATCCATCTTTCTAAAGATGCTCTCTATTTAGCAGTTGGATGGGCTTGTATAGTGGGTGGATCCTAGTCCAATACATGAGATAGCTTTTTAGAACCCAAAATAATTTTGTAGTTTCTTAGCCAATCCTTAAAATTAGGTCAACTCAATCTGTGGGTATCTAAGATCTTTGTTAAAGGATTGGATACAGACATGTTTCCTGCATAGAGTCAAAGTTTTTAGTCAGATTTTGTAATTAGACTTGACCAATTAATTTAGGAGTTTCATTTTTAAATAAATTAGGCTCCCACTATTTACTTGGATCCCTACACTCTCTTGACAGAGATACGAAAATTTCTATGATTAATGACTTCTAGTGGATGGTGCGGTCCCACCGACTAGCTCACTATCTCACCTAACAGTTATTGGTGATGGATTGATCGATGAGTGGACAACTCTTGTCCAATGATTTTCTAATCATGATGTACCCAAACCTGGTCCCTAATTCATGAAGCTCACCATGCTCGGAATATTGCTCCACTTCTTAGTTAAGTCAGACCAACCACTTACATGAATTGGATTTTTGATTGAGTCCCTTACCATATCCAGAATATTAAGTCTAACCCATAGCATCCAATATCTAATAGACATGGTTGCATCTTTCCGATGCAATTGAACCACAATATCCAATCGAGAACAATCAACCCCAGAAAGGATCCGCACATCTACAATAGTGAAAGATCTTAGACTTAATATTTTTTTAGAAAGATTTAATTTAGATCTCTTTAAACTTGACTTAGTCATAATAATTATAACTAACCTAGTGGCATGGATTGGCTTGAATTATTAGCCACCTCTAATCAGAACTGGATCAACCTATATGGCTAGGTAAGTGAGACTAGTGGAAGAGATATGCCATTAACTCGAAAAGAATGCATTCGAGTCGAGTAGCTTCCAATTAAAAATTAGTCGATCGTATCTGCCAAACTTACCTTAAACACCAAATTATCAAACCATAATCAATTGGATTAGCCTACAATCCAGGCTTGAACCGTGGAGCCAAAATAGGTCTTGAATTGATCGAGTGACATCTCAATGTGATTCGACCTTGACCTAGACTTAATCCTATTAGGTTGGTCAAATCTAAGCTTTCTTTAATCCTACCTAACCAACTCTTGATTCAGTTTGATCAACTGCTAGACTTAATTGAGCTACCCAAGCCCAAACCCAATTTTATGAAGGTATCTTAGATCTGAAAATTCATAATTTTTAGATATAATTAATTTTATAATCCTAATTTTTAATTAAGTTTGGATTCATTAATAAGACATGTATCAAAATTCTAAGATTTTAGGATCTAGGATTTTGCAGAAAAATAAGTTCTGATTTTTAATTAAGAATGAATGCACAGCACCCCTACATATCATAAGAACTCTCCATCAAATGGAAGGAGAGGATCTTTAAATCCTACTTTGTTCTTATAACCGGACGGCCAAGAGGAACATCTTAATCAAAAATATATATTCTACTACAAAATAAGTTAGATCTAAAACATGTATCTCATATATAATTATTGATCTAACTAATACATGCCTTGCATACATCTCATGTATCATAACTCAATCAACCATGCATACTTTCAGATCTGATATATCACATATTAAATCTAAAATATTAAATTTTAAATTGATCATATCAAAATAAAACTATTTTATAAAACTATTCTATAACTAGTCTAAGTATACATCTTTCATATCTCATATGAATAAATTAAAAATTAAAAACTCTATTTTCTATTTTTTTAGATCTTATTACAATAATTATAATATCAAAAAAATAAAAATAAAATAGATTTAAAATTATATTTAATTAAATTAATAACATGGTTATACTAGACTACACATAGAACTATTCTATTCCTAATCTAGTCATGCATCTCTTGCATTATAGATCTAAATCATATAATTTTTTAATTTTTTAATTTTAGATCTAATCACATCTGATGTGACATCTAAATTTTCTTAATATTAGATCATAAATAAAAATTAAATTAGATCTAAAGAAAAAATCCTATTTTTTGACATAGGATAGTTCAGATCTAATTGGATCTGAAGAAATATTTTAAAAATATTTTCTAAAAATTTTAATTAAATTTGAGATATCTCAAATTTGATCCTAAAGATCTAATATTAAAATAAAATAAAATCTAATTTAATTTTATACCTTATTTTGGATAATTGGATTATCCTGATGATGATCCTAACGCTCCTGAGGTTTTGATCGAGCCACTTACATGCCTGGCCTCTACCGTAGTCCACTCAAGTAGGATCTGGATGTTTTCTCTTTCTAAATCAATGCTCCAAAATTTAGATATTGATTTGATCTTGAAGTTTTTCAAAACTCTTTTTGAAGAAGCAGCGGTCTTCTCTTTCAGCAGTGCTGCCTTCTTCCTGATCTGGATGCCAATACTCTTTGGACTTCTCTTGAACTTGTGCCTAACTCCTTGGGCATGGAGAGGGGAGAGAGGATCAAAGGGAGGCATGGAAGAGAGGAGGGCAGCCTTGCAGCATGGTGAAAGGAAGAAATATTTAAACCCTAAGCGCAGATGGGGTTTAAATATTCCATGCTATGCCATGCAGTGCCACATCATCCCGGTCAATCAGAGACCTTCATTCAATCAGATCTAAATCTGATTGGTGGAATGTGTCATCTAATCCAATCAGATGAGAGTTCCTAAAAAAACCACATAGATGGTGCCAACACTGGATAAACCCAAACTATTTGAAGTCCTAGTGTTTGATCATATCAAAATACCCTAGAGTCCCATCTACATGGGACTCCTGCCTTATCCACATGGGGCGCATGCCTAGGGTGGCATGCACCCTCTCCCTTTCTTTCTTTAGTAGGGGGACAAGAGCCCTAGGTGCTCTCCAATGAGCGCATGACACATGGCCCTTTGTCCAAGTGTCTAGGGTCAATTGTTGACCCTTGTCCAAAAACAGGAATTGGCAGGTGATAGAAATTGATAGATGTTATCTTAAATCTATCTAATAAATTAGGACAACTCTTCTCTGACTTGGACAAGCTCCAGTTAGACTAAGATAAGGTTCCTGAGTGAGTCCAAATAAATTTGGCTCAGTTGAGATGAACCAAAATGATTACAGAAGGAGAATGTTAGGCTCAATCATATGCTAGCATGATTTTCTTAAACCTAATTGGATCTTATTCAAATCAACTAAACTGGGTTAGCCCAATTGATTACATCTAGACCCAAATTCTTGTTTATGTGACCCAGTTGGTTTAGTTCCATATGATAATGAGACATGTCATGATCTCTATCATCGACATCATCGAAACACCTTTCAATAGATCAGAACTCTTTTAATTCATATAATTAGAATGATTAATCATCTATATCATTCTAACTACTCCCAAAATCTATCAGTCACACCTAGCAGTATATGGTGACAATCCATTAGAATCAAAAGCAAACCTCTCTGTGCAGCTACTTATGTGATTGGGTTCTTTTATCTTGAGCCCCGACTAGATTAGGGTTAAGGTGAACTCATCAAACCCAACATCCATCATATGAATTAATCATTCGATTCAAGTTCGATGTGAAATCCTAATAGAAACTCTTTCTATCATATTCACACTACCTTGGCCATGGGCTTATGGACTCGATCTCATGATCATCATAGGGCTGCTCATCATCTACTGAGGTAGATAGATCCTCTATTGGTACAATCCAATTTCTACAATTAACATGCTATAGCCAACATATACCTCAAGATTTCAAATGGCTTGGAGATCGAGTTATAATTTAGTTAAACTATAATACCCTCAAGATGAACTGTCGATGCACCTCAGGTCAAAGAACCAGACACACCACTGTAGCATCGAGTCAGTCATCGATGAGAAGGTAGACTTTTTATGACTACTCGAGGTTGTCACACTTAGTGCCCTCGTTCTCTAACGAGTATCTATACTCTTATTTCGATGTCTCCACACCGTAAACTCAAGACTCATCTATCCTAAGGAAGTGATCGTACATCAATCTTCTAGATTGATTACCATACTCATGATGATCTTATGGCCGAGAGATATTTATGAGTTAATTATGAAAACTCATATCTTAAATTTTTAACTCTTAAAAATATGAATTTTTATTTTCATTTACTCAAAGGATGTGTCACAGATAATATTTATATAATATGATAGAATAAAAAAAAAATAATCCTTTATTAATTTAAGTTAAAATTGTAAAAAAATTTTTAGAAGTGTATTACAAGTGTCAGCCAATCTGGCTTCTAGGGCACACATTTAAGACTCTTTTATGCTCCAACAATCTTGTTAGAAATAGAAAATGGACCTTATCCTAACAAAGATAAAAACTATTATGAAGATCTTTGATTCTTAAATAGGAAGTTAACCACATCAGAAATAGGATAAGAATGTGGATGAAGACCATTATGATGGATTGAAGGCCTTCGATTCTTAAACTGGAGGTTAACCACATCAAAAAAAGATGGATGACCTCATCCTAACATGGGTGAAGACCCTTACGAGGGATTGAAGGCTTTCGATTCTTAAACAGGAGGTTAATCATGTCAAGAGTAGGAGAAGGACCTCGTCCTGATATGGGTGAAGATCTTACAAGAGATTGAAGATCTTCGGTTCTTAAATAGGAGGTTAATCATATTAAAAATAGGAGGAGGATCTCGTCCTAACATGGGTGAAGGACTTCGATTCTTAAATAGAAGATTAACCACATCAGAAATAGAAAGAAGACCTTGTCCTAACGTAAGTAAAGACCCTTACGAAGGATGTGAGGACCATCAACCATCAATAAGAGAATAACCATATTAGGAACAAGAGGAGAATCTCGTCCTAACATGGTTAGAGACTTTTATGAAGGATATGAAAATCCCCAATTTCTAAACTAGGAGAAAGATTTGGAAGACCCTTGTTTATAAACAAGGAGGACATGTCTATGAGATATTAGGTTGGGATCATCATTTCAAAACAACACCAACATCAGACATGCCATAAAAACTAAGAGAACTACAAGCATCTATTCCAAACAAGATATAGAAGAACGATCGAAAGAAGTACAATTTCATTAAGTTGAAGTTCAATATGGAGGTCTCTAAGATCGATTACAAAAAAAAAGAGAGAAGAAAAGAACAAGTACAAAGTCCTATTCAAACTTTGGGCTGCTGGTAACAGCCATTACAAGCGAGAGCTTTAAATTATTCACTTTGCTTTCGAGCTCTTTTCTTGCCTCTAAGCTCTCACCAAGCAGCTTTCAGGCTCTCTTAGTGTCCTCCTTAGCCTCCCTTAATGTCTTTCGTAAAATGGCATATTCAACTTCAGCATCCTTCACTGCATTTTTGTTATAAGTCGTTTGTACCTTCAATTGGAAGAGTTCAGCCCTATTTTTATCGTATACTTCAGTTAAATTGGCCAAATTGTTCTTCAGAGAAGCAACTTCATCTAAATCCCTACTTGAGCTGGCTTGGGCCTTGTCTGCTAATTGCTTTGGAAGTCGGGTTATCTTAGCATTGGACATCTTGAGCTTTCTTTTGAGTTCATCAATTTGCCCACACCAAGCAATTCGGTAGGTGTCATATGCCACCTCAGCATCATGTAGCTATTTTTAGAGGTCGGAAAACTTCTTCAACTAGTTTCAGGCATATTTTTCTTGGCTATGAGTCTAGGTCAAACTATTCTCTAGCTGATTGATCTTTTCTTTTGCCCCTCGGAGCTCGGCCTCAAGAGAGCAAATTCTAGTAGTCGAAGTCCAGGCCCTCTCGCTAGCAAGCTTCTTTGCCTGCTCGAGCTCCTCAGGCAAGTAATATTTCTTGGCAGTATATTCTTTGAAAGTCTATTTGGATGCTTGGCAAAGGTGGTTGATTTCGATTGTGGCCTCTACATAGTTTTTCTTTGATTTTTAAAGCTCGTCTTCTATCTTCTTCAACTTCTTATTGACATGATGAACTTTTTTCCTCAAGTTTTTAATGTGGACCTTCAAGGAAATGCTCTGAGGCAGTGGTGCCACTCCGATCGGAGATTGCACTTGATGATAGTATTTGCAGGTGAAGCTCTGATATATAAGCATATCACAACACATAGGGGTATGACAAAATAAAAAATTTAATTTTATTAACTAAAAATTTTTAAGTACATGAGATGTGAAAGAAAAAAAAGTACAATCAGTGGAGGTCATCAACCTTTGGAGGTGGAGCAGCAAAATTACTTGGTGTGGCCTGAGCAGATGTCGGCCCCTCAGTAAGCGTAGGGGCAAGTTCTATAGGTTCGGGCGGTAGCAGGCTCGACATGAGGAAGGTCAACTCTTGCCGTAGGAGGCTCAGCCTCACCTTCAGAAAAGTCCTCCACTAGAAATTCAAGGTCTAGCTTGGAAAACTTCTCCGTGACCCTCTTCTGGCAAAGCTCAAATTCCTTGCCAAAAGCTTCCTAGGCAAATGCCACCTTGATATATTCCATCTCCTTCAAAGATGTAAAAGACTTAATGGCCCGCTCCCTCTCTGCGCTGACCTCAACTTCAACCTTCTTCCTCTTCTCTTCTTCTAAGGCTAAGGCGGCCTTCAACCCTGCTGATATCTGCTCCACTCTCTTGAGTGCCTCTTGAAGGCATTCAACCTTGGCAGAGTGAGTTTTCCTTAGGCGCTCGACTTCGGCCTTGCCTTCTTTGAACTCTGTCTGCGTAACTTGGGCCTCTGTTATGGCCCTAGAAACTTCAATCTTACGAAGATTAACTACCTCCACATTGTTAGACATGTGTGTCCTAGAAGCTAGAATTGGCTGACACTTGTAATACACTTCTAGGGGCAAAATTATAATTTTGACTATAAATAATAAAATGGGTTATTTTCTATCACAAATGTATATTCAGTGTCTGTGATACATCCCTTGAGTTAGTGATAATGATAATTCATATTTTCAAGAGTTGAAAATTTAAGACATGAATTTTCATTTATTAACTCATAAAATGCTTCTGACCGTAGGATCGTCATGAGGATGGTGATTGATCCGGAAGGTTAGTGTACAATCGCTTTTTTATAGTAGATGAGTCTTGAGTCTATGATGTAGAGATACCAGAGCGAGAATACAGATACTCATTAGAGAATCAGGACACTGAGCGTGACCACCTCGAGTAGTCATAAGAAAGCCTACCTTCTCATCGATGATTGACTCGAAGCTGCAGTGGTGTGTCTGGTTCTTTGACCTGAGGTGCATCGATAGTTCACCTTGAGGGTGTTATAGTTTGACTATACCATGACTCGGTCTCCTAGCCATTCAAAATTTTGAGGTATATGTTGTCTATAATATGTTCATTGTAGGAATTGAATTGCACCAAGAGGAAATCTATCTACCTCAGTAGAAGAAGAGCAGTCCTATGATGATCATGAGAATTAAGTCCATAAGCCCATGGCCATGGTAGAGAGTGAAATAATAGAAAGAGTTTCTATTAAGGTTTTCACATCGAACTTGAATCGAATGATTAAATCATATGATAGAAATTAGGATTTGACGAGTTCACCTTAACCCTAATCTGATCGGGGCTCAAGATAGAAGAACTTAATCACATAAGTAACTACATTGAGAGGTTCATTTTCCGTTATGATGGGTTGCCACCGTATACTGCTAGGTGTCACTAGTAAATTTTGGAAGCAATTAGAATAATTTAGATGATCGATCATTCCAGTTGTCTAAATTAGAAGAGTTCTGATCCATCGAAAGGAGTTTTGATGATGTCAATGATGGAGATCATGACATATCCCATTACCATACAGAACTGAACCTAACTGGATCACACAAATAAGAATTTGGATCTTGATATTATCAATTAGACTAATCCAGTACAATTGATTTAAATTAGATTTAATTAGGTTCAAAAAAATCGTGCTAGCACACGATTGAACCTAACGTTCTCCTTTTATTATCATTAAAAGTTATCTCGACTGAGCCAAATATATTTGTGCTCACTCAGATACCTTTACTTGGTCTGATTGAAGCTTGTCAAGGTTAGAAAAGGATTATCTTAATTTATGAAATAAATTTGAGACAACACCTGCCATTTTTCATCACCTGCTAATTCTTGTCCTTTGACTTTGGTCAAACGTTGACTTTTGACCCTTGGACATCTGCCATGTATCATGCACTTATTGGAGAGTAGATAGGGGCTTATCCCCTTACTAAAATTTAGAAAGGAGGGGGTGCATGCCTAGGATGGTGTGCATCCATGAATAGGGACGCTTGGAGTCTCATATGGATGGGACTCCAGGTTGCTTCTTGGATTCTACTTAGGTGACCCTTACCAATAGACTTTGACCAATCTTAGGCATCATCTAAGGATGAATTTGTAGGGCTCTCATCTAATTGGATCAGGTGATATCATCCCATCAATCAGATTTGGATCTGATTGCATGAAGCAATATGATTGGCCGGGATGATGTGGCACTACATGGCATAGCAGGGTCTATAAATAAACCTTGTCTGCGCCCAACTTTGATAGAGTTTCTCTTAGCCCATGCCCCAAGGCTGCCCCTCTCCCTCCTCTATGCCATCTTCTAATCCTCTCTCTCCTCTCATGCCCAAAGAAAGTTGGACTTCAGTTTGGTGCGATCTAGGTAAGAAAGAGCTGACGAGAAAGAAAAAAGGCAGCACTGCTGTAGAGACGACTGCTGATCTTCAGAAGGAGTTTTAAAGATTCTCCAAATGAGATCCAGATCTAATTTTTAGAGAAGTGATAAAGAAAGAAAATATCTCTAGATTCAGTTTGAGTGGATACCGACAGAGGCTAGACCTTACATGGCTAGATCTAGAACCTTAGGCAATCAGCAGGATCATCAAAGGATAATCGGATTACCCATATCAAGATATAAATTAAATTAGATTTAATTTATTTTATTTTTATTTATTAGATCTATAAAATTAGATCTGAAATATCTTAGATCTGATATGGATGCTTGAAAATTTTTTTTAAAATATCTCTCTTGATCCGATCAGATCTGAACGAACCTGATCCGAAAAATCAGGATTTTCCCTTCAACTGGTATCATAGCCAAGTTCAATAAAAATTATTTAGATCTAATTTTTAATTTATTTTGATCTAATAATTAGTGATTTCAGATGTCACATGAGATGTGATTAGATCTAAAATCAAAAAAATTAAAATTAAATAATATAGATCTAAGTTCTACAATATGCATGACTAGTTGTAAAATAGAATAGTTCTATACATAGTTTTGCATGATCATTATTTATTTTGATTAAATTATGATTTTATATCTATTTATTTTTTATTTTTTAATAATTATAAATATTATAATAATATCTAAAAATAAAAAATAAAATTATTTAATTTTTAGATCATATGAGACATGATGATTGCATGTCTAGATTAGTTGTAGAATAGTTCTATATAGTTCTCTAGATTAGAATTTATTTTGATGTAATCAATTTAAATCTAATTTTTTAGATAATTATGAGATAATTTAGATCTGAAAAATATGCATGCATGATACATGAGATGTATACAAAATATGTATTAAGTTAGATCAAATTTTATATATGAGATATATGATGTAGATCTAACTAGTTTTATAGATTTATATTTTTGATTAAGGCGTTCCCCTTGGCCGTCCGATCATAAAAATAAAGTAAGGTTTAAATGCCCTCTCCTTTCATTCGATGGGGTGTTCTTATGATGTGTAAGGGTACTGCGCATTCATCCTTAATCAGAAATTAAGAACTTACTTTCTACAAAATCCTAGATCCTGAAATTCTAGCATTTTATTTACATGTTTTATTTATGAATCCTAAACTTAATTAAGAATTAAGATTATAAAATATTAATTAGATCTAAGATATATTCATAATATTAGGTTTGGACTTGGGTAGCTCAATTAGGTCTAAGCGGTTAATCAAACTGAATCAAGAATTGGTTAGATGGGATCAACAGTGCTTAAATTGACTAACCTGATAGAATTAAGTCTCAGTTAAAATCGAGTCACGTGAGTGATCGATCAAGCTAAGACCTAATTAGGCTCAGTGGTTAGAGTCTAAATTGTAGGCTAATCCGATTGGTTCTAGCTCAATAATTTGGTGTTTAAGGTAAGTCTGGCAGATACGACCAACTTATTTTTAATTAGGAGTTACTCGACTCGAATGCATTCTTGTCGAGTTAATGGCATATCCTTTCCACCGGTCTCACTTATCTGACCATGTTTGTTGGCTCAATTCTGATCTGAGATGGTCAATAATCCAAGCTAACCCATGCCACTAGATTAGTCATAATGGTTATGACTATGTCAAGTCTAGTTTAATGAAATCTAAATCAAATCTTCCTAAGAAAAGATTAAGTCTAAGGTCTTCCATCATTGTAGATGTGCGAGCCCTTTCCAGGATTGATTGTTTTCGGTTGGTTATAGTGGCTCAGTTGTACCGAAAAGATGCAATCATGTCGATTAGGCATCGGATGCTATGGGCTGGAGGATGGATTGGGCTTAATATTTTAGATACGGTGAGAGACTCAATTAGGAATCCAATCTGTACAAATGATGGGTCTGACTTAACTAAGGAGTGGATCAATATTTTGGGCATGATGAGATTCAAGAATTAGAGATCAAGTTTGGGCACACCATGATTAGAGAATCATTGAACAAGAGTTATTCACTCATTGGCTAATCCATCATCATTAACTGTTAGATGCGATGATGAGTCAGTGGGTGGGACTACACCACCCACTAGAAATCATTAATCATGAAGATTTTCGTATCTCTACAGAGAGAGTATAGGGATCCAAAAAAATAGTGAGAGCTAATTTATTTAAAAATAAAATTTTTAAATAAATTGATTAAGTCTTAATTACAATATCTAACTAGAAACTTTGATTCTCTATAGAAAAATGTCTGCATTGAACCCATTAGCACGAATCCTGGACACCCATAGACTGATCAGACCAAATTACAAGGATTGGCTTCAAAACTTTAAAATCATTTTGGGTTTTGAGAAGTTAACTCATATATTGGATCAGGACCCTCCCACCTTACCAGTCCGTCCATCCGTTGAACAAAGAGCATCTCTAGATAAGTGGACAGACGAAGATAATAAGGCCAGATATTACATATTAGGCTCAATGTCTAATGAACTTCAGCACCAACATGAAGATATCAGAACTGCTCACCAAATATTGGCTCACCTACAAGAGATGTTTGGTGAACAGAGTCGTGCAGCCAAGTATCAAGTCACTAAATGACTTTTCAAGGCTAAGATGCATGATGGGCAATCAGTCCAAGATCATTGTCTGATGATAATCAAGAATTTGGAAGAGCTTGAGAAGCTCAGAGTGAGATTGGACTTGGATCTAAAGAATGATATAATTCTACAATCTTTGATTGATGCGTATAGACAGTTCATCATGAACTACTATACGCATAAACTTCAAAATTTCTTGACCGAACTTATGAACATGCTGGTTACCACTAAGCTTTCCATGAAAGGTTCTAAAGGTTCAGTGCTTGCTATGGAATAAACTTCTTCCAAGAGAATATCTTTTGGAAAGAAGGAAAAGTCTACGAAAAAGTAGAAGATGGAAGGAGGAAAGAAGAAAAGGCAGAGCTGAAGAAGAAGGCCACTGACAAAGGAAAGTATTTTCATTGCAATAATGATGACCACTGGAAGTAGAATTGCCCTACTTATCTGGCCACTCTAAAGAAGGAGGCAGGTTCTTTTGGAGGTATGCTCGTTATTGAGTCTAACCTTATGGTTTCTTCTATATCCAGTTGGGTGCTTGACTTTAGTTCTAGTGCTCACTTGTGCACTTCTATGCAGGATCTTGAGGATAGCAGGAGGTTGAGGGATGGTGAGATGATCATACGCATCGAAAATAGAGCAAGAGTTGTTACCATAGTCATGGGAACATACCCTCTTCAACTACCATCTGGTTTAGACTTAGTGTTAAAAGACTGTTATTATGTGCCTGCAGCAAGCAGGAATTTAATTTCTATTTTTTGCCTTACATTAGAAGGCTATGTAATTAGTTTTCTTAAGGATCATTGTAATATTCTTTATGAAAGAAATAAAATTGCAAGTAATTTTCTTATTAACGATCTTTATCAGTTACATATTGATGTATCTATTTTTAATATTGAGCAAAATGTGAATACCATAAAATGACCTAGGGATAGTCCAAATGATAGGTATCTATGGCACCTAAGACTAGGTCATATAGCAGAAGATAGGGTTAATAAATTGGAGAAAACTGGGCTATTAAGTCTATTGACTTTTGAGTCATATTCAATTTGTGAATCTTATCTTCATGGCAAAATGACTAAGCTCTCTTTTGTAGGATATAAGAAAAGTGCCACAAATCTTCTTATCCTAGTACATACTGATGTGTGCAGTCCATTTGATGTGCCAGCTAGAAACAACTTTGTCTACTTCATAACCTTTACCGATGATTTATCTACGTATGGGTATGTGTATCTTATGAGACACAAGTCTGAAGCTTTTGAAAAGTTCAAAGAATTCAGACATGAAGTAGAAAAGCAAACAGAAAACTCATTAAGATTCTTCAATCAGATCGAGAAGGTGAATACCTTAGTCAAAAATTCCTGAACTATCTCAAAAAAAATGGCATAGTCTCTCAATGGACTCCACTTGGAATACCTCAACTCAATGGAGTTTTAGAATAGAGGAACTGAATCCTATTAGATATGGTTCGATCCATGATGAGCTTTACGGACCTCCCTGATTTTTTTTGGAGATACTGTTTGTTAACTGCAACATACTGAATAGGGTTTCTTCTAAAATCATTCCTACCACACCGTATAAGATATGGCATGGTAAGAAATCAAGTCTAAGTCATCTCAGAATTTAGGATTGTCCAGCTCATGTCAAAAGACAATAAGCGAACAAGTTAGACTTTAGATCCTTTAGAGCTTGATTTATAGGATATCCTAAAGAGTCATTAGAATATTATTTCTACATTCCAAAAGATCACAATATGATTGTGAGTTGACATGCCATCTTTCTTGAAAAATAGTTTATTCAAGATAGTGGCATTGGAAAGTAGATCAAGCTCGAGGAGAAAGTCTCACAAAAGCAACGAGCTAAGGATCAAATGGAACCAAATCAGGTTAAGCCAATCCATTCACTACCTCCTCTACCTCATAGATCGAAAAGGATTTTTCATTCTCCTGAGAGGTACTTAGGTACTATTTTAGAGGAAGTAGAGAAAATATTCCTCATAGGTAATGAGGTTCATGGTGATGATCCCAAAACCTATGATGAGGTGATATCGGATATCGACTCCGAAAAATGGTTAGAGACAATGAAGTCAGAAATTGACTCAATGCACTCAAACTAAGTCTGGACCTTGGTAGATCCACCAGAAAGTATAGTAAGTATTGGATGTAAATGGATCTACAAGAGAAAGATTGGTGCAGATAAAAATATGGAGATATTCAAAGCTAGACTAGTGGCAAAAGGTTATAGTCAATGCGAAGGCATTGACTATCAAGATATCTTTTCGTCAGTAGCTATGCTTAAATCCATCTACACATTGCTTGCTGTTGCAGCCTATTTTGATTATAAAATATGATAAATGGATGTGAAAATGATATTCTTAAATGGATATCTTGAGGAAGATATCTATATGGAACAGTCGCTAGGTTTCACATCTGATGATGGAGATCACAAGGTATGCAAGTTGCAAAGATCCATATATAGACTTAAGCAAGCATCTCGGAGCTGGAATACTCATTTTATTGATGTGATCAAATTATTTGGTTTCATCAAGAACGAGGAGGAGCCATGTGTCTTCAAAAAGGTCAGTGGGAGCACTGTTGTCTTTCTCGTATTGTATGTAGATGACATCCTCCTTATTGGAAATGATATTCCTATGTTGACCATAGTTAAAATATGGTTATTTAAAGAATTCTCCATGAAAGACCTAGGAGAAGCATCCTTTATTCTGAAAATTAAGGTCTATAGAGATATACTGAATAGGATGCTAGGACTTTCACAGCAAATATACATAGAAGAAGTGCTAAAGAGGTTTAGCATGGAAAACTCTAAGAGGGGTTTGGTACCCTTCAGACATGGCATTCATCTTTCCAAGAAGATGTGCTTAGCACATATGAGGAAATAGAATGCATGAGCAAGATCCCTTATGCTTCAGCAATAGGGAGCCTCATGTAGCCCATGCTGTGAGTGTCACGAGTAGATATCAGTCGAATCTAGATGAAGAACACTAGACTTCTGTGAAATGTATCCTTAAGTACTTGAGAAGAACTAAGGATATGTTGTTAGTCTTTGGTAATGGAGAACTCCAAGTCCAGGGATATACAGATTCAAATTTTATGTCTGATGTAGATGATCGAAAGTCGACATCTAGGAGTCTGTTTGTGTGCAATGGTGGAGCTGTCAGTTGGAAAAGTTTCAAGCAGACAGTAATAGCAGATTCCACCATGGAAGTAGAATACATCGCTATGTCAAAAACTATAAAAGAGGTAATCTGGTACAATAAGTTTGCCATAGAAATCGGAGTGATGCCATCAGATGCCATTCCTCTGTACTGTGACAACAATGGCACCATAGCCCTTGCTAAGGAGCCAAGGTCTCACCAAAAATTCAAGCACATCGAGCGGTGATACCACCTCATCCACGAATACCTCGAGAAGGGTTACGTCGAGGTCAAGAGAGTCGAGTCCGTAGATAATGCGGCAGATCCGCTTACAAAGCCATTGGGCCAGTAGAAGATCGAAGCCCACCTTTAGAAGATGGGACTTAGATTTATAGCCAATTGGCTTTAGGTCAAGTAAAAGTTTGTTAGATATGTGTGCCTTAGAAGTCAGAATTGGCTGACATTTGTAATACACTTCTAAGGACAAAATTATAATTTTGACTATAAATAATAAAATGGATTATTTTCTATCACAAATGTGTATTTAGTGTCTGTGATACATTCCTTAAGCTAATGATAATGATATTTCATATTTTCAAGAGTTGAAAATTTAAGACATGAATTTTCATTTATTAACTCATAAAATGCTCCTGACTGTAGGATCATCATGAGGATGGTGATTGATCCAAAAGATTAGTGTATAATCGCTTCTTTATAGTAGATGAGTCTTGAGTCTGTGGTGTAGAGACACCAGAGCGAGAGTATAGATACTTGTTAGAGAATGAGGGCACTAAGCATGACCACCTCGAGTAGTCATAAGAAAGCCTACCTTCTCGTCGATGACTGACTCGAAGCTGCAGTGGTGTGTCTGGTTCTTTGACCTGAGGTGCATCAGCGGTTCACCTTGAGGGTGTTATAGTTTGACTACATCATGACCCGATCTTCTAGCCATTCAAAATTCTGAGGTGTATGTTGGCTATAACATGTTCATTGTAGGAATTGGATTGCACCAAGAGGAAATCTATCTACCTCGATAGAAGAGGAGTAGCCCTATGATGATCATGAGAATCAAGTTCATAAGCCCATGGCCATGGTAGAGAGTGAAATAATAGAAAGAGTTTCTATTAAGATTTTCACATCGGACTTGAATCAAATGATTAAATCATATGATAGAAATTAGGGTTTACGAGTTCATCTTAACCCTAATTTGATCGAGACTCAAAATAAAAGAACTTAATCACACAAGTAACTGCATCGAGAGGTTCATTTTCAGTTTTGATGGATTGCCACCATCTATTGCTAGGTATCACTAGTGGATTTTGGGAGTAATTAGAATGATTTAGATGATCGATCATTCCAGTTGTCTGAATCAGAAGAGTTTTGATTCATCGAAAGGAGTTTTGATGATATCGATGATGGAGATCATCACATATCCCATTATTATATAGAACTGAACCTAACTGGGTCACACAAATAAAGATTTGGATCTAGATATCATCAATTGGACTAATCCAGTTTAATTGATTTGAATTAGATTCAATTAGGTTCAAGAAAATCTTTCTAGCATATGATTGAACCTAACATTCTTCTTTTATTATCATTAAAAGTTGTCTCGACTGAGCCAAATATATTTGTGCTCACTCAGGTACCTTTACTTGGTCTGACTGGAGCTTATCCAGGTTAGAAAAGGATTATCTTAATTTATGAGATAAATTTGAGACAATATCTGCCATTTTTTGTCACCTGCTAATTCTTATCTTTTGACTTTGGTCAAACGTTGACCTTTGATCCTTGGATATTTGTCCATGTATCATGCACTTATTGAAGAGTAGATAGGGGCTCGTCCCCTTACTGAAATTTGAAAAAGAGGGGGTGCACACCTAGGATGGCGTGTGCCCATGGATAGGGACACCTGGAGTCCCATATGGATGGAACTTCAGGTTGCTTCTTGGATTCTACTTAGGTGACCCTTACCAATAGACTTTTACCAATCTTAGGCACCATCTAAGGATGAATTTATGGGGCTCTCATCTGATTGGATCAGATGATGTCATCCTATCAATCAGATTTAGATCTGATTACATGAAGCAACATGATTGGCCAGGATGATGTGGCACTGCATGGCACAATAGGGTCTATAAATAAACCCTATTTGTGCCCAACTTTGATAGAGTTTCTCTTAGCCCATGCCCCAAGGCTGTCCCTCTTCCTCCTCCATGCCATCTTTTGATCCTCTCTCTCCTCTGACGCTCAAAGGAAGTTGGACTCTAGTTTGGTGCAATCTAGGCAAGAAAGAGCTGACGAGAAAGGAAGAAGGCAGCACTGCTGTAGAGACGACTGCTGATCTTCAGAAAGAGTTTTGAAGATTCTCTAAATCAGATCCAAATCTAATTTTTGGAGATGTGATAAAGAAGAAGATCTCTAGATCCAGCCCGAGTGGATATCGATAGAGGCCAGACGCTTGCGTGGCTAGATTCAGAACCTCAGACAATCAGCAGGATCATCAAAGGATAATCGGATTATCCACATCAAGATATAAATTAAATTAGATTTAATTTAATTTATTTTTATTTATTAGATCTATAAAATTAGATCTAAAATATTTCAGATCTTATATGGATACTTAAGAGAAATTTTTGAAATATCTCTCTTGATCCGATCAGATCTGAACGAACCTGATCCAAAAAATTAGGATTTTCCCTTCACACATTAGCGAAGAGGTGGTGTCTCAGCCACAAATGGTAAAGTACAAGTTATTATTGAGAAACACACATATATTCAGCCAAGTATGAAAGAAAAGAGCAGTTATCTCATTGAAGGCCATGAAGCAGTCTTTCTTTCTTTCTTGGTCATCGGCCTAAAGGATCTTCTCAATAATATCTGGGATGATGGACAATAAATGATAAAAAGATAATCAAGAAAAGAGTTCACCTGACTTAATATATTTTTGGTCTCGGTCTGGACTTTAATTGTTCTTTATTCATGGATTTATAGTTCTTCCCCTAACTTAATCTTGAAAAAAAGATAAACTAAAAAGAAAAAGAAAATACAAAAGAAAAAGCTGGGTTGCCTCCCAGTAAGCGCTAAATTTAACGTCTTTAGCTAGACCCTATAAAGGAGTTTTAGGTATAATCAATTTTAGTACATCCTTTAGGGTTTCAAAAAGATAAAGCTAATTAGGAGGTCTTGTCATCATGGCAGAAAAATATTCATGATATGCTTTACGATGATTAGATTTAGCCCTGATCAATAAAGTATATAGAGCAAGCATGTTATACCAAAATTTAAGATTATCATAGTTTTTATAACCAGAAAGAAATTGTGTTTGTTGGGTTGAGATTAGGAATGGTATTATTTGAATTTCTTTAACTATAATCTGATCTACCCTACCCTCTTTCTTAGGTTTGATATAACTAGGCATCAACTCTTCGTGATCCAAGGTACGATACTTTTTTTAAATTAATTTTAATTTTGCCTCCATACTCGTTTTAATATTATAGATAAATTTTGGAGGCTATCCTCAAAAGTACTGCCAAATATAAAAAAAATTATTCTTAAAATTGTTATCTCTCATATCAGCAATATCCCATTCGATAGCTTCTTTATGTGTGATTAGAACATCTATAAGTTAGTATTCATGGGTAGGTATCACTGGTAGGATGGGAAGTATTTTTAATTCTAGAGCAGTTGGTGGTTCTAACAAGGGTGCTATTGGTGGACTAGGTGGTTGCTCAAGTTTTTCAATATAATATGGAATAGTTTTAGGATAGGGTGTATTTACTTGGTTATTAACTTTTATATTATATCCATCGTCATCAAAATCATCCACCTCATAATGGGCCAAATAGAGATTTAACAAATCCTAGGGAACAATTGTGGGTGATGCTTCCTCTATTATGTTATTTACTTATGGTTCTTGGAAAGTCTCTTTTAATTCCATCATCACATCAGTTTGTCTTGCCTTTCCAGTAAAAGAATTGAGTGATTCTAAGGCACTTGGGAATTGGTCCATATATAAGTAAGATGATGAAATTGGTTCATCCCACCATTCTTGTTCTTTTCTATATATTTTTGCCTCAATTATATAGTCTAAGAGGGTTTTTTTAGTTTTGCAGGATTATTTTATGACCATTTTATTTTTGAGAGATTTAATTGATTATTTAGAAAAATTTATTAGGATATTAAAATTTTTAGTTTGATATGGTTCTTCAGGGTTACTCTCGGGTTGATTAGGCAACTCACTTTCCTTCTATTGATTGAATGTAAGCCTCCACTCCTTTTGTTCTTTAACGGTTTGTATAAGGTCATTTTGTGACTTTATCATGCTTTCTAAGCATTTTTCTAAGGAATTAAGTAGGGCATATCATAATGTGCATCCATAAAAGTGGGTCTTTGTGATACCGAGATAATCACTAGTTGTGATTACCATGAAAAATCTGGTTGAGTCCCCCATCCAAGATTAAAGGTATGATTATTTTCTGGTCTATAGGCCATTTGGGTTTGATCTTGATAATCTTGCTTATACATATACTCAGGAAATTAGTTTGGGCATCTTCTGGCAAAGTGGGTGGGACTCGAACAAATTGTACAAACTTATTGTGCAGGAAGAAAGATGAATATGAAGGATTTCTATTGGCTTCTAGATGATCTATTATATGGGATAGATCAACATATATACTATCTAAATCCATCTCTAATTGTTTATTTGTTTTGTTTTAATTAGTTTTAAAGAATAAGAAAAGAGATGAGGAGAGAAAATTCTAAAGATGAGAGCCCTAAAAAGTTCTAGATCTAGATATGATAGACAAGAATATTTTAATTAGAATTTAAATTATAATAGCAAATAAGTTAAGCAAGCATGGACTCTCTATCCTAGGGTTTACCTAGATTTAGACAGCTCTTAACTGCCAAAGTTATCTTCAAGCCCTTCAGGTAAAGAATCAGCTACTCAACTGGCCAGATAAGTATAAGGTAGGTGGGAGTTCCTCTGTTACTTTTCTTAGACACCATTTATCTTAGCTAGATAAGCTAATGGAACCAATTAAGTAACCACCTTCCTTTGGGATGCAGTTCCTGAACTACTTGCCTAGATACTAATCGAACTGACTAACCCTAATCTGGTCCAACTCTTAGGGTCTCTTATCATATTAAGCTTGAATATCCTTAGGAGCCAATGTCTAATTGATTTTAAATTATGATCTAAGTCAATGCAATATAAAGGATGGTGGTTTATGGGCTAAGAAAAGATGATCAAATCTCTATCTTATCTTGTTTAATGGATTGTGCCATTAAAGTATATTATGAATATGCAATGCAAACAAAACAAGATGTCCAAATATGTTAAAAATTAATTTTATGTTATGTTTTTAGTTTTACTAAATTAATTAAATGTTATGAGATGTCAGTAATTTTTTTAGGGTTTATGATTTTGTCTTTTTATAAGTGTATTTTAAGTTTTTGATTTATTTAGTTTTGCAAAGAAAGTAAATTCAAGTGATTAAATCTAAAAGCAATAAATTAATCTAAATTATATGAAGCAAAAAAAATCAATTATGAAGGATAATAATTAACTAAATAAAATTAAAGAACAATAAATTTTTTTTTTATTTTTTATTTTTAAATTAATTAATTAATTAATTTTTAATTAATTTAAGCAACCGTGCTATAATTTTCAGCAACGGTGCCAAAAATTTGATTGCTTATCGTTAGAGCATTAAATAATAATTAAACTCAATTTTACTATTTAGTAGGACAGTTGGAGAGTCGGATGTCGATTTTCTTGGGGATTGAAGGCTGAGTTGCATTTAATTTAATTAAAAAAAATAAAATTTTAATTAATTTATAAAGCAAAAATTTAAAGAAGTAGATTAAAAAATATTAATTTAAAATTTTAGTAAATTAAATAAAAGAAAGCAAGTAATTGATTAATTAGGATTTCGGGATTAAGAAAAGATAGAGAAAATTGTTTAGGGATTCAGTTCCATCTTCTAATATTCAAATCTATAATTAATTTATGCAATCCTTTTATTGTCAACATACAATCTTATAAAATATATGTTCCTTTGATCTGATCCTAATATAATCTATTCTACCAAGCATGAACCATATCTAACACGATCATGATCCATCTCACAGACATGGACTATTTAGATCATGCAATCAAAGAACATAAATATAATTCATATTTAATTCCTACAATTCATCCTAATATGAGTATAAGCCATATCTATCTGCGATCATGATCTGTCTCCTTAGATATAAATTATAAAAAAAATAAATATTAAAATATAAATCTTATAATTTATTCTAATTTAAGTATAAATCGTATCTTTTCACGATCATAATCTGTCTCTTTAGCTATAAATTATCAGAACATTAAAGTATAGAATAAGAAAGATATGTAAAAGATGAAAAAATTTTATTACTCAATAAAATCAGAGTTTGAATCATAAACTCTTATGCTTGTAAGACTTTTCTTACTTCTCTAGATATAAGACTATTAGCCATATATGAATTTGATCTTGCTAGCTTTTGACATCATAAAATTTTTTAGATAAAAAAAAAAAAGAGAGAGAGAGAGAGAGAAGGGAAGAGCCTGTGGGATTATTTTCCCTACAGGGAGGGCTGGCCTCGAATGTCCCGGTTTAAGGGTTTTAAGTAGAAAGATGTTGGGAGAATCCTATTAAAAGGGGGAGTGTGAAGTTTGTTTTAGAGTAGAACTTGTCCGCTGAATTTGGGCTGAACAGCCGAAGCCTCCTACGTCACGCGAAACTCTGGTGCAGACCGGTCTTTTGAGCCGAGCGAATTGCGCACACTATTTCGTGCGGGAAGAAATCTAGAAGTCTTGGGCTGCATGAAGCTATTGTACGCTTGCTCGAACCCATGACGACCCGCTGTGTGCCGCCAGACCTATTTCCGTGTCCGCTTCCTTTGCCATGGGCTTGTACCAAAGCTAACCAAATTAAAAGAACAGGGCATTTAATGCTTATTGGCCTTTGATCCTTTAACACTTCAAAACCAACGCACCACCAGCCACCTTCTTTAATTTAATGTATATCAACAGATCCCACTCCTAATTAATGCCCTCATAGCAAATTTTATAAATATATATATTTTAAATTTTTGATATATCCATTTGGTATCATTTTTTTTTTCATATACTTATTCAAATTTTAATTTAATTTTAATTTTTATTAAATTTAATTCATTTGAACCCATAAAACGAGCTTTTCATATTAATAAACTTTTTTTCTATAAAATATTTATAAAAATATCAATTCTTTTAAATAAATATTAAATTAATATATATTTTAATATTTTTATTTAATAAATTATGATAATTATCAATGCAACCCTCCATCAAAAGTTGATTGACCTTCCAGTCGTTGAGAAAACCTCAGCTCGGACCAGCATTATTGCTGCCAGATTCTTCAGAATTTTTTTGGACCTTTTTGGCAACTATTTTCTTTCTCCACTTCTCTACCTTCTTCTCGGAAGGTATGGAAATAGCTATCTCGATGGACGAGGTCAAGCTCGGTGAGGGTGCTACAACCTCTAGGATGGGAGCCGTTTGGGCTGGTGGTCGAGCTTAGATCTCCAATCTTGGCTCATTTTGATGTCCCCCATGTAGAAAATGGTACAAGGTTAGAGCATGCATTTTTGAAATTTTATTCGAATTAATCATAGCAGAAGCAAAAATTAATCTACTATTAATTCTAAGCATACTATGATCAGATCAATAAATCCTACTCAGGATCTAGACATACTAATATGTATTAGAAAATTTAAATGCGATTGATTAGCAAATCATATTTACTGATTGACTTGTATTCATAACATAATACCTATGCGTGGGCAGATGATCTATGCAATCCAAATTCATAGGAAGAAGCTCTTGTGTGATGCTATAACTGCACAATTGTTTGGCCTCTACGGTGAGTCCACACGAAGCTCCTGATGCCGACTAGCTCCATCGAAGTGCTAGCTCCTCACTGGAGCCTTCGACGATTGATCTCGATCAATCCAATCGATCACCTTCTTTTTATCTCCCAGATACTCCAAAAAATCAGAAAACAATCTATGGAGGATGATGAGGTAGTGGGTGAAGTTTGGAAGCGATCGAGCACTTACAGCACTCAATCTCTCCATTCGAACCCAAAGACCTAAGTCTAGGGTTTCACACACCCAAAAATCCTGATGCATCGAAAACACTCTCATGCCTACTCCTTTTGAATTTTTTCATGAAATAAATTTTCATGGATAAAGGAACTCTCCCTCTACCGAACATCCACTCTCAAATTTCTTCTCAGATGGGCAACAAAAAGAAAAAAAATTAAAAGACTAAGTGTGAGAGAAAAAGTTGGCGTAGGAAACCCTTGGACTTTTCCATGCATAATAGATAGCACTCCTCTCTAGTTTTTTCTCTCTCTAGAAACCCCTCATGCAGCCTCTCAGATCCCTCACATAGTCCATGCATGCCCACACAAAAAACCTTTTTAAAATGTGCAACACAGTGGGAAATATGCATAGGTTTTGGATAAGAGTTGGGAGGGTAAACTTGTTTCAACCTCCAACCAGTGTTTGAATTCAAATGGGATCTTATCCTTTTCCAATGCCTCATCTAAGAGAGTGATGAGTAGAAGGACTCTCCTTTTGCTTGCCCTCAATCAGAAATCACCCAAAAAAATATATGATAAAATCATGGCAATGTGGGAATGGATAAGAAGAGGAGAGATAAGTTCAAAACTCAAACCATCTAAGTTGAATTCAAAATTCAGCTAACTTTGAATCAATCCAACCATTGGACTAGGTCAAAAGCAGATAGAATAGGAGGCACAGATACCTTGATGGCATGGGAAACTCTCACATGAATTCACAATTCACATGAAGAATGGTGTGGGTCAAACTAGGATGGTGCAGGGAGAACTATCATTTGAAATTCAAACTCATTTGACTTTTTAAAATTAGTTTCATCTAAACTAATTTTTTTAGATTCAATTAGACTAGATCAAACTCAACTAAATTAGCCTTAATCCAATTCAATAAAATTCTAATTAAATTAATTAGGTCTAAATCCTAATCAAATCAGAATTGAATCTTTCTTAGCGATTAGGTCAACTCATGATCTAATCGGATCAAACCCAATCAAATTCAATTCGATCAAATTTAATCAAATCCTCATCGCTCAATCAAATTAAGCTAATCAGTAATAAAATTACTAAGTAATTCTCTAATAAATATAGAGTCCCAATCGGATGGGTGTTTGGGCAATAAAGTCCCATCAATATGAAACTTCTGAAGAGTTCTAAACTAGTAGGACTTAAACCCAGTGTCCCAAATGAATGAAACTCATGATCATAGTCCCAGACTAGTAGAACTCTTGATCAGATAGTCCCAAACAAGTAGGACTCAGAGTTTTAGTCCAGTGGAACTCACAAAGATACAGAGTTATAGTCCAATGGAATTTTTGATCACAAAGTTTCAGTCCAGTGGGACTCTTAATCATAGAGTTCCAAACCATTGAAACTCTTAATCAGCCATCAGATCATATAGGAACTCCTACTATGTGTGAACCCATAGGTTTGAATCCTAAGCCGATAGCATAGAAATGAATTTTCTATATCAATCAATGTGACCATCTAGCAATGGTACTCGATGTTCGGATAGGTCGAATAGTCGCAACGCAACATCGATGAACCTATTGCATATGGTTACTGAAGGAAAATCCTGATTTTCCGATCCAGGTTCGTTCAGATCTAATCAGATCAAGAGATATATTTCAAAATTTTTCTCTTGATCCCAATCAGATCTTGATACGTTTCAGATCTGATTCTTATTATTTTAATAAATAAAATAAGATAAATTAAATCAAATTTAATTTACCTGATTTGGGTAATCCTATTACCCTGTAGATGATCCTGATTGCAGCGGAAGGTTCTGGATCTAGCCATGCAAGCGCCTGGCCTCTACCGGTATCCACTCGGGTTGGATCTGGAGATCCTCTTCTTCTCTATCACGTCTCCAAAAATCAGATCTGGATCTGATCTGGAGGATCTTCAAAACTCTTTTGAAGATCTGCAGTCGTCCTTTTGCAGCAGCGCAGCCTTCTTGCTTTTGATCGCCTTTCCTTGATCTGAATCGCACCAACCAAAGTCCAAAACACCTTTTGGACGTGAAGAGCAAGGAGAGAAGAAGCTATGGCGTGGAGGAGGAGGGGAGAGGCAGCCTTGGGGCGTGGGGTTTCTCAATTGAATTGCATTAGCATCTGAGTTGGGCGCAGGGTCTTATTTATAGACTAAGCGTGATCCAACTCCTCTTCCTCCCAACCAATCACAACCCTTTGTGAAATCAGATCTAAATCTGATTGGTGGGAATAGAGACCCCTGGATTCCTCCTTAGAGGGCGCCTAAGACCAGTCAAACTGGATTCTTAGTAGAACTCTGATTGGAATCCAAAAGGGAGGTGGAGTCCTTGTTCAATAAGGACTCCAAGGCGCCTCCAACTTGGGCGCACGCCTAGGGTGGCGTGCGCCCTCCTCCTTGCCAGGTTCTGGCAGGAGGACAGGCCCCCACCAGTTCTCCAATAGGTGCGTGACACGTGGACAAAAGTCAAAGTATCTATGGTCAACATTTGACCAGTCAAAGGTCAACTTTTGACCAAAGTCAAAGGACCAAAAAATGGCAGGTGACCAAAAATGGCAGGTCATGTCTTATAAAATAAGACAACCTTCTCTAACTTGGACAACCTCCAGTTAGACCATATGAAGGCCTCTGATTGAGCACAAACTCCTTTGGCTCAGTCAGGACAACTTATTTGTGATAGTAAAAGAAGAACGTTAGGTTCAATCGAGTGCTAGCACGATTTCCTTGAACCTAATTGAATCTCATTCAGATCAATTGAACTAGATCAGTTCAATTGATGATCACCAGATTCAAACCCTTGTTTGTGTGACCCAGTTAGGTTCAGTTCTGTATGGTAATGGGATATGTCATGATCTCTATCATAGACATCATCGAAACTCCTTTCGATGGATCAGAACTCTTCTGATTCGAACAGCTAGAATGATCGATCATCTAAATCATTCTAATTGCTCCCAAAATCCACCAGTGACACCTAGCAGTATATGGTGGCAACCCATCAGAGCTGAATGCGAACCTCTTGGTGCAGCTACCTGTGTGATTAAGTTCTTCTATCTTGAGCCCCGATCAGATTAGGGTTAAGGTAAACTCGTCAAACCCTAGTCTCTGTCATATGATATAATCATTCGATTCGAGTCCAATGTGAAAACCTAAATAGAAACTCTTTCTATTATTTCACTCTGCCATGGCCATGGGCTTCAGGACTTGATTCTCATGATTATCATAGGGCTGCTCCTCTACCACCGAGGTAGATAGATTCCCATCTTGATGCAATCCAGTTCCTACAATGAACATGCTATAGCCAACATACACCTCAGGGTTCCATATGGCTAGGAGACCGAGTAATGGTGTAGTCAAACTATAACACCCTCAAGGTGAACTGCCGATGCATCTCAGGTCAAAGAACCAGACACACTACTGCAGCATCGAGTCAGTCATTGACGAGAAGGTAGACTTCCTAATGACTACTCGAGGTGGTCACGCTCAGTGCCCTCGTTCTCTAACGAGTACCTGTACTCTCGCTCCGGTGTCTCCACACCGTAGACTCAAGACTCATCTACTAAAGAGAAGCGATCGTACACCAACCTTTCGGATCAATCACCATCCTCGTGATGATCCTATGGTCGGGAGCTATTTATGAGTTAATAATGATTATTCATGTCTTAAATTTTCAACTCTTGAAAATATGAATTATCATTACCATTAACTCAAAGGATGTATCACAGACACTAAATACACAGGTGTGATAGAAAATAACCCATTTTATTAATTATAGTCAAAATTATAATTTTGCCCCTAGAAGTGTATTACAAGTGTCAGCCAATTCTGGCTTCTAGGGACACATATATCTAACAATCTCCCACTTGTCCTAAAGCCAATTGGCTACAAGTCTAAGTCCCATCTTCTCAAGGTGGGCTTCGATCTTCTGTTGGCCCAACGGCTTTGTAAGTGGGTCTGCCACATTATCTGTGGAGTTGACTCTCTTGACCTCAACGTAACCTTTCTCAAGGTAATCGCGGATGAGATGGTATCACCATTTGCTTGGAACTCTTCCAGCACAAACAGTCTGCCAGATGTCGACTTTCGATCATCTATATCAGACATGAAGTCCGAGTCTGTGTATCCCTTGAACTTAGGAGTTCTCCGTTACCAAAGACCAACATCATATCCTTAGTTCTTCTCAAGTACTTAAGGATACATTTCACAGAAGTCCAGTGTTCTTCACCTGGATTTGACTGATATCTGCTTGTGACACTCACAGCATGGGCTATATCAGGTCGTGTACATAGCATGGCATACATGAGGCTCCCTATTGCAGAAGCATAAGGGATCTTGCTCATGCGTTCTATTTCCTCAGGTGTGCTGGGGCACATCTTCTTGGAAAGATGAATACCATGTCTGAAGGGTATTAATCCCCTCTTAGAGTTTTCCATACTAAACCTCTTTAGTACTTTCCTCTATGTACATCTTCTGTGAAAGTCCTAGCATCCTATTCGGTCTATCCCTATAGACCTTAATTCCTAGAATAAAGGATGCTTCACCTAGGTCTTTCATGGAGAATTTCTTGGACAACCACATCTTGACTGATGTCAACATGGGAATATCATTCCCAATAAGGAGGATGTCATCCACGTACAATACGAGGAAGACAACAGCGCTCCCACTGACCCTTTTGAAAACACATGGTTCCTCTTCATTTTTGATGAAACCAAACTTTTTGATCACATCATTGAAACGAGTGTTCCAGCTCCGAGATGCTTGCTTAAGTCCATATATGGACCTTTGCAGCTTGCAAACCTTGTGATCAGTATCACTGGATGTGAAACCTAGCGGCTGTTCCATATAGATATCTTCCTCAAGATATCCATTTAGGAATGTCGTTTTCACGTCCATTTGCCATATTTCATAATCGAAATAGGCTGCAACGGCAAGCAATGTGCGGATGGATTTTAGCATAGCTACTGGAGAAAAAGGTATCCTGATAGTCAATGCCTTCACGTTGACTATAACCTTTTGCCACCAGTCTAGCCTTGAATGTCTCCACATTCCCATCTGCACCAATCTTTCTCTTGAAGATCCATTTACACCCAATAGGTACTATACCTTCTGGTGGATCTACCAAGGTCCAGACTTGGTTTGAGTGCATCGAGTCAATTTCTGACTTCATTGCCTCAAGCCATTTCTCGGAGTCGATATCTGATATCGCCTCGTTGTAGGTTTTGGGATCATCACCATGAGCACCATTACCTATGAGGAACATTTCCTCTACGTCCTCTGAAATAATACCTAAGTATCTTTCAGGGGGACGGAAAACTCTTTCCGATCTACGAGGTGGAGGAGGTAGTGTTCTTATTGGCTCAACCTGATTTGGTTCCAACTTGGTCCTTAGCTCGTTCTGCTTGTGAGACTTTCTCATCAAGCTTAATCTGCTTTTCCAATGCCGCTATCTTGAATAAACTATTTTTCAAGAAAGATGGCATGTCGACTCACAATCACATTGTGGTCTTCTGGAATGTAGAAATAGTATCCTAATGACTCTTTAGGATATCCTATGAATCGAGCTCTGAAGGACCTAAACTCTAACTTGTCCGCTTGTTGTCTTTTGACATAAGCCGGACAACCCCAAATTCTGAGATGACTCAGACTTGGTTTCTTACCGTGCCATATCTCATACGGTGTGGTAGGAACGGTTTTAGAGGGAAACCCTATTCAGTAAATAAGATTGAAGTTAATAATGAATGTCCCCAAAGAAAATCAGGGAGGTCTGTGAAGCTCATCATGGATCGAACCATATCCAATAGAGTCCGATTTTTCCATTCTGAAATCCCGTTGAGTTGAGGTGTTCCTGGTGGAGTCCATTGAGAGACTATGCCATTTTCCTTGAGATAGTCTAGGAATTCCCGGCTAAGGTATTCACCTCCTCGATCTGATCGAAGAACCTTAATGGGTTTTTCCAGTTTATTTTTCTACTTCATGTCTGAATTCTTTGAACTTTTCAAAAGCTTCAGACTTGTGTCTCATAAGATACACATACCCATACCTAGACAGATCATCGGTAAAGGTAATGAAGTAGACAAAATTGCCTCTAGCCGGCACATCAAATGGGCCGCACACATCAGTATGTACTAGGGCAAGGAGATCTGTGGCCCTCTCCCCATGTCCAACAAAAGGGAGTTTAGTCATTTTGCCTTGAAGACAAGATTCACAAGTTGGATATGACTCAAAAGTCAATGGACTCAATAGCCCATTTTTCTCCAATTTGTTAATCCTATCTTCTGCTATATGACCTAATCTCAGGTGCCATAGATATCTGTCGTTTGGACTATCCCTAGGTCGTTTGGCATTCACGTTTTGCTCGATAGTTAAAATAGGTACATCAATATGCAACTGATAAAGACCATTAACAAGGAAACCATTTGCAATTTTATTTCTTTCATAAAGAATGTTACAATGGTCCTTAAAGAAGGTGATCACATAACCTTCTTGTGCTAAGCATGAAACAGAAATCAAATTCCTGCTAGCTGCAGGCACATAATAACAGTCTTTTTAAAAACTAAGTCTAAACCAGATGGTAATCGAAGAGGGTATGTTCCCACGGCTACTGCAGCAACTCTTGCTCCATTACCGATGCGTAGGATCATGTCTCCATCCCTCAGCCTCCTGCTATCCTCAAGACCCTGCATAGAAGTGCACAGATGAGCACTAGAACCAGAGTCAAGCACCCAACTGGATGCAGAAGAAACCGTAAGGTTAGACTCAATAACGAGCATACCTCCAGAAGGACCTTCCTTCTTGTTCTTTAGGGTGGCCAGGTAAGTAGGGCAGTTCCGCTTCCAATGGCCGTCGCTGTTGCAATGGAAACACTTTCCTTTGCCATCGGCCTTTTTCTTCGGTTTTGCCTTCTTCTTCTTTGATCCTTCCACCTTTTGCTTTTTCACAGACTTCTTTTTCTTTCCATAAGACTTTCTTTTGGAAGAAGTCCGTTCCATAGCAAGAACTGAGCCTTTAGAACCTTTCATAGAAAGCTCAGCGGTAACCAGCATATTCATTCAACTCGGCCAAGGAATTTTGAAGTTTATGCATGTGGTAATTCATGATGAATTGCCCATATGCATCAGTCAAGGATTGCAGAATAATATCGTTCTGCAGATCCAAGTCCAACTTCACACCGAGCTTCTCAAGCTCTTCCATGTCCTTGATCATTGTCAGACAGTGATCTTGGACTGACTGCCCATCACGCATCTTAGCCTTAAAAAGTCATTTTGTGACTTGATATTTGGCTGCGCGACTCTGTTCACCAAACATCTCCTGCAGGTGAGCCAACATTTGGCGAGCAGTCCCGATATCTTCATGTTGGCGCTGGAGCTCATCAGACATCGAGCCCAACATGTAGTATCTGGCCTTATTGTCTTTGTCAATCCATTTTTCCAGAGACGCTCTCTGTTCAACAGATGGACGGGCTGGTAATGTGGGAGGGTCCTGGTCCAAAACATGTGTTAACTTCTCTGAACCCAAAACAATTTTGTAGTTCCTGAGCCAATCTTTATAATTGGGTCCAGTCAGTCTATGTGTGTCCAGGATACGTGCCAATGGGTTGGACGCAGACATTTTTCTGTAGAGAGTCAAAGATTCTAGTTAGATACTGTAATTTTGACTTGACCAATTTATTTAGGAATTTTATTTTTAAACAAATTAGCTCCCACTATTTTCTCGGATCCCTACACTCCCTCTGTAGAGATGCAAAAATCTCCATGATTAATGATTTCTAGTGGGTGGTGCGGTCTCACCAACTGACTCATCACCTCACCTAACAGTTATTGGTGATGGGTTAGCCAATGAGTGAACAACTCTTGTTCAATGATTCTCTAATCATGGTGCACCCAAACTTGGTCTCTAATTCATGAATCTCACCGTATCCGAAATATTGATCCACTCCTTAGTTAAGTCAGACCCACCATTTGCATAGACTGGGTTCCTAATTGAGTCTCTCACCGTATCCAAAATATTGAGCCCAACTCATCCTCCAGCCCATAGCATCCAATGCCTAATAGACATGGTTGCATCTTTCCCGGTGCAACTGAGCCACTGTATCCAGCCGAGAACAATCAACCCCGGGAAGGGCCCGCACATCTACAATGGTGGAAGACCTCAGACTTAATCTTTTCTTAGGGAGAATTGATTCAGGTCTCATTAAACTAGACTTGGCTTAGTCATAACAATTATGACTAACCTAGTGGCATGGGTTAGCTCGGATTATTGACCACCTCAAATTAGAACTGTGTCAACAGATATGGCCAGGTAAGTGAGACCGGTGGAAGGAATATGCCATTAACTCGTACAAGAACGCATTCAGATCGAGTAGCTTCCAATTAAAAACCAGTCGGTCGTCTATGCCAAACTTACCTTAGACACCAAATTGTTGAGTCAGAACCAATTGGGTTAGCCTACAATCCAGACTCTAACCTCTGAGCCTAATTAGGTCTTGCTTGATCGTGACTCGATCTTGACCCAGACTTAATCCTATTAGGCTGGTCAATTTAAGCATTGTTGATCCCATCTAACCAACTCTTGATTCGGTTTGATCAACCGCTTAGACCTAATTGAGCTACCCAAGCCCGAACCCAGTATTATGAATATGTCTTAGATCTGAAATTCTCAATTTTAGACCTAATTAATATTCCATAAACTTAATTCTTAATTAAGTAGGGTTCATAAACAAAATATGCACAATAAATCCTAGGGTTTCAGGATCTAGGGTTTTGCAGAAAGTAAGTTTTGGGTTTCTGATTAAGGACGAACACGCAGCACCCCTACACGTCATAAGAACACCCCATCGAATGGGAAGAGAGGGCCTTTAAACCCTTCTTCGTTCTTATGACCGGACGGCCAAGAGGAACGCCTTAATCAGGAACATTCAATACTACAAAATAATATCAGATCTATATCATATATCTCATATATAAAGTAGATCTAATCATGGCATATTTTGCATACATCTCATGTATCATAATCATGCATGTTTTTCAGATCTAAATTATCTCATAATAATCTAAAAAATTAGATTTAAATTGATCTAATCAAAATAAATTCTAATCTAGACAATTATGTAGAACTATTCTACAACTAGTCTAGACATGCATCAATCATATCTCATATGATATTTAAAATTAAATAATTTTTATTTGCTGTTTATCAGATGTTATTATAACACTTATAATATCAAAAAATAGTAAATAAGAAGATCTAAAATATGATTTAATCAGATTAAATCAAAGACATGCAAAACTATTCTATAGAACTATTCTATTCTAGAACTAGTCATGCATATCTTCTTAATCTTAGATCCAAATCATTTAATTTTAATTTTTCTGATTTCAGATCTGATCACATCTCATGTGACATCTGAAATCACTTTATTTTCTAATTAAAATAAAATTAAAATCAGATCTAAACAATTTAGAACCATGGCTCTGATACCAGTTGAAGGGAAATCCTGATTTTTCGGTCTAGGTTTGTTCAGATCTGATCAGATCAAGAGATATATTTCAAAATTTTTCTCTTGATCCCAATCAGATTTTTATATATTTTAGATTTTATTCTTATTATTTTAATAAATAAAATAAGATAAATTAAATCAAATTTAATTTATCTGATTTGGGTAATCCTATTACCCTGTAGATGATCCTGATTGCAGCGGAAGGTTCTGGATCTAGCCACGCAAGCGCCTGGCCTCTACCAGTATCCACTCAGGTTGGATCTAGAGATCCTCTTCTTCTCTATCACATCTCCAAAAATTAGATCTGGATCTGATCTGGAGGATCTTCAAAACTCTTTTGAAGATCTGCAGTCGTCCTTTTGCAGCAGCGCAGCCTTCTTGCTTTTGATCGCCTTTCCTTGATCTGAATCGCACCAACCAAAGTCCAAAACACCTTTTGGACGTGGAGAGCAAGGGGAGAAGAAGCTATGGCATGGAGGAGGAGGGGAGAGGCAGCCTTGGGGCGTGGGGTTTCTCAATTGAATTGCATTAGCATCTGAGTTGGGCGCAGGGTCTTATTTATAGACTAAGCGTGATCCAACTCCTCTTCCTCCCAACCAATCACAACCCTTTGTGAAATCAGATCTAAATCTGATTGGTGGGAATAGAGACCCCTGGATTCCTCCTTAGAGGGCGCCTAAGACCAGTCAAACTGGATTCTTAGTAGAACTCTGATTGGAATCCAAAAGGGAGGTGGAGTCCTTGTCCAACAAGGACTCCAAGGCGCCTCCAACTTGGGCACACGCCTAGGGTGGCGTGCGCCCTCCTCCTTGCCAGGTTCTGGCAGGGGGACAGGCCCCACCAGTTCTCCAATAGGTGCGTGACACATGGACAAAAGTCAAAGTGTCTATGGTCAACATTTGACCAGTCAAAGGTCAACTTTTGACCAAAGTCAAAGGACCAAAAAATGGCAGGTGACCAAAAATGGCAGGTCATGTCTTATAAAATAAGACAACCTTCTCTAACTTGGACAACCTCCAGTTAGACCATATGAAGGCCTCTGATTGAGCACAAACTCCTTTGGCTCAGTCAGGACAACTTATTTGTGATAGTAAAAGAAGAACGTTAGGTTCAATCGAGTGCTAGCACGATTTCCTTGAACCTAATTGAATCTCATTCAGATCAATTGAACTAGATCAGTTCAATTGATGATCACCAGATTCAAACCCTTGTTTGTGTGACCCAGTTAGGTTCAGTTCTGTATGGTAATGGGATATGTCATGATCTCTATCATAGACATCATCGAAACTCCTTTCGATGGATCAGAACTCTTCTGATTCGAACAGCTAGAATGATCGATCATCTAAATCATTCTAATTGCTCCCAAAATCCACCAGTGACACCTAGCAGTATATGGTGGCAACCCATCAGAGCTGAATGCGAACCTCTTGGTGCAGCTACCTGTGTGATTAAGTTCTTCTATCTTGAGCCCCGATCAGATTAGGGTTAAGGTAAACTCGTCAAACCCTAGTCTCTGTCATATGATATAATCATTCGATTCGAGTCCAATGTGAAAACCTAAATAGAAACTCTTTCTATTATTTCACTCTGCCATGGCCATGGGCTTCAGGACTTGATTCTCATGATTATCATAGGGCTGCTCCTCTACCACCGAGGTAGATAGATCCCATCTTGATGCAATCCAGTTCCTACAATGAACATGCTATAGCCAACATACACCTCAGGGTTCCATATGGCTAGGAGACCGAGTAATGGTGTAGTCAAACTATAACACCCTCAAGGTGAACTGCCGATGCATCTCAGGTCAAAGAACCAGACACACTACTGCAGCATCGAGTCAGTCATTGACGAGAAGGTAGACTTCCTAATGACTACTCGAGGTGGTCACGCTCAGTGCCCTCGTTCTCTAACGAATACCTGTACTTTCGCTCTGGTGTCTCCACACCGTAGACTCAAGACTCATCTACTAAAGAGAAGCAATCGTACACCAACCTTCCGGATCAATCACCATCCTCGTGATGATCCTATGGTCGGGAGCTGTTTATGAGTTAATAATGATTATTCATGTCTTAAATTTTCAACTCTTGAAAATATGAATTATCATTACCATTAACTCAAAGGATGTATCACAGACACTAAATACACAGGTGTGATAGAAAATAACCCATTTTATTAATTATAGTCAAAATTATAATTTTGCCCCTAAAAGTGTATTACAAGTGTCAGCCAATTCTGGCTTCTTGGGCACATATATCTAACAGTTACCGTATAATTTATCCCCTTGATCTCAATGCTCAAAAGATGACCTAGGGTTTAACTATCAATCTTGAAAAATCATCTATAGTGTGTTTCAAAATTTAGTGTCCATTGAATGAACCATTCCGACTGAGATTTTATTAAATTAAAATATAATAATGCAAGTGCTCCAACACTTAAAGGGGTTAATCCTATTTTGACTCATACACCGACTTCATAAGTTTTTGACTATACCTAGTAGCCTTCCATTACTGAATTAGAAATTCAGATAGTCCGATAACTAAGTACAGTGAGTTGCTTGCAAGTCACCATGGTAATCTCAGGTCTAAGGGATACTTATACATATATCCTTCGTAAGCAACTCTTGATAGTAGAGAACTCTGCAGTTGGATCACATTCAGTAAAATATACCCTTATACTTTACCTGCATGCCATACTAGACTCCATACTCCTTGGTTAAGAGGATGATCAATATATGTGGCACACAATGACCTCCACTCGATACATTCTTGTCCTAGGTAACAACGTATCATTTGGTCACGAACTAGTTTAAGGACTAAATGATAAATCCTTCTTTGTCGAGTCTAAATAATCCTAAAAACTTCATCATAGAAGAGTTCATTATAAAAGGATGCACAAAAGTGATGAAAAGCCAGAATAATAATTTTATTTATTTATAATTTAAGTATAAATTACATTTAGGTCAACTAGCTACAACCTAAATGATTGGCTTTAGGATGTAATTCCCAACAACTCTCACTTAGAATAAAGCCATTAAGCACAATATCATATACCCATCTTCCATTTGTGATTATCAAACTCTTTGATTCCAAGAGCTTTAGTAAATGGATCGACCACATTCTTCTTTCCATCGATCTTCTAAAGCTCGACGTCACCTCACTCCACAATCTCTCATACAAGGTGGTAGCGATGCAGAATATGCTTGATGTGCCGATGTGCCTTTGGCTCCTTCACTTGAGCTATGACTGTAGTGCTATCATAGTAAAGCAGAATTGGACCATTTGAGGGTCCTACTCCCAGCTCATCGATGAACTTTCATAGGCACATAGCTTCCTTCGCAGCATCGAATGCCACGATATACTCTGTCTCATATACAGAATCGACCATAGTGTGTTGCTTGAAACTCTTCCAACAAATCGCTCCACCATTTAGGATAAATATATAACCCGACATACTCTTGCTATCATCATGATCTAACTGAAAACTGAAATCAGTGTATCTCATAAGTTTCAAGTCAGTATCTCCATAGATGAGCCACTGGTTCTTAGTATATCTCAAATACTTTAGGATTGCCTTTACAATCTTCTAGTGATTTTCATACGGATCAGACTGGTACCTACTTACTATTTCTAGTGAGTATGCCACATTCGGTCTCATACATGTCATGGCATACATAATAGAATCCACTACCAAAGCATATGGTATTGTACTCATATGCTCTCTCTTTTAAGGAGTTGTCGAACAATCTCTCTTCGAGAAAGTAATTTCATGCCCTATCGAAAGATAGCCCTTCTTAAAATTTGTCATGCTTAACCTCTTCAGCATGATATCAATATACGTGGATTGGGATAATCCAAGCAATCTTTTAGATCTATCTCTATAGATCTTCATCCCTAGGATATAGAAAGCTTCTTCCAAGTCCTTCATGGAGAATTGCATCGATAGTCAAATCTTTATTTTCTGTAGTATAGGGATGTCATCCCCGATTAAGAGAATGTCATCCATCTACAGTAAAAAAAATACCACTATAGAATCGTTAGCCCATTTATACATGCAAGATTCCTCTTCATTCTTAAAGCTACGTTCTGATCATCTTATCAAAATGCATGTTTCAACTCTGCAATGCCTGCTTCAATCCATAAATAGATCTTTGAAGCTTGAACACCTTGGACTCATCTATGGATGTGAAATCCTTAGGCTGTATTATATACACCTCTTCATTTAGCTCTCCATTTAGAAAAATTATCTTCACATCAATTTGCCAGATCTGATAGTCTAGGTATGCCACTATCGTAAGCATGATCCGAATGGTCTTAAGCATTGCTACCAAAAAAAATATCTCATCATAGTCAATACCATAATGCTGACGATATCTCTTGAAAATTAGACGGACTTTATAGATCTCCACCTTCTCATCTGCGTCTCTTTTTCTTTTGAAAATCTACTTACACCCAATAGATTTTATTCCTTCAGGTGGATCAATCAGTGTTCATACATTATTGACTTTCATGTACTCCATTTTGGATTTCATAAACTCCATTTATCGGAGTCGGACCTCTGCATGGTATCCATGTAAGTGATCGGATCCTCATCGTTCTCATCGAGTTCGATAGAATCACTATCCTGGACCAAGAAACCATAGTATCTATCCAGTTGATGCGGTACTCTACCAGATCTCCTTATAGGTATCTCTTCAATGGGTACTGAATTTGATTTTATCAAATCCAATTCTGTAAGTTTACTAGAATGTGTCGGTTCTTCTATCTTTTGAACTTCACTAAGTTCAATATTAGAGGCAACAGTTCCTTCAATAAGAAACTCCTTTTTCAAAAAGATCATCCTATTACTGATGAACATCTTTTGTTCTTCAGCAAAGTAGAAATATTAACTCCTAGTTTTCTTGGGATACCTTATGAACAAGCACTTATCGAAGCTTAGTCCAAGTTTTTTTGGTTGCAAACATTTGACATAAGTCGGACATCCTCAAACTCTAAGGTGAGAGAGTGTCGGCCTACGCGCAGTCCATATCTCATATGAAATCTTTGTAATAGACTTACTCGAAATAATATTCAAAATAAAATAAGCAGTCTCGAGTACATACCTCCAAAAAGAATAGGCAGACTTGTAAATCCCATCTTGGACCAAACCATGTCCAACAGAATTCGATTCCTCCTTTTAGAGACTCCATTATGCTGTGGTATTTCAGAATAGATCCTTTATAAGAGAATCTCATTCTTTTCTAGATATGTCAAAAAATTATTAGAAAGGTATTCACCTCCTCAGTCTGATCAAAGAGTTTTAATACTCTTTCCAAACTATTTTTCTACCACATTTCGATATCGTTTGAATATTTCAAATGAATTAGATTTACTCTTCATAAGATAGACATACTCATATCTAGATAGATAGTCAGTAAATGTAATGAAGTAGTAGAATCCATATCTAGCACATGTGTTCATAGGTCCACATACATTAGTATATACTAGACCTAGAAGCACAGTAGCCCATTCACCTTTTCTAGTAAAAAATGATTTAGCCATCTTACCAAGAAGGCAGGACTCCCAGGTAGTCAATGATTCACAATCATCGATGTCAAAGATATGCTTTTTGACTAACCTATTGATTCTATTCTTATTTATATGACCAAGCCTATAGTGCCAAAGATAGACATTATTGATATTATCTAGTTTTGGACATTTATTAGACATGTACATTATATCAATAGGCTATGATAGAATATAAATATTATTTCTTAATTATCCTTGCATTACTATAACATTATTCATAATGATATCATAATAATTTTCTTTTATTAACAAACAATAACCATCTTGGGCAAAAGCCCAATAGATATTATGTTCATCATAAATGATGGACAATAGTAACAGTCATTTAAAACGACATTATTATTTTGAAAATAAGTTCAAAACTTTTCAATGCTAGGACTGAAATTTTACTTTCATCTCCAATATTAAGGAATCTATCGTCATTCTCAAACTTTCTATTAATTTGAAGTCCGTGTAATGAATTGCATATGTGAATTGGACTCCCGGTATCTAATACTCAGGTAGATATATCACAAATAAAGAAATTACAAGGTGTTATCATATAACAGTTTTAACCAGCAACCACTTGCTGATTTCTCCTATTCAGTCTATTTGGGTCAAGAGAAAAATTTTTCTTCAGGTCTGCCTAATGAGGGTCAATACTAGACTCCTCGTAATTAGGTCCAAAAATCTTGTTACTATTCAACAGTGAACGGAGCGAACTTATACTAGCCATTCTATTTATCTAAAAGAAAAATATGAAATATTATTAGTACTTGAATTAATTAACTTTAAAGACTTGGACTTTAGTCTAAAGGTCCTCTCACTATTTTTATGAATTGATAGCCTTTACCTCCAATTTGAGGAATTACACGAACTTCTTAGTAGATATTAAAATCCACATAGACTATAACCGGATCCGAGGAAAGCTCCAGCTAATTCGTGTGCATCTATAGGTAGGTTCATAACTAATTATTTCTCTAAATAATTTTTAGTAATTAGGTTTTGCTCCAAAAGCCAATTCAGTAGGCTATAGCCTCCACTGAAAAGATCTGATTAGGTCTAACCATTAACATAATTGAGTTCAGTGCATCAAACCAATGATGATCAGGCCTGAGAAAAGCTCTGGCTAACTTGATCACCATTAAGAGAGTGCACCCTAATCATCATATGATGGACAGTATTTCTAATATCCAGATGAACACTAGGTGTAAGGCACCTTCAATGTCCACCTAGAAAATTGGACTCATTACTATTCATTTTAATGAGAGGCTATGACTCGGTTATCCCCATAACTTAGTCATTTTAGGAACCTAACAATTTAGAGAATTTAGATTACATGTGATTTAAGAATTGAAAGGACATGGACTAATTTTTTTTCACAAACTTTACCAAGTCAAATCCTTCCACTGACTTCACCAAGTTAATAGGTTAGGATTATGATCAATTTAGGTCCATGGACACCTAATTCAATCTTATTGATTGAAATCAGTCAAACTAATTTCTAGTAACATGGATGAGCTTGAATCACCAAATGATCTAATCAAATCCTAATCAACCATGTCGGCCAAGTAAGTGAGATCAATGGAAGGGATATGCCATTAACTCGTTAAAGATCAATCAATGCGAGTAGCTCTAATTAAAAGTTACTGGTCTTGACCGCCAAACTTATCTTAGACACATATCGATTAATTAGGTTCAATCTAATCAACCTAGTGATTATGGACTCAACCACATAGCCATGAATCAAGTCCATCTTGGTCTTTATTAAAGAGTTTGGCTCATCCAACTAAATATTAAGTTGAAATTTTTAGAGAATCCTTGATCTAATCTAATTCAACATTTGATTAGATTTGATCAATTTGTCTCTAATTAGCTATTCTTCAACTAACCTTAGGTCTAGCCTAATTAATGGATCTAATTCATCTAATCCTTTAACTTATAGTTTTATGCATTTATCTTAGAATCTTTAATTCATAATTCTAGATCCTACTAGACAATACTTAATTATTTTAATTAAGTTTTGGATTGATGGATTGGAGTTCGACATTTTAAAAATATGTTTTAAATTTTAAAAAAATTTAATTTTTTATTCACCAAATGAGTTGACTCATTTCAGAAATGGGTTAGCTTATTTCATAAATAGCAACCTATTGCTATTTACATAACAAAAAATAAACCAAAATAAAATTAAATCATGAATCACATATTAGATCTAATCTAACATATTCATGTTTAAATTTAATTTATTACTTTTTTTTAATTAAAATAATTTTAATTAATATATAAATATATCATATATGCTAGCATTTAATTTTTTTAGTTAACATACAAGTATGTTAAGCAACCCTTGCTCTGATACCAATGTAGGAAATGGTGTAGAGTTAAAACATGCATTTTTGAAATTTTATTCAAATTAATTAAAATAAAAGAAAAAATTAATCTACTATTAATTATAAGCATGTTGTGATCAAATTAATAAATCATACTCAGAATCTAGACATGCTAATATATATTAAAAAATTTAAATGCAATTGATCAACAAATCATATTTACTGATCGACTAGTATTCAAAACACAATATCTATGCACAGGTAGATGATCTCCATGATCCAAATTCATAAAAAGAAGCCCTCATGTCATGCTATAGCCACACAATTATCCGACCTCTATGATGAGTCCACACGGAGCTCCTGATCTCGACCAGCTCTATTGGAGTGCTAGCTCCTCACTAGAGCTTTTGACGAATGATCTCGATCAATCCAATTAATCACCTTCTTTTTGATCTCCTGGATACTCCAAAAAATTAAAAATAATATAAGGAGGATGATGAGATAGTGGGTGAAATTTGGTGGCGATCGGACACTTACAGCACTCAATCTTTCCATCCGAACCCAGAGACCTAAGTCTAGGGTTTCACACACCCAAAAATCCTGATGCACCAAAAACACTCTCATGCCTACTCCTTTTGAATTTTCTCATGAAACAAATTTTTACGAGTAAAGAAACTCTCCCTTTACTAAACACCCACTCTCAAATTTCTTCTCAGATGGGCAACAAAAAGAAAAAAATTAAAAGAAGAGGTGTGAGAGAAAAAGTTGGTGTAGGAAACCCTTGGACTTTTCCATGTACAAGAGATAGCACTCCTCTCTAGTTTTTGTTAGATATATGTGCCCTACAAGCCAGAATTGGCTGACACTTGTAATACACTTCTAAGGGCAAAATTATAATTTTGACTAATATCAATAAAATGGATTATTTTCTATCACATATGTGTATTTAGTGTCTGTGATACATCCTTTGAGTTAATGATAATGATAATTCATATTTTCAAGAGTTGAAAATTTAAGACATGAATAATCATTATTAACTCATAAAATGCTCCCGACCATAGGATCATCACGAGGATGGTGATTGATCCGGAAGGCGTTGGTGTACAATCGCTCCTCTTTGTATGTAGGATAATCTTTTTAAGTTTACGGTGTGGAGCACACTGAAGCGAGAGTGACAGGTACTCGTTATAGAACGAGGGCACTGAGCGTGAACACCTCGAGTAGTCATTAACGGAGTCTACTTCTCATCAATGAACTAACTCGATGCTGCAGTAAGTGTGTCTGGTTCTTTGACCTGAGGTGCATCGGTAGTTTCACCTTGAGGGTGTTATAGTTTGACACTACCACCATTACTCGGTCTCCTAGACCATTGCAGAATCTTGAGGTGTATGTTGGCTATAGCAATGTTCATTGTAGAAACTGGATTGCATCAAGATGAAATCTATCTACTTCGTGGTAAGAGGAGCGCAGCCCTATGATAATCAATGAGAATCAAGTCCAGAATGAAGGAAATCCTGATTTTTCGGTCCAGGTTCGTTCAGATCTGATCAGATCAAAGAGATATAATTTTCAAAAATTTTTTTCTTAATCCCAATCAGATCTTGATATGTTTCAGATCTGGTTCTTATTATTTTAACAAAATAAAATTAAAAGATAAATTAAATTAAATTTAATTTACCGGATCTGGGTAATCCTATTATCCTGTTGATGATCCTGTTTGCAGGAAAGGTTCTGGATTCTTAGCCACGCAAGCGCCTGGCCTCTACCGATATCCACTCGAGTTGCAATCTGGAGATCTCTTCTCTATCTATCATGCCTCCAAAAATCAGATCTAGATCTGATCTGGAGGATCTTCAAAACTCTTTTTGAAGATGAGCAGTCGTCCTTTGCAGCAGCGCAGCCTTCTTACTTTTGATCGCCTTTCTTTGATCTGAGAGCAAGGGGAGAAGGTGGTTTGGCGTAGAGAGGAAGGGGAGAGGAAGCCTTGGGGCATGGAGAAACTATGATCTCATCATATCTCCTAATCTGAGTTGGGTACAGGGTCTTATTATTTAGACTAGCTGTGATCCAACTTCTCTTCTTCCCAACCAATCACAACCCTTTGTGAAATCAGATCTAAATCTGATTGGTAGGAATAGAGTCCCCTGGATTCCTCCTTAGAGGTGCACCTAAGACCGTCCAAGTTGGTTCTTATAAGAACTCTATTGGAATTCAAAAGGAGATGGAGTCCTTTGTCAACAAGGATCCTAGGCGCCTCCACTTGGGCACACGCCTAGGGTGGCGCGCGCCCTTCTCCTTGCCAGGTTCTGGCAGGGGGACAGGCCCCCCACCACTCTCCAATAGGTGCATGACATGTGGTCAAAAGTCAAAGTGTAAATGGTCAACGTTGACCAA